>OU898277.1:150177044-150199055 GCA_918026665.1 Diabrotica balteata | reverse complement strand
TTTATTGCACTCCTTTGCCTTGGCTTTTTGGGAAGCAGTATGAATGTTGATTGGAGCCATTCTTTAGGTATTATACCTGTATATATGGTATTGAATAGATCCAAAAGAAGATCAATAGATTCAGTATTCACAATTTTAAGTAATTCGATAGGTACTTCATCAGGCCCGGAGATTTACCACCTTTAGCTTGTTTCATTGCATATTCAATTTCTTCTCGTAATAATGCCAGGCCAGTATCATCCTTAAATTCTTTTGGTGCTTCTGTTCTCTCTTGTCTTCAAATAGTGCTATATATTGTGTCCATCTCTGCATTTTTTGGTTTATATCTGTTATAAGTGCACCCCTTTCACCTCTTAGTTGCCTAGTTTAAAGTGTTTTTCTCATTACTGTTAATTCTTTAATTCTTTTATGCATGTTAAAAAAGTCACATTTTTTCTCAATTTCTTCTAGTTTTTGGCACTGCTCATGTAACATTCTCTCCTTAGCTTCTTTTATTCTCTTTTTTATTAATCGATCAGTTTAATTATATTTAATTGGATTTTTTGTTTTGAATGATTTTCTTTCATTCATTAATAGTAGTATTTCTTCAGTCATCAATTTTTATGTTTTCTATTCTTTGGTTTTAAGTTTTCTTTTGCTGTTTTAATTCCTCCTCAGTCGTTCCTCATTGCTGAGTGTCGTGATTCCCTATAATACGAGCCACTATCTCTTTCCATCGGCTTCTGTCCTGAGCTTCCCTCATGGATTCTGAAAATGTTTTTCCACTGGCTTTCTGTACCTGATCCGTCCATCGAATAGGTGAGCGACCTCTACTTCTGCGCCCTTCAACGTTTCCCAAATTATAAGTCTCTCAAGATTATCATCACTTCTTCTTGCAATATGGCCGAAAAATTAAGACGGTGGAGAGGCAAATAGACGAAAGTCGAGTCTGAATATAAGCTCTTGGAGGATTGAGTGATTTGTTCTGTGTTCCGTCCATGAGATCCGAAGCATTCTTCTCCAGCACCACATTTCAAAAGCGTCAATCCTTTTTCTGTCGTCCGATTTGATTGTCCATGTTTCGGATCCGTAACTAAATATGGGAAAAATTAATGCACGTACTAATCTTATTTTGGTGTTCTTCGACAAGGCGCGATCTTTCCGCGCCTTGTCGAAGTTTTCGATAAAAGTAGCAATAATTAAAACAATTCTGTTTTAATTATTGCTACTTTTATATTTTCCCATTTCTGATCAATTTTATAGCACTTGTTCGTTCATTGATCAGTGTTATATTACTTTTATTCAGTTCTTGGGTATTACGTAGATTTTCAGTTTTTTACAGTTTGTTCCTTTGTTTGTGGTTCTCTTAATCTCTTAATATCAATTCTACTTCGTGTGGTTTTTAACCAGTTTTAATTTGGTTCGTAATGTGGCTACTATGGGGTTATGGTCTATTTAAAAGTACACTCATCTTTAAAAACACGAGATTCTGAATTAACTTTTCGTTTTTTACTTGACATTGTAATGATTAAAAGTGTCAAAACACACTACCAACAAAGCAAAAATATTTCGAATTTAGCCAAGTAACCAGGTTCCATGCAAACTCAGTTAACATTAGATGCTATACTTAGCACGAAATGTGATGAAAGCCTTTATTCTAGTAGATATAAATTACATTTTGCACTGGTGTAATTGTAGAGATTACTAAAAATCACATAGCGGGTACGATTGATTAGTTCAGACTTCTGTGGCCAGTGGGCCGTACTTTTGTCCATGCCCGGAGGAGTGCGCTGTATAGCAAAATAATAACTTGCCTCGCATTAACCAGAAGCTATCAGGTTTTTGATCTACCACACACCTTATACCACGACATTATACGCACTTTACGCAGCGGTTTCCTTAATGTATCTGTGAAAAGAATCAAATGATTGCAATATAATACAATTGCAACTTCAAGAGATCATGTTTCAAAAAAACTTATCCACTCGTTAAAGTTTGTGTAAATGGCTGTAGATCTAAAGTACGGATAGGTAACAAGCTCTCAGAGTCGTTTGAAATAAACGGTGGACTGAAAACAAGGAGACGCGCTGTCACCTCTTCTTTTAATATAATCCTGGAAAAAGTAGTAAGAACCGCACAAATTAGAACAGAACTACTGACAGTAAATGGACCAAAATTACTACTAGCATACGCGGATGACATTGACATTGTAGGAAATACCGTCACCAATGTAAAAGAAACCTTCAATAAATTAGAGAGAGAGGCAAAAAATACCGGTCTAAGGGTAAATGAAGAGAAAACCAAATATATGTGCATTAACAGACAAAAGACACGAGATAGAATAGGACAAAATGTAACAATAGACCCCTATAACTTTGAAAGAGTGGAGAGTTTTAAATATCTCGGAGCGACTATCACCACAGATAACGATATCACGGAAGAGATATAAGGGATAATTCAGGCAGCAAACAGATGTATGTATAGCCCCACATCACTATTAAATCCAAGAGCCTAACACGAACATAAAAAATCAGGATATATAAAACAGTAATTAGACCGGTGCTCATGTATGGGTGTGAGACGTGGACGCTGACAAAAGCAATGGAAAGTAAACTCAGATGCTTTGAGAGAAAAATCCTCAAAAAGATCTTCGGTCCCTATCAAGATCCGAATACTAACCAATACCGAATGAGAACAAATGCCGAGGTCAAATAAATGTATAGTGTTAGCGACGTTGTCCAAGAGATTAAATCCCAACGTCTAAGATGGGCTGGCCATGTTCATAGGCTCCCTAATAACCGCCTTACCAAGTTAATCTGGGAAGAAGTCCCGACAGGGAGAAGGCCCTTAGGACGTCCACGAATGCGATGGAGAGATAATATATGGTCAGATTTTGAGAACAATGGGGCTACCCACTGACTTGAACATCATGGACGACCGTTCGAGATGGAAGCAGGTTGTGCAGTAAGCCAAGACCCACCTCGGGTTGTAGTGCTATCAGAAGAAGAAGAAGAGATCATGTACAAAAGAAATCTACCGATTCACAAATATACTTAGGATGCCAATATTAACCAAGTCGGTTCTAGAAAACTTCAAATAAAAACAACAAGCACTATTTTACTAGTGGCATCCCATTCAAGTTCTCAATATTGGACTTCATAGCAAAATAGTAAACGCCTTGCATTACCCAGAGCCACCAGGGTACCCTAAGCATCAGGATTATCGTTTTTTGAACAAAATATATGTGGTGTTGTCAAAGACAATTTTGTATATCTATTGAGTAATGGCATGATGCTAGGTCTGGCCAAAATATGATATCGTCATTAGCATGATACAAACTGAAGCAATTTGGAAAATTATCAATATAGCTCTGACTATTGAAAGATTCACCTCCTACTCTATCCACATACCCACACTAGGTCGGCATATACCCCTGTTACAAATTGCGTACCAAATAAGGATTCTATCTGCAAACCTACTTTGTCTATGTAAAATCCATCGATTTTTTCATTGGCAGAAAATACCCGCCTCAGTTGACGAACGCAAATACGAAGGAGTTGCGCTTTTGGGGCACTTGCATTGTATTGTACTCTTAGAAGATCTGTATTGACGAGAGAGTTTCAACGTTGTCATTTCAACCCGGTTTTTTTGCTCATCACATCCATATCTCTGCTCTCTGTTTAATTGAAATATCACATGGTCTTCCACTTTTTGAGAGATTTTGAGAGACATGATATTCTCTACTCGCATTTCGCTATTGTTCTATAAATGGTTTGGGATACCCGCCCAGCCAACTTGTAGATACTGTTTCTTAAAGGTAACTTGATATTATTTTGTTCTTGTTAATATTAAAGCCAATGAATTTTGTGTCAAAAGTTTTAAACATAACGTAATTCATGCCATTATATGTTTTTAGACGGTAGATATACGCATGCGGCTCAAGTTAAAGAAAAATGGAGGAGAGAATGGAAGATAAATAGTTAGACCAGTGGCGGCTCGTGACATCTGCTATAGGGTGTGCTGCATGAACCACGGTCAATATAAAATAATAGAAATAGAATAACATACGAAAACAAAAACAATAAAATTAGCTTTAATACTAATTAATAGTAACTAATAACGACATGCTATAAAAATCTGATTAACTTACATTTATTGCATTTTTCTAAATTGGAAATTAATACGCCGGTCCTTTTTTGTCGCAAACTTTCGATTACTTTATCGTTAAAGTTCGGTATTGAAGCGATGAACTTTTTTTCTATCGAGAGTGTGGAAAGGGCTGTTAATCTGTCTTCGCACATTGAATTTCTTAAAAATGTTTTGATCCGTTTTAAGTTGAAAAACTACGTTCAGCTTCTTCTGTGGTCATTGGCGTAGTCACCAGAATTTGTATCAACTTTTTGGTTTCTGTTAATGTGTCCTCTAAATTATTAGAAATTATAAATTTTAGTAAAGGCACTGCACCTTTTAATGTTCTACACTCGATATTTGGAATACAAAACTGACAGTTCTGTTCGCAAACGGTTTTTATCAAAGAAGTTATAAGCTGTACAAGTTAAATCCAATTCATTTTCAGGAAACTTATTATTATATTTTTCGAAATGTTTCTGAAGATAAAAGTGTTGCGGCAACTAGATGATTTGTATATGCAAACCGTTCTTTTGCATTGTTTATAATAACATCACAAACTTCTAGACAGGCAATACGGTGATCCTGTTGGCTGTTATTTGGGCGTTTCCTTTTTTGGACACTAGGCGCCGCATTTAAATTTGAAGCTTGATGTATGATAGGGTCTATTTTATTTCGGACATTGTTAATACTTTGCTCAAAAACATGTATAGCTTTCTGTGCTTCGTTGGGTCCATGTTCTTTTTTTGAAGATTATTGTACAAAACGTCAACATGTGGCATAATATAATGAAAAACAGTCAGCAGAAAGTAAAATTTTGATCTTCCAGAATACGTCTAAGTCCTCTTGCTTCCTTGGAAGTAATAGCATTTGACTCTTCTTCTAGTTGCTCCATACACTCAATAATAAAGTCTCTATATTCGTAAACGACATTTACTGTACGAATATTGAAATTCCAGCGTGTAGGGATTGAACGAGGAATATTTTTTCCAACTATTTGATTTAAGACAGCTATTCTTTGAGGTGAATGACTAAAAAATCCAGGTATATCATGTAAATCTCCAAAAAATACGCGTACTTGGGAATTAATAGAACATGCTCTTGACATTATTAGATTCAATTGATGGGCGTAACAGTGCACAAAATGAGCAGTTTCATATTTTCTCTTAATTATTGTTTGCACTCCGCCATGTATCCCACTCATAACAGCTGCTCCGTCATAACTTTGTGCAATGAGCTTATTTTTGTTATTCTTTAATATTGGGTCTAAAACATTCAAAATTGTGTTAGCTAAGGTTTCAGCATCATGTTTTTCTGGAAGCAAAAAAGTCCAAAACCTTTCAACTGGAGCACCGTTTTTTACATAACGAAAAACAATGACCATTTGAAATTTCATAGAAACATCCGTTGTCTCATCAGCTATCACTGCTAAAAATGGGGCTTCATTGATTTCGTTTAAAATCTCCTCAGCGTATACTTCTAGCATGCAATCCAAAATATCATTTTGTATTGTTTTTGAGGTACCTTTGAAAATTGTCGCATTTGTAAGGTGTTCACTAAGTGTTTTATCAAGTTCAGCAGAAAAATTCACTAAACCACGAAAAATTCCAGGGTTATCTGATGTTTCAGATTCATCGTGTCCTCGTAAGGCGAGCTCAAAAGCCCCACAGAATTTTATACAGTCAATTATTTTTGACAAAACATACCTGTTTTTCGTCACCTCTTCATTGTGTTTTTGTATATTTATCCAATAAGCAGAGTCAAGTTGGGCCTGTATATTAAGTTTCCCAAATAATGCAAATCGCATTTCATTGTTCATATGAGTTTGCGTGTTTTCATGCTTCTTTATTTTTTCACTTAAATGCACTAGATCCCGCACTCCTGTCTCGCGCCACAATTTTTCCTCTTTATCTGCGCCGAATAATGCACACGGAAAACAGAATGCACACGGCACAGATGCAACGGTCACGAATAACTGTCGTGAATTGCAGCTCGCAAACACATTTCCGAGGCCGTTAATCAGCCGATTGCCGAAGCACATCGGCTAAGATCGCCGTTTGCCTAATAAATGCATTTTACCGCTGCCAGTGTTTCGGTTGTTATCGACGCGGCTTCACTGGAGCAGCAAATACGTAAAAAGATTGCTTCACTGGAGCACCAAATACGTAAAAAAATTATACGGTTTCACTAGAGGAGTAAATACGTAAAAAAAATAATATTAATCATCGTTGTTGGTGAATTATTATTAACAGTTTATGTTTAATATGATAATATGGCAGATTTGAAATAAAACTATATTAATTATTCTTTAATAATTAAGATTTGCTATGGTTGTTTGGTAGTTCTGCAGTTCAGCAGCACATAAAGAAAAGCCGCCACTGAGTTAGACTAATAGTTAGGTAGATCTTGAGATCGTAAAAACCTATAGTTCCTATATAATATTATCAGATAACTAAAAGTCAAATGTGTACTTAAAATTATTTAAATACGTTAATCTATTCAAATAAATCTGAGTCATAATGAAAATATTTGAACAAAAGCAGAATATTTCAATTTCACAGATTTAATCATTCTGAGTTGTTAGATTTGGGTCAAACTATATTGACTATCGATAAATCTTATTGGATCACTACTTTTGCGTAGGTAATAATTATTATAGTTGAAAACAATAAAACGTCCGTGCTATTTTTATATTTTAATCTACAAATGGTATGTCCCTGAATCGAATTTGTGCGGATACAACCACGAGAATGTTATTTCCTTTTTCATTTCTTAACTTTAGTGAAATAAAATATTTATGAAATTTACTTTAATAATCATGTTACTCTAAGAACATTTTTTAAATGAAACACATTTAAGAATGTACGTAAGGACTATTACATTTACCACATCTTCAAGCGTACTTTGGACTGCCTGGTACAGAGTTAAAAGAAGAACAACAATAATGACAGTGACTAATTATTCAGGGAAAAGTGGCAGGATGACGATGGTTTGGGCCTAAAAGAATATCTTGCGTACGTAAAAAGACAATGGATGAATCTTTAGGAACAAGATCTGTTTAGAGCGGCTGCTGATAGAGCAATCTTCTGTGATATTATTACTGAAGACAAACACGGTATCGCGAGAAGAAGAAGGACTATTGTAGAACGTTTGACGGTCATTCGTGTGCATCTGTCATATATCTATTATAATTACGATAAAATTGAGTAAACTTAAGTGACACAACATGCTGCTGTGCAAACGAGTTACCCATACACAAACACGTATATTTTCGAAATTATTTGCTAAATTATACAAGTGCACAGGTTAAAAGAAAACCATACCCTTAACAATTTTTTACACAACCGGGCTGTTGTAGAAACAATTGTACAGTATCATCATCAGCTGCTATGGTCCTAGACGAGCCTTGAACTTCTCAAGCCTATTTCTCCTTCGTATTCCGTAAATACCATGTCCATAACGAACGTTGAATATCATCAGCGAAAGCTGTGCTTAGAAACAATTGTACAGTATCATCATCAGCTGCTATGGTCCTAGACGAGCCTTGAACTTCTCAAGCCTATTTCTCCTTCGTATTCAGTAAATACATGTCCATAACGAACGTTGAATATCATCGGCGCAATCTGTACTTTATCAACAGCTTTTCTAAAGAGAGTCAATTTGCTGACTCCATACCATAGTCTAAGGTTCTTTAGCAAGCAAGTACGTCTACGACCTGGAGCTTTGTTTTCTTCCATCATTGCTTCTTCTATTATTAATTCTAGGAGTTCATAATATATGACAAATCATATATTTCTTAAGATGTGGTCAAAATATTCAAGCTTGCGTTTTGGAGTAAATAAAGCTTCATGTTTCTTATTTAAACTTGATATTCTTAGCATCTTTTGGTATTACTGAAGTGGTTAACACTATATAGAACTTTTTTGCCTGTTATTTTATCATCTTGGGTATGATCTTGCCGATACATGGTGCTTTTCAAAACTTGAGCTTGAATACAGCTTCAAAGGAGGTGCCAGAAATCACAGAAAAAACTTGTAAAAACAATACTACGACCTTTGCCAGGTTATTATTTATTCTATTAATTTTTTTAAATATTTCTATCGCATTTCAAACTTTTATATTAAATAATTGATGGACTCGACCGTTACTTGATGGAAATTCATTTTATGTAACAGACAGATTTTATGTCTAGAGACAAAGATTTCAAAATATCCCGTATTCAAACAATTTCTATATTGGTGGAGATACGTAGACGACGTACTGGTATGTTTCACAGGAACTAACAGGCAACTCGACCAATTTTTATCGTATATTAATTCACTTCATAGTCATATTGAATTTACAATAGAAGAAACAGAACAAAATCAATCCATAAATTTTTTAGATAAGTATAAAAATTATCAGACTTAAAACAAACATGACTTCTCCACATTTCATAAACCTACACATACTGACACGACTATACACAATTCATCATCCCATCCAACACAACATAAACTAGCAGCTTATCATAGTATGTTACATAGATTAACAGAAATTCCGATGTCAAAATACAACTTTGAGACAGAATTAAATATAATTAAGCAAATAGCAGTAAACAACGGATACAACGAACAAACAATTAATAAAATGTTAAATCAAAAACTACACAAGAAAGCCCTGAAATTATTATTTCCACCACCAGAGAAAAAACCCAGTACCTTCTGCTCGATTACATATACAGGCAAAATAACAACAAAAATAGCCAAATACATAAAAAAGAAAGGAATAACACCAGCTTTCCGAACAAATAACAATCTAGGCAAATATATTAAAAATAACAAGAGCCAAAATAAAAAACACTTAAACAGTGGTGTGTACAAACTTCAATGTGGCGACTGCCCAAAAACTTACATCGGTCAAACTGGTAGAATTTTTAATAAACGAATAGCAGAACATAAAAGGGCCTTTCAATAATAGAAAAACAGATTCGACATACGCACTTCACCTTTTAGATCATATTCATTCTTTTAATGATAAATTTAAAATATTTCACATTCAAAATAAAGGCCTTAAGCTATCTTTGTTAGAATCTATGGAAATAAACAAATTAAAAAACACAGATATAATTCTGAATGACCAACTTGGACAAACAGTTCTCCCCTCCTCAACCTGTTTTATTAGAGACTATAAATTGTAAACGCATGCCAAAAATAGATCACTTGAGAAAGGCAATCAGCCGAAACAGTGTAGTGATAATAGTTAAAATAAATTTGTGGAAGTTTGAAAACAAAGTTTTCAGTGTTTTATTGTTACTTTTATAATTAAAGTGTAGTACATTTTTTGATCACCTGCTTTTGATAATACTAATTATTTAAATATTTTCTTTTTAAGAGCAACTTTTTATATTATTACCTACGCTCTTGAAAACTTTTTAACTATTTAACTTTGAATGTAGTTATTCACGTATTTTCGAAAAAGGCAATGTGGCTTATTTTGTAATCTGCAACAAATCTTGTTAGGTCAATATACCTAAACTAAAATAAAATAGAGGTTTTGTTTCCTTTTTTATTGGTAAACAAAAAGCATATCCTATCCATTTATTTGTCAAATAAAAATGATCTTATATTTATTTTAAAAATAAATGGAACGCGTGGACACTGTTAGATTTTTTGCCTTTGTATATTTAGGATCATGTTTTGCTCTCCAAAGGTCTTTAGCGAATTTTACCTGGAAGATCAATTACTTAGTTTCTAAGATCTTAGTTTGACATTTTAGGTGTAAAAAATAATCAACAAACAAATCTTTTACTAACCGATTTATAAATAGGTATATTCTTTAGCTTTTAATAATAAATAATCAACCTGTGACATCAAATTGTACGTTTCATTAAAACAAATCAGAAAAACTAAAACATAAAAGTATAAAAGTGTTTCTAAAATGTGAAAATCATCCTATGAAAAAAATTAGAATTGGGAAGATTATAGTAAATAGATTATCAATCAATGGAAATATGAATTATGTGACTGTGAATGCTGATATTGTGAATGATATCTTCTTAATTAAACTCTCTGTGTTTTTTTAGACTAAAGCATCAACTATGCAATTATTTACTTGTTAGGATAAAATTATTATTGTTATTGATTTCGAGAAGGCTTTTGAACGAGTGCAGCATAATCGTCTTAAAGAAATTTTGTTAAAAAAACATAGACCGCAGGGACATTAGAATTTTATGTAACCCATACCGAAATCAAACACCTAATATAAAAGTTGGAAATAAACTGACTGACGACATCCATATTCGCCATGGGGTACGCCAAGGGTGTTGTATATCACCATTGTTGTTTAATTTATATAATGAAGCCATCTGTGAATTAGCGCTGACCTAAATAAGTGAGTTATGCAGGTAAGTTAATAGCCGTTTCTATTAAGCAGGCAATGATGATGATGCCCAGTCAGGTGTAAGAGTGTTAGTAACAGCATCCATGAAACAACACACAAAAAGTTTCCTATCAGTCAGCGGCAGTTTAATGATTATCAAATTAAATGGACAACCATCCGACATCAATATAATACAAATATACTCACAAAGAGCTGACAGCTTTTAGACGAAGATCTATTCCGATATTGAAAAGATGAAAAACACATAAAATTAGACATCAACATACTTATGGATTGGAATGCTAAAGTAGGAGCAGAAAAAAGTCGAATCGATCATCGGCCTATATGGTTTAGGAACCAGTAACGAACGAGGCATACGGAAATTAACAAAAGGTTCTGTAATGGTATTCTAAATGTAAAAACGTACCCAAGCTGTGACATAAATTTAGGTCACAATCCTGTAGTCACAACTATCCGATTAAAACTTAAAAGAGTAGACAAGGCTAAACCCAATCAGAGAATAGCATGGAGTATTGCTGACCAAGGACAGCAACAGAAGTATTAAGACATGGTAGACACGCAGTTAGAGTCTAAGACAATAGCTCCCACTAAGGAGAAACAATAAAAGAAAACATTGAAGACATATGGGGTAAAAAAATTAAAAATATGTACTGTCTTGGAGGCAGCAGACCAAAGTATACAGAAAGAAAACCCTAAACATAGAAAACGATGGATGACAAACGAAATATGACAAACTATGGAGAGGAGACGGATGGTAAAAAAACCAAAAACCTAAGATACAAAGAACTCAACAGGGAAATTGAGAAAAAAATAAACGTAGCTAAGGAAGAGTGGATGAAAGAAAAATGTTAAAGAGGTAAAAGATTTGCAAATGAAGCATAACGATAGAGAACTACACAGAAAGGTTAAGAAGTAGCTAGAATATGGAAACCCAAACACTTATCGATTGTAACAAACAAGAAAAACCGAATGGAATTAGACCCTGAAAAACAGAAAGAAATATGGGAGCAATATGTTAAAGATTTGTTTGGTGATCAGAGAACAGAAGAGCCCCACAAATAGATACAGATGAAAAATTAAACACTCTCACCGAAGAAGTTCTGCAGGCAATAAAAGACGAAAAGAACAACAAGGCACTTATGTTATATTTTCACCACCCTTTTAAACTCAATAAAAATAGCTGGTTAAATACGAACTGTTAAGGTCAAAAATGAAAGGGCAAAATCAAAGACAGAGAAGCGTAGGAAGACGTAAAATTTCGTGGTTACGTCGTTCCCTTGAGTAGTTTTGTTGTAGTTAAATTGAACGTTTCAGGCGTGTAACAAACAAAATTAGAATTGCCAGAATGATTTCCATCTAAAATAGGAGGATTGGGACTTCAAGGAAAAGAAAGCGAATATAGGTTCTTCTTCTTCTTCTTCTTTCTTCTTGTATGTAGGCTTTAAAGTCTGTTTCTTCTTCATTGCCTCCTAATTGTTTAAATTGTCTCACCAACTTTTTCTTGGCCTGCCAATGCTGCTTTGTCCATTTAGTGACTTATCCCATGCTATTCGTACTATCCTATCCTCTGTCATTCTACTAACGTGTTCATTCCAATCCTGTTTCCGTTTTCCATCCATTTATTTAATCCATTGTCATTTATGTCCTCTTTTTATGTTTTCACTTCTTTCCCTATCCAACAGACTTTTCCCTGATATTCGTCGGAGTATTTTCATCTCTGTTGTTTATAGTAGTCGTCTCGTTTAGATGTGTCAGGTTTTGCCTCCGCCGTGTATGTTAATATAGCTCTAATTGCTGTTTTATAGATTCTTGTTTTTATGTCCTGTCTTAGGTGTTTGTTCTTCCAGATTGTGTCATTAAGTAATCCCGTCGCTTTACTTGCTTTTTAAGCTTTGTTGTCGTACTTCTTCTTCAACATCTCCGTAACTAGTTATATCTATTTTCCAGATATCTAAACCTTGCTTCCTGCTTTATTATTTTGCCATCAATTTCGATTTTCCATCGTAGTGGATATTTACATGTTGTCATACATTTGGTTTTTTTCTGCTGATATGATCATATTGTATTTCTTGCCTGTTGTATTGAGTATGTTCTTACTTCGCCTAGTGGAAAATAGACAGTTCGAACGAATGCTACCAAAAGCATGGCCTGATAGAAAATTCATAGTAAAACAAGAATGGTGATACAATTTCCCAGTAGAAAATTTCCATGTAGGAAGTACTTCAGAGACTTAGAGGGAAAAAATAATACAGTACTAACATTCGACATATACGACAAGATTTAATGAAAAAGAAATAACACGAAAAATATTATATGTATATACGTACATATGTATTTATTATATCTTAATAAAGAAGCTTATATTTACTACTTTTAATTACTTTTTTTTGTTCAAAATAATTTAAATCCAATTTCAAATCGCAAGGGAGAAAGCTGTCATAACATTACTAGGTTTGATTATTAGCAAATTTTAATATTGGAGATGTCAGTGTTCAGCTGTTCAGCATATACAATAATTATATAAATGTACAAGCTCAAATTTATTTTATCTGAAGAGCAGCACATTATGTTCAAGGACTTGTCAGCAAAATTTTAATTTGCATCTGTAGAACTTAATGAGGTCGTTACCACGCTTTTAAATTATAAATATTGTATTGGATATACCACCTACAAGATATCTAATACTCTATCGTAAACAGTACTATAATCTTATAATTTTTTTTGGAACATTTAATACTCGTATAAACTCTTTAATTTATATGTAGTATGTCTTGAAAATTTGTTGAAATTAAATATTCATAAATAAATAATCATTTTTATTGTTAAAATCATCTTAATTGGTAATGTTTTTATGATTTAATTATTTCTAAATTTGATGGGGAATACTCATAGTTAAATTAGATGCATTAAGAGAGAAAACAACAAATCGCATTTTTTTAAATTTAAGCGCAGTAAACTAATTAGGGAGTAATTATATGGGAGTACTAATTATATGGGAGTACCTAACCACCTAGTTAACCTAATAAGAAATCTGTATAATAAAAACTCAGCCAAAGTTAAAGTACATGGAATATATTCAAATGCATTCAAAACAGAGAAAGGAACTAGACAAGGTTGCATACTATCACCATTATTGTACAACATATATTCTGAATATATAATGAGAAAAGTACTAGATGAATGGGATGGAGGAATCACTATAGGAGGCAGAAAAATCAGTAACCTGCGATACGCAGATGACACACTTATACTAGCAGCGAATGAAGTCGAAATGATTACCATCATCGAACGGCTAAGCCGAATAAGTGAAGAATTCGGACTTCAAATCAACACCGGAAAAACAAAAATAATGATTGTAGACAGAGCAAATAATAATCTACCGCATATACGCCAAATAGGGATTTTCGAAGTAGGTCGACAGATTTGTATACTTGGGCTCTCTGATAACCAACAATGGTGATTGTTTCTCAGAAATCAAACGTAGACTAGGAATGGCCCGAACCGCAACTGCTAATTAATTAAAATATGGAAAGACCGAACAATAACAAGGAATACTAAGCTCAGGTTGGTCAATGCCCTGTTTTTCCCATTGCTACATATGCAGCTGAAACATGGACTCTCAAAAAAATCGATAGGAGTAAGATCGAAGCCTTCGAAATGTGGGTATATAGAAGAATTCTACGCGTGTCCTGGACAGAACATAGAACCAACCTGTCAATTCTGGAAGAGCTTCATATAAAAGAACAGGCTACTAAAAAAAGTAAACCAAGCATACCTAACTTACTTCGGCCACATAGCTAGAAGAACGGGCACCATGGAACTATTGGTAGTAGAAGGAAAGGTAGAAGGCCGAAGACCAAGAGGAAGATCTCCAATACGATGGGTAGACCAAATGAAGAGTTTGGTGGGAAAATCCCTACATGAAGCCGTCCATAGGGTACAAGATCGCAGTCAATGGAGACAGCAGACTAACAATATTTAGGTGTGTCACTACGCCCTGACAAGGGCTAAAGGATTGAGGAGGAGGGAACTAATTAGCTTCTTGATAAATTATAATACAACTGTAGAGAGATGAACATATACCCTGTGTTACTCTAATTTTACGTTCCTAACGTTTTACGTTTATCTTCTTGTATGCCTATCCGTTTCGAATTTTGGCGACCATCATGGCAATCTCCACATTGCATACTGCTAATTCTTCAGCTAATTCTTCTTCGGCTGATTCTTCAGCCTGGAATTCCTTCGCCTTCCTAGCCTCGTTTTCCTTACTTTTCTCTGTGAAATTAATTGCAGCAATCCATATCTTTCGCTGTTCCTTATTCTGTGACCGAGGTATTCGATTTTGGCTGTCTCTATCGTGGTTAACGGCTCTTTTTCTTTTTGCTTTCTTAATAAAACGTATTGATTGGTAAAGTGGTTGATATAAGATATCTTTAGTACTCGCCAATAAAGCTATATTTCAAAAACGTCAATTTCCTTGCAGGTAGCCTCTGTGAGAGTCTATACAAAGAATATAGACGCTTATATCTAATTCTTCTTCTTATTAAACACATTGCAGGTGCCACAGGGATCCCGATTTGTTTAAAATATATCAACAACAAAAATTTAAATATAATCGACAATTACAAAATGCTAAAAAGTCATCATACTATGATTTTATTAGTTATTACAACAGTAAACCCAGAGACTGCTGGAAAATAGTAAATTTCGAAAGAAACAATACAAGATCCAGTTCGGTACAACGTGATCTACCTCCAGACGAAATAAATCAAAAATTTATAAATT
Source organism: Diabrotica balteata (assembly GCA_918026665.1). Classification (NCBI taxonomy): domain Eukaryota; kingdom Metazoa; phylum Arthropoda; class Insecta; order Coleoptera; family Chrysomelidae; genus Diabrotica; species Diabrotica balteata. The sequence continues at coordinate 150,183,782 of OU898277.1, read as the reverse complement.
TTTTACTACAATTGCAGAGAATATAATTACATCTCTTCCCACTATTAATAAAATCCCTCTTTATTATAGAAATTATCCTTCTCCGAGCAAGTCCTTTTTTTTTCGTTCCGTTGTGGAAGCAGTGGTCTCTCAAATAAAAAAGTATCTTAGTAATTCTAATTGAAGGGACGTTCACGAAATTTATAGCTAAATTTTAAAAGAAACTGACCAAATAGTTTTAACACTTTCATTCATCTTATTAATTTAATTCATTAACTGGAGTATTTCCGGAAGTACTAAAAATACTCAAAAGTATTACCTATCTACACAAAAGGTGATTCCTCAAAAAACTGGAAAATTACAGACCCATAAGCATGTTTTCTATTTTTGGTAAATCTCCGTACAAATCCGTACAATTTGCAGATGGTACGTCATCTGTGAATCAATCGTCCCAGCGGAGCCATTCTGGTTCGACCAGACCAAAAAAGCCTCGACAAGTGCGGTCGAACGTGAAGGTTTTGCTCACTGTATTCGTTGATTTTAATGACATAATGCACCATAAAATACTACCTACAAGTTCAATGCCGTTTGCGTGAAGCAATCCACAAAAAAAGACCGGATTTGTGGAAAAACAAGTCATGGCTTTTGCATTACTATAATGCACCAGCTTACCCTTCATTGCTTCTTCGTGAACTTTTGGCCAAAACCAATACTGTAATGATGCCCTTCATATTCGCCACACATGGCTCAGTGTGACTTTTTCCTATTTCCAAAAATAAAAAAAATTTAAAGGGCCGTCGTTTTACAAGCATAGATGACATTAAAAGCGCATCGCTGATAGAACTAAGGAAGCGGCAAAATTGACAGAAATGTTGGTACAAGTGCCTAATGTCTGATGGGGACTACTTTGAAGCAAAGAACAATAATGTGGACGAATAAATAAATATTTTTTTTTTCAAAAAAAAAAAGAAATTCAGGGTATTTTCCGGAAACAAACAAAGTGATTTAGAACGTTAATATTATGGAAATAAATACCTTTTATGTATTCCCAACCTTGATTTTTTCCGATTTATTTTTGTTGAAACCTCTAAGTTTCTGATAAAACAGTACGTAGAGGAATAGTATTAAATGGTTCTTTATATTTAACATCTCAGTTTTACACAATAAAATACCGGAAGAATGGAGAACGAGCGAACTAATTTCTACTATTCAAAAAAGGAGATAAAAAAAAACAGCCAGAAAAGTACTGAGGGATAAACTTGTTAAATATTACCCTAAAACTTACAATTAAAATTTTACAAGTGCTAATAAATCAGATAGGTTTAGCAGATGAACAACAGTTTTTTTGTAGTGGAAGATCGTATACAAAGATGTAGTCCACCTTCTGTATAATAGAGAAGTTCACCTAAATATTATAAAAACTATCTACCAAAACAACAAAATGGAAGTCTGAATAGATGTACAACTTACAAAACTTATATAAATTGCAGCGGAATACGACCAGAGGAATAATTGAGCCCCATGCTCTTCAATTTGATCATGGATGAAATCATCAAAAGCGTTAACAAAGGAAGAAATAAAGAATGGGAAAAAAAGAAATAAAAATACTCTGTTACGCAAACGACGTTATATTGATAGCCCATCATGGAAGATAGTCTGCAAAGACTGATTTAACATTAGAGCAAAAGAATTTAATATGTCAATCTCATCTCAGAAAACTAAAACAATAGGAGTCAGCAAAGAACCAACCAGATGTAAAATAGAAATTGATGGCATCATTATTGAAAAAGTAATGGAAATAAAACACCTGGGAATTAAACTGTCTAATCAGGGAGACTTGGACAAAGAAATGAGAGATAAAGTACAAAAAGCAAATAGACTTGCAGGATGCCTTAATGACACTATGACAAAACAGACACATCAACACTGAGATGAAGTCAAAAATTTATAAAGATAGTATAAGACCAATAATACCATATACCTTAGAAACAAGACACACCCACAACGCTGAGAAACAGAAAGGAGGAGAGGAGAGGAGAGGAGAGGAGAGGAGAAGAGGAGGGAGAGGAGAGAGAGGCGAGAAGGGGAGAGGAGAGGTAGAGAGGAGTTGAGTAGGAGAGAAGGAGAGGAGAGGAGAGGGGAAGAGAGGAGAGGAGAGGAGAGGAGAGGAGAGGAGAGGAGAGGAGGAGACGAGGTGAGGAGTGGAGGAGAGGAGAGGAAGTAAGCTGAGAGATCGAAAGAGAAGTGAAGACATTAGAAGAAAATGTAACGTACAGTGTATAAATGAATGGACATAAAATGGAAAAAAAGAATGGAATAACCACATAAGCAGAATGGAGGAGACCGTGTCGTCAAAATAGCAAGAAAGTCACCAATCGGCAGAAGAAGTATCCGACGACTGCGCAAAAAATGGAGTGACCTTTCATAGAGGTATTAATTCACCAATGAACAAAGAGAATTGCTTATAAAGAGGAAGAAGAAGAAGAGGAGGGAGTTTTACAATCTCCAGTGGAAATTCTCCACGTAGATAGTTTTTTAGTTTACATAGTTAAAAAAAACCGTAAAAAACGGCTTTCATCGAATAGTAATGAAGTTCTAAATAATATTTCCACATTTATAAAGCACTGTTTCCATAAAAAATATGACAATAGCGATTGTTTAAAAAAAGTGTGGTATAAATATTTTTTAAATCTCATAAAAATTAATAAATGTAGTGTATATATATTTATATATATATATATATATATATATATACATATATATTATATATAATATATATATATATATATATTATATATATATAATGTTATTTCCGCAAACTTCGCATATAATGCTTGTATAGACACCACTAATTATAATTGAAGTTTGAGCGAAGCAGCACTGTAATCTGGCCCTTGTCCTACCTTAACAGTGAACCTTAAACATGCACCCCCGCCAATGCAATCTTATGAATGAGTCTTATCAGGACCTTGTGATAACTAGAGAATGCACACTGAAAATAACAAAGGTGATAACTTATCACATCCCAGAGATTATTACTATGACGATGTGTATACATTTTTATCAAAAAAATGCTTGATAATCGTACTACAATTTGCTAGTCTCTAGGAGGGGCTGCGATAATGAAATCTCACACACTTTTAGTACCAGTCTGAGGTAAAATAGTTGGTTCAGTCAGGTGTTTTTGTATTAATGCAACAACAAATATAGCGACCAGTTTATCAAATAATATTTTTCAGTGTTTTGTTTTCTATATTTTATCGCGTTTAAAGTAAATTCATTTTGTTGTGTGCTGCGCTATCAACCAATAGTTTAAAATTTGTGTGGGTTTACCGAATGTTTGGTTGGGATATTTCCTTTTCCTGCATAAGGTAATAAGTTCTTTGTGGTTTTTGTTCCAATTGTGCTTAAAACAAGGTATCATGGTAATGTATTTAGCAATGTATAACACAAGGTATTATTGTCTATTATGACAATTTGACAATATAACATTATAATGATTTGTCGAACCTAATTAAATCTGCTTATAATTAAAACGGAAACTATTAAAAAACCCACGGCGTTTATTAACGATATTCCAGGATGTTTGCCACAGTTTTATTAACTGTAATATTTAATGATTCTTGTATTATGCTTGCTTTAAACAACTAATATATTTATTTCAAGTCTTGCTTTTTAGTGGACGATGAGGTTCTTGGCGATCAATTACTTCAACTATCTACTATTTCGTCTTTGCGTTTGAACGCTATTTCCCAGTGGATATTACTAGGTGTATTAACCTTATATTTCGATGGCTTGAATTTCTTACAAATTCCTGTTTCAGTTTTTCACCTCATCCTTGGTCCATTCTTTTTTGTTTTCCTCCTATCGCACTAAAGCTGTTTGGCATTTTTGTATGTGTTCTAAATAACTAAATTTGTGAGCTGCAATTAACCCCTATTAGGGTGGACACTTCATATAATTTTTATAGTCCCTTATTTTTTTTATATAAAGTACATTCTGTATTTTCCCCCCAAAATATCTTCCTCAATATCCAACCTTTCCCATATTATTAGTCTGTCGTGTCGTTTTTATTCAATGAGACATATGTAGGTGTATAAAATATATTTTATACATTCATAGTTTAGACGTTTTGGCACATTTTTGTTTTTTATTAATCTAATCAATTATGTTTCTGTTTACAATCAACATTCATTTTTCTGTTGTCTTGAATCTATTTAATTTATAATAATTGAAGGTATTTAAATCACTCCCCAAGTGTTAAATTGTTTATTTTACTAATTTTTTCCATTCTTGCCAGTATGCCATTGAGTCTACTAACGCTATTAGTACTTTCACCTCTACATTGGAGCAATTATTCTCTTCAAAGAAAAGGCAAAAAAGTATTTTTGAAGTGTGTATATTTTTAATATAGACACTTCAAAAATACTTTTTTGCCTTTTCTTTTGACTTGTCATAAGTGTGTACAAAAACATATCAGTCTTTTGATTTTTAATTATTCTTTTGCAATTTTGAAATAATAGTGATTTTCATTCTATATTTTTCGTAACAAAGTCTTGCTCAATCGTGCTCTCTCCCTATCCACTATCGAGTGGATTCCACTTATAAGTAGTTAACACAGTTTCAAACAAATACCGGTTGAATTCTTGGCTCTCTTTATCTACAGCTTTTGAAGTGTTAAAAAAAACAAAATTTGTTTAATTTACTAATGTTTGTATTTTGAGAACGATTTCCGAAGTGGAAATTGAAGCATCAATAAACGTACTTTAACCTTCAATTGTGGCTTATTCCCATTTAAATAGTAATAACTTTAAAATGTCAAAAGAAAATAGCTTCAGAACAAGTGTAAGTTTAAATCCAGAGTTTTTTAAGCATTTTTCAAATGCGTCACATTTATTACCAAAACTCAAAACTAAAATTTCATGCTATGGAAGATTAGACACTAAATTAAAACTTTATAGTGGCCAGTAAATAAAAAAAAAAAGATTATGTTTATCTCATAAGAATTATAAAAAATCACGTCACGCTTATATATTTAACACCTTTGTAAAATTTAAGTTTACTTCCGGCAAAATACAAAAATTGCAAACGAAATCTGAAAACTCTAACTTTAAACCGCATCTTGATTTTTGTCGATAGGGCACTTGGATCAAAAGATATTGAATTTTTACTGTCGAGCTTACACAAATTTTATTGAACATTGATTTCAAGCACGTAACTGACATTCAAAATTGATGGTTGCTTCAAGCGTTGTTTCTGAGAGAACGGTGCATTCTACTACTACTTTTTGTGCACAAGTTCTACTAATAAACATCTGTATTTAAAATCATTACAGCTACATTTTTTATTTGAAACATTTTTTTCTACCGCGTACAGATTCTTGGTAAATCTTTTTCTTGCGTTTTTACCCACCTACGAGGAAGGTTTTAGGGGAAAGCTTGGGGTAAAAGTGGTAAAATTTCTTGCATATTTTTGGGGTCCCAAAATTAAGATTCTCGGCAAAATTCAGCTGGTTCGTATGATTTTTAGAGGTTGAGTGGCATTCTCGTCTCTGACGACTGAACTAATAATACTATTATTTAGTAATATCAGTGCTAATCTGAAATTTTGTTTGTCTTCCATCTTAGATACTTACTCTCTATTCCTTACACCAAAGTTTTTAACATTTCTGTTCTTTGGACATTTGTTTTACATTTTAAAAAACCGACAACTCTGTTTTTGATAACTTTAACTGAACGTTTTTGTATTTTTAAATCTGTATGGTTCATAAATTAAACCATTTTCTTCACTTCCATCTGATTATGCTGCATACCTTTTGACCAAAAGTCCATTTACCCCTCTAGCTCATACTAATGTTGTCTATCACATAAACTGTGCAGAGTGTAACTCCTGCTACATTGGCCAGACCAGCCGCTCCCTTCAAGGTCATGTAACTTCTCATAAAAGCGACATTAGGATTTCCAAAACCTTGTGTGTCTTAGCACAACATGCCATCTCAAACAAAACATGAAATCGACTGCACAAACGTCAAAATACTTTCAAAACAGAAATGTGCTATATTCTTAAACGTCCATCAGCCCTTGATAAACGAACTTTGTTCAAAATTTTTGTGCCAGATTTATTACCTCACCTCACACAATAAGATAACATCAAACCCCATATCCGAACTCAACAAATAGTATAATAATCCACTAGGAAACTAAGTTCCTGTAGCTGGCTGTATACCATATATCACAAAAATTTATTTCAAATCCTTTATAAAAGGTATATAATAAAATGCCCAAACGGGCTATCACAAATATATTACAAAACGTTTTCGGATTGTTAAATCCATCATCAGTGTAAACGAAGTATACATGCTATGAGCCACCAAAAATATATGGGTCAAAACCCTTTAAAGGATATAAATTTACAGTTGTTTTACATTATATGTGGATCTAAAAAAACATAACGAATTTTCTTGTTCGGAACTGTTTTTCCTATGTAATTAACATATATGAAATGCCTTTTATTCTGCTATGCTTTATAACATTTCTCTTGTATTCGTCGTCATGTCTGTCACCTCTCTTACAGTGTTTAACTTTGGTTTGTTTTGCTAACAACAACAGAACTTATCAGTTCCTCTTTGCTTATGTTTTGTTCAATTTTAATAGACTTTTCCAATTCAAGTTTACATATTACTCTGTATTCTTTCTTTTTGTGAATTTTTGAAGTGGAAATTAAAACGTCAATAGAACTTATCAGGACAAAGAAAGTATA
>OU898277.1:150059551-150176544 GCA_918026665.1 Diabrotica balteata | reverse complement strand
GGAGTTTTCCAGTTGGCGGTGAAGGCGAATGCTCCTCAGGGTATTATGAGCGCATATAGGAGAGTTTCAAATGAGGCTCTATATGTCATTGGAGCGGTGGTACTGATCGTTTTGTTGTGCAAAGAGCGAGCGAGGGTGTATGCGAGAAGGATGAATGTACATATAGATGAATGAGAAAGAAAGACGAAGTGAGTGGATAGAGATGGTGATGATAGCGAAAGCAAGGTGGACGAAGAGGTGATTCCTGAAGGACTAGACTACTTCCTGACCAGTTTCTGACCGACATGCTAGTTTGGCACCTTCCACGAATAGATGGCGAATCTCTCGCAGATTGTAATGTTATGGGTACCGGATACTCCGGCCACTTTTTTAATGCAGACAATGAATGAGAGGGTCGAGGGACAGAGAGAAATTAAGCCAAGGATCCAAATTTAGGTTATATTATTTATTCATTATAAGAATCAAACAAGAATCAATAGACTTTATCCTGACAGTTCGAGATGGAAGTCTTCATTACCACGCAAAATATTTCCAGGAGCACATGCGGAAGCGATCACCAGCTTTGATGGCAGACTTCACAATAGAATAGGCGAATCTGCCTCGGAGATTGTAATGTTCTGGGGTACCGGATACTCCGGCCCACATTTTTAACTGCCAGACAATGGCAAATGAGAGGGGCGAGGGGGACAGAGGAGGAAATTAAGCCAAGGATCCGAAATTTATGGTTAATATTATTTATTCTTATAAGAAATCAAACAAGAAATAAATAGACTTTATTCTGATCAGTTCGAGATGGAGTCTTCAATTGAACCAGCACTAACCAGAATAGGGAACAATCAGTCAGAACAAAGCGTGGATGAAGATTGGACAGATATTAAAGAAACCATCGTAACAACAGTGAACCAATGTCGCCAACCATCTATAAATAATAGCATTAAACCATGGATCAGCAGAAACACGTGGAAAGTGATTGAACAAAGAAAGCAACTTAAAGTTGGCCCCTGTGATCAACAGACATATAAAGCTCTCTCCAGAGATATTCAACGAAGATGCCGAAAAGACAAACAAGAATACATCTCTGAAATCTGCCAAGAAATAGAAAATCACGGATATCGAAATGAAACCAAAGACCTCTTCCGGAAAGTGAAAATTCTTGCGAGAAAATTTAAACCCAAGAACTATGCAATATAGGACAAACATGGTATTATCATAAGTGATATCGACAGAGTGTTGGAAACATGGAAAAACAATATTGTTCAGAGCTCTACAGGGAAGAACACGTAAATCTAGGCCACACTTCAGCCCTCGAAAACACTGAATACAACCCTGAACCTGAAATTCTGCTGTCCGAGATTGAAGACGCTATAACTCACCTCAAGAAGAATAAATCCCCTGGCTGCGATGATATCACGGGAGAGCTCCTTCAGAATATGGGAGACAAAGGATGTTACATAATGTGGAAACTTTGTAATAAAATTTGGAGATGCGGAAAGTGGCCCAGAGAATGGCGCACATCATTGTGCATACCAATCCATAAAAAAGGAACAACTACAAAGTGTAGTAATTATCGTACCATCTCACTGATTTCCCATCCAAGCAAAATATTACTAAGAATCATTAAACGCCGTTTGCAACAGTACTTAGACAACCAAATTACCCCAAGAACAAGCAGGCTTTGTCAAAGGGAAGGGTACGAGAGAGCAAATCCTTAATATGCGGCAGCTCATATGAAAAGGGACCGCGAATTTAAATTCAATAATAATCTGTTTTCTAGACTACCAAAAGCATTTGATTGTGTAAAGTGGGAAGTTCTCTGGACAGTTCTTCATGAGATGGGAGTTTCCAGATCATTTGGCAATATTAATTAAAAACTTATACGAAGATAACTCAGTTAAAATAAGAATTGAAAACCAGCAATCTGATACCTTCAAAACCAGCAGAGGTGTACGACAAGGCTGCATACTATCTCCAGACCTGTTCAATTTATATGGAGAATACATAATGAGGAACGCACTCGCCCTAAATCAATTCGAGAAAGTAGACGAGTTCACGTATCTAGGATCTTCCTTAAGCAATGCAGCCTCCTGCCATACGGAAATTCGCAGAAGAATAGGAATGACCAAGAACGCGATGAGTCGACTGTCAAAAATATGGAAGGACCGCTCTTTGTCCAAAAAACTCAAAATGAGACTGGTACGGACACTCGTTTTTTTCAATCTTTAGTTACGGTGCCGAAACATGACAATAAAATCAGGGATAGGAAAAGGATTGACGCATTCGAAATGTGGTGCTGGAGACGAATGCTACGCGTCTCGTGGACGGAGCACAGATCCAATCAGTCGATTCTCGAAGAGCTAAACATTCAGACCAGACTCTCCTCTCAGTGTCTTGCAAATGTTTTAAAGTTTTTTGGCCACATTGCGAGAAGAGACAATGACAACTTAGAAAGACTAATTGTGTGCGGAAACGTAGAAGGACGTAGAGGCCGAGGACGCTCACCTATCCGATGGTCAGATCAAGTACAGAAAGCCACTGGAGAGACGTTTTTCCGAGTCCATGAGAGCAGCCCAAATCGCAAGAGATGGAGAGAATTGACAGCCCGCATTGTAGGGAATCACGATCCTCAGCAATGAGGAAACGACAAGAGAGAGATTATTTATTAGTTTATGGCCTAACGTCTGAAATATTTTCTGATTTACGGTAATAGGTATGGTTATTTATAAATTTTTAGTTTTTTATTTCAGTTGTTCATTGAATTGTAAGACCAACTTTCTGAAACGGTGGTTAAGGTTTTAGCCGGAACACGGTTAATCCGGCACTACCCTGGGATCTTCTGGACTAGTATCCTACTCGGCCGAAAGATGCCAGGTGTCTTGTTCCGTGACGTAGATAGGGTTAATAAGGGTTGCAGAGTTTCCACGTAGAACACCAGGGATGAAAATCTATTATATATTTATTTTTATTTATTTATTTATTATTCTACACTTATATGGAATTTCCGCTTACAATAAATACAATTAAATTATTTACAAAGTGGAACTCGAGTTGTGACAAGACATCCTGTAACTTTTTATTGGTTTTATTTAACGTTGTAACCCCACGGGATTGTGTCTATATACAAAAAATTTGTTTGTATAATACTCTTATCACACAGAAATTCAACTTCAAGAACTCACGTTTCCTATAAATTTGAAGAACTTCTGTTTATTTGTAACCTTATGTAAAATCATGTTATAAGTACTAGACCGGCTAAGTAACATTAGCATACTCCAGTTACATTCTAACAAGTGACCGTGTTAAATTTTATGACCACACCTGAGACACGCTTTGTATTTGGAATCTGGTAAGTATAAAATCTTAACGTTCCATAATAACGTGGTATATTATGTGTTTATTAAGAAAAAGAAGGCAGAATTTTATGTTCTAAAATTCCCAAAGTCCTAGTTAGTAGAAATACCACGGGAAAAGATATTTAAATGATAAAATAATTGCAGGTGAGCCGAAATGAACATGAAAATGCATATGTACAATGGAATATTATATACAATATTTTAGATTATAATATTAACTACAGATACTAGAATGTGGATGTATTTTTTTTTATTTTGTGAAAGAACAGCTCTGAAATGAATAGGGGCTGATCGTCATTCCATAGAAGGAGGACAAACGACAAAGGAAGTAGATTGGTGAATAATCTAATAATTACCTAATTCTGATAGAATTATACCACTTTCAATCGATTAATAACAAATTTTGTTTTTTAAGTTTGCGCATCGATAGCGGATAAATCGTTTGCCAAAACATTTAATATTGTTCTGAAGCTATTTTCTTGTGGCATTTTAAATTAATTACTATTTAACTGGGAATAAGCCACAATTAAAGATAAAAATACGTTTATTGACGTTTCAATTTCCACTTCGGAAATCGTTCTCAAATACAAATCGTTTGTATGATTTGTATGTAAAACGACGTGAGGCTTTCAAAATGAGGGGCTATAGAAGAATTTTAAAAGTTTCTTGGGTGGAGATTCTTCGAAACTCCACAATATTAGAACTTCTCAGCAACAACACAAAGGTTATAAAAAGCATCAAGATGGGAAAGCTGGAGTATTTCATACATATAATGAAAGGCCCCAAGTATAGGCAGCTCCAAAATATGCAAGTAAAAATAGCAGACAAACTTGATCCAAGACGAATAATGACTTAATGGTTGAAGACCTTGCGAGATAGGTATGGTATTGATACAAGCATGCTATTTAGGGTGGCGGTGAGTAAAATTAAGATAGTTATGATGGTAACCAACGTTCTGAAAGGACATGTTACATGAAGAGGCAGATAATATTACAAGATACATCATAATTATAAGAGCAAGATTGCTCTGTTTGGGCAAACTTTATGTGGTTGTTAGATTTTTGTATAGTTAATGCCTAAAATAACTACAGGAAAACAAACCTATATTTCAACTAAATTTACGAGGCATATGGCATAAATACTAAATACATTCATATATAAATAAGCAAAATTGACATATCTCCCAAATAAGCATACATATAATGTTTCACATAACAGAAAATACAATATCAGATGATCTACAATATGATGATCACAGTCATTTACTTGTATAGTATTGTTACAAAAAATTGATACCAAAGACATCCGTTAAAAATTGTAAAACATCTTTTATCATCAAGCAACTGCAGACGGCACTCCAACGAAGTTTCAAGTTTCATAGTAAATTCAAATAATTTGCACCCATAAATCAAAAATAATGACCGATCGTTAAACTGATAGTATCAACAAGCCAGTTAAATAATTACTGTAACGGCGAGTGTCATTATCAAATTTTCTATTGGGTTATTGCGAATGTATTAAACGTATATGTACAGAGCATTTTTATTGAATAAACACTGCAGGAAATACAACGATATACATTTTTGTCCAGTGTATTTAATACGGTAAAAATATGGTATAACCTCTGATTTCCATCAACACGGATCGATAAAATTTGCTATACATATTATAATATTATTTTTTTGTAACTTTTTGTCGGTTCCAGAGTTTTAACCTTGTTTAGGCCTAACGCCTCTTCAAGGAAGGGGTACTCTTTTTTTTTCGGAGTAATGGAGGTGTAACAAACGTGATGAATGATGTTTTGGTGGAGAAGTAGTGGACTACTAAGGAGCTGGGGTTCAGAAGATGGCGTGTCTGTGTGGACGATCTACAAGAAGCGCACAAGAGGAATTTGGGTGAGCTTTGTCGAACGAGGTACTTCAGGGGTTACCAGCCATACAATAGGACCGACTCTTTATCAGAATTTTTGGCATGCAGTAGTTAACTGCGATATTTGATGGAGGTTGATTCTAAGATTTCAAAATACTTATCAGGGAGTTCATTTCCAGTGTTGTCAAGAAATTTAGCTGGAGGGAACGGAACTTTTCTTTGAGGAAGCCTGGTGAGTATTTGCCCTCGGCGATTGCAAGAAGTATTTAGTATACGTTTTGATTGGTTGTTCGAGCCTGCAATGGATCTAAGGACATACCTCCTGCTGATGTCCTTCATTGGTGTTATGTTTGCCAGTTGATGTATGTGTGCTGATGCAAAATCTAAGGATTTTTCTTTAGGTTGCCATGATGGTATTGATTTCGTAGGTCTTAAGAGAAGCATAGACGCATGCCTTGTATTCGATGATGGGTCTAATGAATGTTTTGTAGGTGTGCACTAAAGTTTTGGATAACGTCTTGCCCAGTTTACCGGACAACACTGTCAGAAGTTAAAACCTCCTTCTCACCCTATCTAGGTATCTTGAATGTCCGTTTTCCAGTTGAGAGTCCTGGTAAAATGAACTCTCAAATAGGAAACCGAGTTTCTGAGAATAAGGTCCTCTCCTAACAGAGTTATTCGGCCCCGGACATCGCGACAATTTGAAGTTTTGAATAAAATTAGTTGTGTTTTGGAGGGACTTATGGTCACTCTCCATTTATTGCACAACTTAATGACTCTATCGAGATAGTTTTGTACTCTTTCGAATACAGACATTCGTCCATGCATTCTGTGTGATCTTGACGTGAGGAGAGCAGTGTCATTAGCGTAAACTAGAAGGTTCTCCGATCTATACTGTGGGCGGGGAATGTCACTGTTGTAGACTGTGTATAATACTGGTGCAAGTATTGAGCCCTGGGGTACTTCAGCTAGTGGAGTGAAGGTTGTGGATAAGTAGTCGCCCACTTTGCTCCTGATGATCCGATGAGAGAGAGATAGGAATTGATTAGTTTAACGAAAGGTGTGGGCAATTCAGTAAAGTGGAGTTTTTCGACCAGGCCTGTGTGCCAGACCTGATCGAATGCCTTCTGGACGTTTAGGAATATGCCTATGCCGTTTTTCGTTTAGTTAAGTGATTGTGAAATGAAAGTTGTTGCTTCAACCATTACATTTTGCGTGGAGTGTTCAGACCTGAATCCGAATTGGTAGTCTGGAATGGCAAGGTGAGCGTCTAGGAATTCTACGAGTCTGTCCTTAAGCATCCTCACGTAGACTTTACCTAGGGTGCTCAGTAAAGAAATAGGTCTGTACGATTCAGGGTTGGTGAGGGTTTTCCCTGGTTTGGGAATCGTGACTGTGCTGGTCACTTTCTATATAATTGGAAAATAACTCAGCGTTAGAGATGCATTGATTATGTTGGTGAGCAACGAGATAATGTTCTCTGGAAGATTTTTAAGGCATCTTCTGTGGATGCCATCAGGGCCATATGATGTGTTTTTTCCAATGTAACTCATCTGCTTGACGGTGTCCTCAGTCACAGGGGCTATCATCGGGTGAGGATGTGGTCCTCATGTGCCTGAGGGAATAGAATATATCTTCCACTCTGCGTTCGACGTCTCTTTTGGATATCTCGCTGAAGTTGGGTTATTAGGGGTTATTAGGTTATTGGGGTTTTATTAGGTATTATTATAACTTTTTGTTATATACCAAATGTATACAATATTTATCTTCGATAGTTTTGTATTTATTTTGCAAGATATTTGGTAATTTTAAAACTGTCAGATATGTTTTTTTCACTGCCACCATAATTTTTTTCAAAATTATCCATTTTATATTTTCTATTGATTTAAATAATATACACCAAGTTCTTAGATTATTGTGAATTATTGCGTTGAATAAATGTCGACAATTGCTCGAAATGAAACAGCTTCCTGCAAGACTGCATGAATGCGTGGGCACTGAATTTTTTTAAATACGAAAAAGAACGCAATAAACGTTAAAACAAAAGTCCCGTTATATTTAGCTCACTAAATAACACGTCGAGTCGACTTAAAACCAACAACAATGTCACGGGGAAAGCAGTGAGCGTTATCAAAAGTCCAGGAAGTCCGCTGCCTGCATGGCAGGATAATATGGCTTTCTGTTTGTCGCCTTTATCTTGATCACAATCACAACAAATATAATAACATGTTGTTATCACTTAAAATATTTACTCAAATGCCAAAACTTATCACTTTAAAACACGAGAGATCGAACGTTTGTGCAACGTGTGGTGCGCCGCTGTCAAAAGGATTTTAAAATGTCGAGTATTATTTCTGTTTACAAAGGGTTTACCTCTTGCCCTTGTTGGGAAATAGGTACCATTGGACGGGAATACAAATAAAAGTTCAAAGAATTATATCATAAAAAACGTATTAGAGATCATAAAAAATAGTAAAAAAAAGAGATCTTTGTTTTTATAACAGAATAGCTTATGAAGCAATATTTACCGAATTAAAAGAAATAACTGCTTCTTTGTGGCTCACAAATAACTCAAATTTTATTAAATATTTTGATGGTAATAAACTACAACTTAAAATAAAACATTTTAACGTTTTAGTTGACTTTTTTGTTTATCAATCGGTGTTTTGATCCGATTAGATTGTGTCCGAATTAGAAACTGAAAGGTCAAATAAAAAATTCATTTTTTAATTTGTAGTTTATTCCCAACTAGATGTTTACTAATAATAAAAAAATAAACGTGTATATACGTTTTGGAGACGGCTCTTGCCGTATTTCCGTTTTCCTCCACCAATCCTCCCGGCCCAAGGCATGTTCCTAATCCAAACCTTTCGATTCCATCGCTCTTCTAATTCCTTCCTTAACTTAAGGAGCTAGGGTGTTTTTCTTTATAGTGATATGTTGCTCTATTTGTAGATGTCTTATTTGTCTGCCATTTTTTATATATTTTGTTTTTTTTCGTGTATCATTTCTTCTACGTTTTCTGTCATCCATGGTATTTCGTGGTGTTTTTTGTCGTTGTTCTCTGTTCCTCATACTACATAAGTATTTTTTTATTATCGTTTTGAGGTTGTTGTATTCTTGTTCTACATCCATATATCTTTCCATCTCATTTAGTTTCTTCTCTAATCTAGATTGAAAAAGATGTTTAATACTTGGTTAAAATAAAAGGTGCAATTTATATTTCTATTTCTCCGTGCCGTCCTACCAAGTCATCGTCTATTTGAGAACCCACTCTGGCATTTATGTCTCCTAACAATATTATTTATTGATGACTTTTTATTTTATCACAAATGTTTGATAACTCTTCATAAAAGGAATCTTTAACTTGTTAATTTCTTATATAATAATACAATAGCTTATCTTATTCCCGAACTAAGGTCGTGGTGGGAATGTAAGTTCAGGAAACTAGACTAGTTCCTAACGTAATTTCTGACAGGACATCGTAGTTTTAGCACCTTCACAAATAGAAAAGGCAAATCTGCTTCAGGGGACTATACTGTTTGCCCATCTTTTGGTGGGACAGAGATAGGCAAATGAGAAGGATACTTCGAGAGGCGAATGGATTTCAGGCTAGAGGAAAGAAACATGGTAAACATAATGATGAGAGAAAAGAAAGAATGGGGAGAAATACACTGTCTGATCTTTAAGGTAAGTGATGAAGAAGAAGGAGCATGAGGACAGAGAAAGAAATTGGAAATATCTTCGATCTCTTGTTTTCTTTTGGCAATAGGCAGTTCTTGGCCAATTTTTTTTATGATTTATGATCATAGGTATGGTTAATTGTAAGTTTTCCTGAATATAATACAGTTAATCTTCTTTTAAGGTGACGATAAATATATGAATTAATTTAGTTGTTTATTGACTGGTAAGACCACTACTTTGGAACGGTGGTTAAGGATTTAGCTGGAACAACCTAGTGTTTTACTTGGCCGGAAGATGCCAGGGTGTCTTGCTTTGTGGCGTTAGATGTCTAAAAAGATTTCCCGCACCGTTGCCTGCCAGAATTCATTGGATACCTTCTTAGGGTCTTACTGGAGTATAGCAATTAAAAAAAGGTAATAAAAAATATCATAAGAGTTATCAAGAATAACAAAAAAAGATTGAACCACACATGATATTCATAGATTTTTAAAAGGCGTATGGTAGTGTAGCCAAGAAACAACTGTGAGAAGCAATGATAATTATAAATCTCGGAAAAAATGGATAAATATATTACAAGGATTATGTAAGGCGACAAAAGCCCAAATAAAGCTAGGAAATAAATTAACAAAACCAATCGCTGTAACAAAACGTCTCAGTAAAGATAAGCTTAAAATACGAGACTAACAAAGTTGCCAGAAGTATTTAGGATCAGTAGTACATAGAGATGCTACAAAAGCACTTCATGAGTTGATATGGAAAAACCAAAGAAAACAAAAAAATAATCTTTGGCAACCTCGTGGAAATCATTACTCTATATGCGGAGTATGGCCAGTAACAACAACAATACGAAATAAAATAGGAACAGAACAGTCGAATATACTTTATAAGAAGACGTCTTCATATTACCAAAAGGAACAGAATAAGGACTGACGAAGTATAGAACTGAATGGAACTAGAATGCTCAATAACAAAACAAATTGAAAAACAGAGCACTACAATGGTACGGTCATGTTCAAAGAGTGCCAGGCTCTAGTTGGCCAAAAAACAGAGAGGAAAACCGGTATGGAGGAAATATGGCCAGTTTCAACAACAAAATGAAATAAAATAAGAACAGAACAGTCGAATTGGACTTAATAAGAAGATGTCTTGATATTACCGAAAGGTACAGAATGAGGATTAAGGAAATATGGAACTGGATGGAACTAGAATACTCAATGGCAAAAAAAATTAGAAAAAACAGAAGCAGTACAATGGTACTGTCATGTTCAAAGGATGCCGGGCTATAGTTGGCCAAAAACAGCGGAATCTCCAGGAAGAAAACAGAGAGAAAGTCCAGCTGTGGGATGGAAAACATATGTGACAGGATAAAAAACGGTGGATGGTTAAAACAGCAAACTTGTAATGGGAAAGTACCGAAGAAGAAGAAGAATGTTTGGTTTTTTGTTGTGCACTTCTGCCAAATATATAAAGTGTAAAGTGTAATTTGTCAATTGATTACCATAACATTTTTTATACATCGTTGACGATCTTTAAAACAAAATTTTTTATCTGTATATAAATGTTGTCTGTACAATCTTTAACAAGAATGCTTTTATCAATAAAATATGCGATAGAAATTTCTTATTTAGCGCTTAAAATTATTGATACTTCATACCTACATTTTAATCATTCTGACTTTTCACTAAAGGTTATCTTAAAAGTTAGTTAATGATAAAAGAAACTAAATAAGACATGTTTACATTAAAAAAGTGATAAACATATAAAAATATTTTATTGTTAGTTAATAAAAACTTAGCACGTTAAAAAAATAAACAAACACGTTGATAAAGTCTATCAGTAGTTTGAAACAAAGAAAGAAAAAAGAATTCTCCATGCTATTAATCTTAAGACGGCTCGAGGCTCGAGCTGGCTTGTTTAAAAGATTTGAATTAGCAGATACTAAAATAAATTCAATAGCAGTAATTTAATAGTGTGTAATAAAAAAATGGCATACGTGTATAGTATGCCAGGTTCCAAATTTTAAAATGACAAAATTGAATACAGAAATCGAACAAATCATATTTTATCGGTAGAAGTATCTTTAAAGTTAGAAAAACAATATGAATGTCTAAAGCAGCTACAAAGCATTCAATAAATTATTATTTATAACATGCTATTTATTAGCGCCATTAGCTAAGAAGAAGTAGACTGATAAAAGGACAAACAACTAATAAGCACGTTCCTGGAGCAATCTTACTAATTCTGAATAATTAACACAATCCAACGCTTTCTGGTAATCTATAAAGCATAGGAAGACATCTTTTTGCTGATCTCTGCAGTTCTGAAGTAGGACAGTTAAGCTATAAAGTGCTTCTCTTGTGCCAAATCCTTGTCTGAAACCAAACTGTGGGGGGCTAATGTCTCTTTCAAATATGTGTATATTCTTGTGTGAATTATCTTTAAGAAGAGTTTTAGGACCTGACTCAATAAGCTGATCATTTGCAATTGGTCGCAACTATTAGCGTTTGGCTTTTTGGGGATTTTTATAAAGGTTGATTGAAGCCAATCCTGTGGTATTTGACCGGACCCATAAATGTCATTAAAAAGATCTACCAAGGCGTCTATATTGTCTTCACCCAACATTGTTAGAACCTCTATGTACATGTCGTCTGGCCATGGTGCTTTTCCCCATTTGCTCTTACATTTGATTGCCCTTACAACTTCTGACTTCAATATTTTGGGGGAGGGTTAACTTTTATATTCACTTTCAGAGTTTCTTCTATAGTTGTCTAAGTACAGTTGCTGTGTGTAGTTTCTCCAATGTTGAAGTAGATCCTTGGGATCAGTAATTAATTTATTGTCCTTCACAATAGGTACTGTTAAAACTGCAATGTTTTGTATGACCTGTCACTTCTTTATCTGCATCTATTGGCCGTGCAAATTCTGCGGTTTATTTCTGCGGCAGTATTATTTTATAGGTATACAAAGCATAGCATATAATAATACCAAAACAATGTACTTCCGAACAAACCACAACAAGAAATATGGTAGACACTACAAACATAAAACTATTAGCTGCAAAGTTAGTATGAAATTGGTATACAAAGCGCTGCAATAGAGAGAAACATTTGAGAAAGACTTATGTCAACGAAAGTGAAATAGTTTTTAAATATAGATCACATCCACGAATAATAAATAAAAAGATGCCAACTTCCAATGTTACGTGAGTTTCCACGAATCAAACAGTGAGTGTTACCAGGCTTCTAAAATCTAAGTTACAGAGGAATTTTCTGAAAGATTTATTGTGTACTAATTAAGGCTTAATAAAATTGAAAATTGAATTTTTATGCATCCAACAATATCAAACAATACCAAACAATGTACAGGGTGTCCCAAATTGGTATGTTTTGCAGGGTATATCGAAAACTAGAGGAGCTAGTAAAAAATAGGTAAGGTGTCATGACTTCTTTTTTCATCAGATTAACGATTGCCAAATTAAATCAACAATAGCTCCCCACATTAGCAAGATGTAGGGCGTTTATTAAGGAATAATTTAAAAAAACTTTATTGAAACTTTTGATAAAAAATATTATTGAAGGATTCAATGGCGTGCAATTTTTTTTTACATGTTTGGACATGTTTAATCGGAATAAGTCGGAGTTTTTGCATCGATATGTCACAATGAAATTACACATGGATCCAACACTTTACTCCGGATTCAAGTCGGCAGTTATTTGAGTAGACAGCACCAGGAGAAAGCCATCCAAAGCGATTAAAGACGCAACAAACTGCCATAAAAGTTATGGTGTCTATATTTTGAGATCTTCAAGGTAGTATTTTTATTAGAGTTGATTTTTAGTAGCGTTTGAAAACCGAAACTGCAAAGAAAAGGCCTCATTTGTAGAAGAAACAATTGTTTTACCAAGACAAAGCACCGTCTCACAAGTCAATAGAA
The DNA here is from genome assembly GCA_918026665.1 of Diabrotica balteata. NCBI lineage: Eukaryota > Metazoa > Arthropoda > Insecta > Coleoptera > Chrysomelidae > Diabrotica > Diabrotica balteata. Next base: position 150,163,707 of record OU898277.1, on the reverse strand, counting down.
ATGATGGCAAAAATGCACGAATTGGGCATTGAATTGCTTCCACATTTACTGTATAGTCCAGATCTGACCCCCAGTGACTACCACTTTTCTTCGATCTAAAAAACTGCTCCATGGCAAGAGATATCGATCGTCCCAATGATTAAGTAATCGCCAAAACTCAAGCCTATTTGGAGGCAAATATAAATCGTTTTACAAGGGCGGCATTGAAAAATTAGAAAAATAAAAGCCTTGGAGTGATTGTATCTCCGCTAAAGAAGATTATTTTGATGAATAAAGTTTTATTTTTTGCAATAAAATTGCAATATATATATATATATATATATATATATATATATATATATATATATATATATATATATATATATATATATATATATATATGTATATATAATATAGATAAATTAATACAATTTAACGTTTTCATTATATTGTGCCCTACATGAAACTTAAAACCATCAACAGATCAATCAGACATGAAAGTTTATAAATTTGTTGGCCTTTCTCGACCTCTTATCGTCGGAATTTAAAATATAAAATTTTTAATTTTTATCTCAAAACTACCAATATATCTAAAGAACGATCATAAAATTTTAGATGTTATATTTTTATTATGGATTATTTTCAAAAAAAAAAATGCTGTTTATGTGATTCTCTCATATTCCGCCCCGATAAGAACTGTTGTGAGGTTGTTTATTACCGTCTGAAATTGATAAGAGGATAGATTTAATAGATGATGTGTTGACAACTTGGAATTAAACGTCTTGCGCCAAAAACGTTTTCGAGTGGCTTTAACAACATTTCGGAGATCAAATTTTAGGTAAATAAAATCCGTTAAGATGTCAATATTGCACATAAATAACTTCTTTTTTGTGTCCGATGGGAATAAATGGGTGGTTTTATGTGATACTTCTTTAAAGCGGCATCATAAAATGTACCCAAAATGAAGCTTATGATTTTTAAGCCGCTGTAGCAAAAAGGAACAAAAAATGAGTAAAAAAATTATATTGGATTCCCTTTAAATGAGTAAAACGTAGCAGCAAATTTAAGTTTGCCAATGCAAATATTAAAGGAAGTATGTATAATTTAGGAAGATTATAGATACATAATATAACAAGGTTTTGTCATATTAAAACATTTTAATTTGTGACGTATTGTAGAATACATTATTTCTTTCTTTCCTTTCTTTTACACTATTACACTATCAGTGTGTCGGATTTGGGCTAGATATTTTAATTTCCATTCACCCATCTCTTTTATTCTTTTCTATTTCTTGCCATTATTTTTAATTCCTAGAGAGCTTTTTGTTTAATGTCCTCCGCCTCTACTACTTGCTGTATCCATTTTTTTCTTGGTCTGCCTATTTTACTTTTTACGATGTTTTTTGCTTCATTAACATTTCTTGTAATTCTGTTGGGTGGCATCCTCATCATGGCAGTCCATTTGTCTCTTTGCTTAATCTATCCCATTTCGTCTTTCCAACTATCCTTCTTAGATGTCTCATCTCCATTGCATTTATCCTGCTCTTATAGTTTTCCAGAATTGTCCAGTTTGCACTTGCATAGAGTACAGCAGGTATCAATATTGTGTTACATATTTTTTTCCTTGTCTCTCGTGTAAGTTCTCTTTTGTCCAGTATTGAGGTTCTATCTGGTATTTCCCAATCTATTTTTCCTTTGTTAGTAATTATACTTCCCAGGTATTCGTAAATTGTAACTATTTTCAATTCTTTTTACATTTGATCTTTATTTCTTCTTTGCCGCTGATTATCATTATATTACTTTTTTCGTCGTTAACTTTGGGTATAAGTAAGTACTGGTATTTCTTATCTATTCGTTCATTGTGAATATCAAAGGGCTGAGACTATCTCCTTGTTTAATACCTCTCTTGCAATTAAATTCTTCCGATCTTTCCCATGTTATTTGTAATCTTTGTTTTACCTCTTTTTAAGTAGTTCCCATAATTTCTGTCGATGTATTTGGTACATTTATTTTCCTTAAGCATTTTCCTATAATTTGTCTTTCTATCGTGTCTAATGCTGCGCTTCTATGAATGTTAATAATAGTTCCCCCGTGTCCATGCTTCTTTCCACTAGATTCCTGTAGATGTTGTCACTTGTCACTTGTCTGTCTTCCAGGTCTAAATGTTACTTGTTCTTCTGCCAGTTGCATTTCTACTGCTTGGCTTAATCTCTTATCTATTATTCTTGTATATATTTTAAAGCATGCCGAGGACAGACATATTGCTCTATAGTTGTCGTAGTTTGCATGTTCTCCTTTTTTGTATATTGGCACGATGATGTTGTTCTGCCAGTCTTTACCAATACCGGTTTAATTTCATGATTTCCACCTGTCTTGCTCATTTTTTTTTGTTTGAAATCCCTCTATTACTTTTTCTATACTTATTTGATCTAGTTCTATGTTTTCTTCGCTTTCATTTATTAAACTGTCTTCCTTTATTACTTCGGCATCAAATTTTTTTTCTTAATATTCTTTCTAGGTATAGCCTAGCTATTTGTTCTTGGTTTATTTGGATTTGCTTTGATGTATCTCTTACTGCGTTTATTTCCTTTAGTTTTCTCTCCCTTCATGTGTCGTATTGTCGTCCAAAAGTTTCTATTATTTCTTGTATATCCTTCTTGTAGTTCTTCTCCAAATTCTTTCCATGATTTTCATTTTGCTTGTGTAACTGTCTTATTTACCAATCCTCTTTCCCTTTAATATGTTTCTTTATCTTCTTCTAATTCCGTTTCGATGTATTTTTTCCATGCCAATTGCTTCTCTTTTTTATTTTTGGCATCACTTGTTTATTCCACAATCTTGTGCTTTTCAACTGTTTATTACATTTTTTTATTTGACATACTTCAGTTCCTGTTTTTTATTAACACTTCACTATAGTATTCCATCTTTCTTCCGTTGTTCATATTTCTTTTTGACACTCTATTTGTCTCAATCTTTTGTTAGTTTCCTTTTTGTAAAGTTTTCACACACTTCGTATCCTGAGTTTGTTTACGTTTACTTTCTTGTACTCTTTTCTTTCTAGCATTCTAGTTCCATTTCCATTTAATGTTTCTTTGGAACTATGGGACTCCAATCTTCTAAACTAATATTAAATAATAAACCAATATTTCTGTAAAATTGGCAATTTTAAGAAAATTACATCAAAAGAAATTAATAATAAAAGAACGAAAATGGGATGAATCAACTGAAGTACAAATATCGATTGAGAAAACAATACTTTGAATAAAACGAATGGGTCTAGGAATAAGATGATTAAAGGAAACTAGAAAGACTAGTTTGGAGAGAAATAAGGTAAATAATTAAAAAACCGGAAAACAGTAGTTGCCCTGTAGATATCGCAATTAAATTGCTATAATAAAAATGCTATAGTATAGTTTAGAAATTGGACACTACATTCCTGAAATGGTGATATTAATCAAAAAGGGAAAAATATACACACAGTATGCTCAAATTAAATAAAATAGATAAATTTATCAAAATCAAATTTACGTGAAAATATGTAAGAGGTGGAATTATTGCGTCAATAAGATATTTTGTGATTGATATCATTCTGACATTTATATTGTATGTCCAAATTTTTCGTTAAGATATCATATATATTGGAATTTTAAGTTAAAATGGACAAAATATCAACACAAAATCACTTTTTATTATTGAATAGACAGTGAGACTTTGAATCCCAACAAAATGAAACCCGTGAAAATAATAATGACGATGTTGAAAAATGTGTAACATTCCAGTTCCTAATTGTTCAAGTTTTGCTAATATAAGGGAGAAAAGTGTTTCCTGTTTTCTATATTTCCCGAGAAAGTTGGAGAAGCTCTGAATAAATTGGATGTTTTTGGTAAAAATTTACAAAAAGATGCCATCAGGTAATTAGATGTAGTCAAGTGTAGAAATTAGTAGTGCAGCAAATTCCATCGTTAATCTATTTAAGAAAATTATTTCTGGTATAATTGCCTCAACTGAAAATTAATGGTTTGTTTACGGTGTTCCCAAGTACCTTCATCATCAAAATGTATCTAGCTGGATATATATATTGCAAAAGTGTCAAAGTGACAATATATGAAAATTTTAGTTAAGATATCATATACATTAAATTTCCAAGTTGAAAATGGAAAAGTGGCCACAGAATATCTCATTTCGTTAGAATTTTTAATGAATAATGCAACTTTGGATCCCAACTACGATCGCGATGACGATACTGATAAACAAGTGATATTCCAGTTTTTGGATAATGTTCCCCTTGATATATAAAAAGTGGAAATTCTTGCCTGATTTCTATGTTTCCTGAAATAAATTCAACTGAAGTTAATGAAACTATTAGCGTGGTAAAAAACTTTAAAATAGAAATTTATATAACATCTTCCAAATGATGTCTAACTGTTTTAGCAAGCTTATATTGATGCAATTCCAAATAATCTAAACGATTAGTTGATATTATTTAAGGTTTTAAGTCTATAAAAAATCTTTGTTCAGATGTAAGAAGGTTGGTAAAGATTCAAACAATAACAAACATACACCAACATTTTATAAATCTATCAACAAAATAGTTTAGTAGTTAATAGTTCTTTGACCGGTCACGGCCGCTAATACTTGTAAGGCGAGCGCGACGGGACAATAGAGTAAATGCTAAGGAGGATGGGCAGAATTGGGCCCGTACTTTGCACACTTGGACCCATTTCCGGCCATTCTTATTATCTTATTATCTTACTTCATTTACTATTCTTATTTTGATTGCCCTTTGAGGATTTTGGTCTTGACATTTCACTTTGCTTATCATGTTCGACAACGGGGAGTGGCGCGTTTCTTTGTATCAATGTCATAAAACGACACTACCGCTCAGAGGAGTAAACCTCGATAAAAATCCGCAACCACACGGTGTCAGGCGATCCGTGCCAAAGTGGTGAATGGCCTAGCGTAAGATGGCCACAAACGGAGCCTTCGGAGAACTGGCGAACCTCCGCTGTATTTTAAGCCTTAGCGCGGGTAAGGGCGCACTGCCTCGCCGGACAATACAATTTCGTCCCTATTCGTGGGAATTATATGGATAAATACTTAATCAAGCAAAAAAATCCCAAACAAAACAAAGAAACTATGGAACAAATTAGAACAAGTTATGAATGCGATGATATGGGGTACAATAGCAGTGAAGGGAACATAGGAAAAGTCTTTAGTGAAGAAGAAAAGAGAAAGGAGAAGATGATGTTCGGAAAAAGAGGATTTGTTGGAAGATCTCCAGTCAGGGGTCGGCACCTTACCAAAAAGGATCTTCCAAGGGAGGTAATCTTACAAAGAAGCTTCTCACTTGGAGAGAAAAGACCTACGGAGAAGGTGGAGAGCTTTGACATAACGCCTATGGTAAGAGAAATGGAGAAACTTACCAACGTTACAAATAATCTATTGAAACTAATGGCCGAACATACAAACACGAAGGTTGTGATTAAAAATGAAATAAAAAAACTTAAGAGGGTAACCGAAGAAATGGAGGGCACTTTCAGACAAGTCGCGCTCGGTAGCATTGAGAAAGAAAAAATACTAGTAAAAAATACCGATAATGAGGTTACGATGAAGGAGACTGCAAGCGTGTTCACACAGGTGGACTTTGAAGAGTTCTCCCCCGAAAAAATGAGGGAACGAGAGATAGAAATGATCACAAAGTTATTAAACTCAGGGGACAAAGACTTTGAAAAATTAAAGGAAATCCTAGAAATTGAATGGGAAAAAGATCACTATACGGTTATCAAACCGGGAAGAGGAAATAAAGCAGCAGGCGACTTGATAATGGTTATAGAACCTGGACTTTTCGGTGAGGAGGAAAGGTTCCACGACCTAATAAAGAAAAAACCGGAATTAGGAATATGTACTGAAGGTACATATAAATCAGGACAAGTGGAGTACTTTCAAATTAATACCATAACCACAATTACAAGGAAGGGCCAGGAGGAGAAGAACAGGGGAAGCTGTCAGACCATTTTTATGGTCCCTGTGGAAAAAGGGGAGACGGAAATGGACGGGGATAAGAGACTACTGGAAATTCTGTCTAAATTGAGGGAAGACATAGAATTTGTAGGGACCAAAGAGGCATCCCTAAAAGTAGTGAGCGGCTACAGAGGTAGGAACCTCAGGAAGCTTCTTGAAGTCACCTTTAGAGATATGGACCTCAACCTCGTGTTGGAGGATTATGAACAAGAAGAAATTAGGGTGGGAACGCAGAAGGTTATTGTGAAAGGAGGTGGAAAATCTTATGCCGAGTTGCTGAAACAAATAAAGGGTAGTGTAGATACGAAGAAGGAGGGGATTAGTGTCAAAAGTGCTAAAAAGACCAGGGGCGGAGATCTCATCCTTGAAGTAGCAGGGAAAGAACAGGCCGAGCGCCTGAAGAAGACTATTGTGGCCCATACGGAGGGAAACACGGTAGAAGACGTCCGGGGTTATCAAGTTCAGGTTGATATATTTGACATAGACGGAGATGTCACAAAGGAAGAAATTCTGGAGCAGATTCGAAGATATACCGGCAGCAGGGGCCTAATGATGTCAAACTCGTCTCTATAAGGGAAAATAGAGACGGGAACACAAACGTTACGGTCGGTCTGACGCGAATTGCAGCCAAGAAAGCATTAGAGAAAGAACATATACCTATCGGCTGGAACTCGTGCAAGATACGAGAGAGATTGCACATTCAGCGATGCTCTAGATGCCTGCAGTTCGGGCATAGCAAAAACGAATGCAAGGGAGAAAACAAAGCGGACTGCTGCTATAGATGTGGCAAAGAGGGTCACCGGGCAAGAGAATGTAGTAATTTGGAGGCTTTTTGCCTCACTTGTAAAGAAGCCGGGCACAAAGCTGATAGCTTACGATGCCCGGAGTATAGAAAACTTATATTGGAAAAACGAAAGTTTAAGAGAGACCCTATCAGAAGGGAGGAGGAAAGAGTGGGTGAAAGCACTTAGGACCAGGAATCAGACAGCGTACGGGTAAGTAAGTTAAAGAGATAAGACCCATTTACTACGAAGTTTCTTCAAATAAATGTGGGAAGGTCGAGGGCTGCTCACGATGTTGCAGAGACACTCGCACGACGGGAAGGTTATGACATGATCCTATTTCAGGAGCCCAACGTAAAGTTGGTCTCTAGACAGGGGATCATTAAGGATAGAAAATCTGACGTAGCCGTGTACGTGGTGAATCGAGGAGCTGGCATTACCAGACACTCCATTGGGAATGGTTATGTTAAGGTATATGTCGGAAACCTGGTAGTATATAATTGCTATGTTTCACCGAACATCCCGCTTCGAGTATATGAAGATTACATTGACTCGATTATGCAAGAGGCTAGGATGGAGACTGTACCGGTCGTCATAGCTGGTGACCTCAATGCGAAGGATCGTCCATGGAATCCACGAGTGCAAGATGGGAGAGGGAAATATCTATCAGAATGGATCCATGCAATGGGGCTTACTGTTTTAAATGACGGTAAGGAACCTACATTCGTGAGAGGTAATAGTGAATCCTTTCTGGACATCACACTGGCTTCAACAAAATTTCTAAACAGGGTCATAAGCTGGACTGTTTTGGAAGAAGAATCGCTTAGCTTACACAAGTATGTGAGTTTTGAAATAGCTAGTAAAAGACAGAAACGTAAAAATGGGGATGTCAATCTAAAGAGATGTTTAAATGAGGAGGTTTTTGTAGATGCTTTTGGCTTGATTGGTCCGGGATGTGAGAATGTGTGTGAGTTAATTGAGGGTCTAAGTGATGCACAGAAGTTGGCTTGTGTAAGATCAAATGGGAGGTACGAAAGAAAACAACCATACTGGTGGAACGAGCAGCTTGAAAATCTGAGGACAAATTGCATGAGAGTAAGAAGGGAGTGTAAGAGGTTAAGAAGAGTACAAGCAGTAGATTTGGATGAGAGACTAAATGAATTAAAGCGAATGCAGAATGAATACAGAAATGAGATAAGAAGATCTAAGAGAGAAAGGTGGAGTAATCTGCTTCAGGATCTTGAAAGGGATATCTGGGGGCAGGGCTACAAGATTGTCTGTAACGAACTGAAAGGGAGAAAGACACCCTACCCCCTGCCTGAGGAGGAGAAACTCCGTTTAATACGGGAACTTTTTCCTCAGGTGGAGGATAGGCGTGAAAGGGTTATTGGTTTCGTATATGCGGAACCTTTTACTGAGTTGGAACTCGGCGAGGCTGTTGGACGGATAAAAATCCGAAAAGCACCTGGCATAGATGGAGTCATGCCGGAGACATTAAGACTCGCCGCACTAAAATATCCGCATGTTTTTCTAAGATTGTTAAACAAACTGCTTGAACAACAGCAGTTTCCAACAATGTTGAAAGAAGCTAAGGTTGTCCTTATACCGAAAGGTAAAGGTCAAGAGGAAGAGGTACGATTTCGGCCAATTTGCCTTCTTAGTTCGATAGCTAAATTGTATGAACAGCTTATAAAAGGCCGCCTTGAGCGAGAGTTAGAAGAAAAGCATGCGCTGAGCGATCACCAATATGGTTTTAGGGCCAAAAGGTCCACCGTAGATGCGGTCACAGAAGTAACCTCTTTAGTTACGCAGGATACCAAGAGATGGGTGACTCTCATCCTGCTCGATGTCAAGAATGCCTTTAATACGGCATCATGGGAAAAAATCATGTCCAGGCTTATAGAAATGGGCGTCAGTGAATACCTGGTCAATGTAATTGATAGATACTTCACTGACAGGTCCATAAGAGAAAAAGATACCAGCATCAGTTTGTCGCAGGGTGTTCCACAGGGTTCAGTACTAGGTCCCATCCTGTGGAATGTCCTGTACGACGGGTGTTGAGGTTACAGATGCCAAGGGGATGCACTCTTGTAGCTTATGCTGATGATCTCGCACTGGTTGTGAAGGCGAGTCAGAAAACGGACATGGCTAATGCGGCTAATACAGCCCTGCGTCGCATTGGTAGGTGGATCAGAGAGAACGATTTACAGCTAGCGCCTCAGAAAACTGAGGTGTTAGTTCTCAAAGGGAACCGGGAAAGATCCTCTCTTCGTTTTATTGTGGAGGGTGTAGAGGTTGCACCGGTTAAATCAATTAAATATCTGGGAGTCTGGTTGTCGGAAGGTCTAAGGTTCGGAGTTCACATCCAAAAGACAGTAGAGAAGGCGAACCGAAATCTGGAAGCGTTGATACGGCTGATGCCAAACATAGGAGGCCCAGGAAGTACCAAAAGAAAGGTGCTAAATGGAGTTTTCCAGTCGATAGTAACCTATGCTGCCCCTGTGTGGTGTAGTGTACTAAACATTGCAAAATACGCTAAGCTGATGGAGACTTCGCAAAGGCGAATGCTCCTCAGGGTGTCTAGTGCATATAGAACAGTCTCGAATGAGGCTCTATATGTCATTGGAGCTGTGATACCGATCGTTTTATTGTGTAAAGAGCGAACGAGGATGTATGCGAGGAGGATGGATGTAAATATACATGAGAATGAAAGAGAAAGAACGATAATAGAGTGGCAGAGAGAATGGGCGAATGATAGTGGAAAGGCAAGGTGGACGAAGGAGCTAATTCCCGATCTGAGACCGTGGTGGGAATGTAAGTTCAGGAAACTAGACTACTTCCTGACGCAGTTTCTGACCGGACATGGTAGTTTTGGCACCTTCACAAATAGAATAGGCAAATCTGCCTCGGCAGACTGTACTGTTTGTGCGGTACCGGATGCTCCCGCCCACATTTTTAACTGCCAGAGATGGGTAAATGAGATGGGAGATTTCGAGAGGCGAATGGGTTTCGGGCTGGATGAAAGAAATATTGTAAATATTATGTTAAGAGGAGAGAAAGAATGGAGAGAAGTACACTGTCTGATTTCTGGGGTGATGAAGAAAAAGGAAGAGGAGGATAGAAGAGGAAATTAAGTCAGGGATCTTAAATTTATAGTTAATATTATTTATGGTCTAACATTTTCTGATTTACGGTAATAGGTATGGTTATGTATAAATTTTAGTTGTTTATTGAGTGGCAAGACCATCTCTCTGGAACGGTGGTTAAGGTTTTAGCCGGAACACGGTTAATCCGGCACTACCCCTGATGTCTTGTGGCTTAGTATCCCACTGTGCCAAAAGATACCAGGGTGTCTTGTTCCGTGACGTAGAGGTCCAAAAAAGATTTCCCCCACCGTTGCCTGTCAGAATCTAATGGATACCTTCTTAGGCTCTTACTGGATTCTGGCAATACGGCAATAAAAAAAAAAAAAAAAAAAAAAAAAAAAAAAAAAAAAAAGATATTTTGTGATAAACGCTTAAATGTCGATATAGCAGATCCACAAGAGCTAGTATTTTTCAGTTTTTCTTTAGCAGTTTATGTAATTCGTCTTGGGTAAATGAATACAAAACCATTTTTGTTGTTGAGTTATCGCATTATAAAATTATCAAATACGCACGTACGATCTTATAAAAGTAAAATTTGAAAAAATATGATCGATATATGAATTTGATATATAAATTCTTAAAGAAAGCCTAAGACATAATTCTTCAAACAATACTTTAGAAGGTTGTCGAGCAAATGAACCTATGCCCCACTTTAATGAATGCAAAATGTACGTAAGAACAGCTTTACGCAGATTAAATAAAAAAATAATGATTTGGATTGTTTTCCCACAAATAAACATGGAAGCAGCGTTGCTGTATGTCACTAATCTTGTTAAAATTATATTTAAAATAACTACTAATGTCCTGGAAGAAGACTAGATAATGCTAATTATTAATTTTTTCGATATAGTTTTAACGCATAACTACTTAGGAATCGAATATATACCATGTAAGATTATCAATGAACATAAAATGTGAAACTAAGAAGTTAACATACAAAAAAAAACAACAATAATGACTAAGACCAGTTAATTTCATAATTTATTCACAATTTATAGTTGCTATTTTTCCCTGGTTTATTTACAAACAAATATTGCATTTTTTCTTTATAATTATTCATCTTATATCATTTAACCAACGACCTCTTAAGTTTTATCTTAAACAACATGCGTCTACAAGAAATTCAGCAGGATCTACTGCTTCAAACCAGACAACATAATATGTTAATGTAAATATTAAAAAAATTAGGAATGGATATAGCACACGATGGTAAACTCCATAAAGCAATTGCAGAAATAGATACTCAGAAAAAACCAATAGTATTTCTGAATATGCATTCTGAATGCAATTTATTGCATTTATGATCCGCATACTTTACAGATGATAAATTTCATATTAAAGTAAATATTTGAAATAATGAATTCTAATTATTTCGGCCTAAAAGTACATTCGGAGCATAAAAAACTTTAGTAACCATTTTTTTTTAATTTTTCTTGAAAACTATTTCCACTATAAAATAAATTTTACAATTATTCTGCTGAAATAATCCAATGGTCTCATATTTATATTTGTCTCATATTGTATAATAGCTGAGTCCAAACCTGCCTTACTTTTTATTAATCATCACATCCGTTACAGCGCAAAATCATTTGAAATCACGTATCGACAGGTCTTTTTAATCACATGTGGGAGTAATAAGGAAACTAAAGCAACGTCTGAACACCGATCATTTTTTCTGAAATTCGAAACCATATACAGTTAGGATTGAAATTATTGTTCGCTGCCACTGAACGACTTATTGTTTTCTGCATGTGCTCGCATTCGGGTCACTGTTTATGGACAATATTCCAAGAAATTAGTACGGTTTTAATAACCTTCGAGACAATGGACAATTTCCGGATTGGAAATTTTTATTATCAACATTAAAATCATTTTCAAACATTTCTTATCATCGGTTGCCATCGAAAAAACCTTATTTTTAAAATCATTTTACTTCCATTCTTTTTACAGTAAATACGTGTTTCCATTTGCGGGAATTTTTTAAAATTTCTTTCATATTATTTGCTTCAACGAACTTATTACATGTTATGTGTAAATCATATTAATTCTATGATAACCTATATCTTGGCGATTTTCGATACCTATTCATTGCCACAAGTTACTAATAGGTTCCTTTATACTTACATTCTTTCGCGGGAGATTGAATGGCTCGCGTAAATTAAGCAACGGAAAGATTGCACCGTTCCAAGCGTGTATCGCTAATAGCGAGCATGCTCCAGTCCCAGAGGGTTGTACGCCGTTTTTAACGCAAGCGATCAAAACGCAAGAGTAAATAGCGTATCCTTCGTTATCCGTGTGGCGAGTGGCGTGGTGGAAAGTTTATCAGTTGTAGAGAGATTCCCCACAATGTTCAAAATAAAAACAAAGAACAATTACTTAATTGCTTTGTGTGCTGCAGCGCATATACAAATGTGCCCAGGAAGATTAAAGAGTGGTTGGGTTAAAAAATGGAAGTAAAATCTCATGCCCCTCATGCCTCTTTTAAAGGAGCTGTAGACTTCCGTGATGATTTCAAAAATAACTTAAGAATGGACTTTTCAACTTTTAATATATTGTTGGAGATAGTATCTCATTTATATAATGTATGTAATAATTATAAGTATAAGCGCGGAAGAAAGATTAACTGCCACCCAGAAGCGCACCAAATTGTCCTCTGGGGGGGTTTGTGCTACCTCCACCATTTTAAGTCCTTAAAATTTGTAAATAACAGTGTCGGAATAGGGTCCTGGGGGGGTTGACCCCCAAAACCCCCCCTGGGTTCGCCACTGCTGCCACCTTACGATATCTGACTACAGGCAGATCCTTTGAGGATTTGAAATTTTCTACAGGAATTTCATTATCAGCCTAAGCCAGATTATTTCAGATAATATTCCAGATTTGGTTTGGGTCTTCTTACGAGTCTCTCTGATGACGGGTAGACATAGAAACACGTGTTAGAGAATGGTAAGAGACTCAAATTAAATCGAAACTCAAGCGTCTACGTATATTTATTTTGTTATTGTCCTTACTCGACGAAATGAGTACAAATGATGGTAATTTATATGGGTAAATTGTTGATACACAGTGGAATAGAAATATTCCCAGCATCGCTCGAATGGCTTGATTAAGCTTGGGTATACAGTTTACTTTAATTGCTATCGACATTTCGCTTGATCTTCCCTCACTAGAGGTGGCTAGGAGCATACTCTGGTAATTATTTTTCTCATAATTGCCAGAATAGTCGATGCGTTTTGGTTTGGTTTGAGTCTTCTTACGAGTATCTTTGATGACGGGTAGACCCAGAAACACGTATTAGAGAATGGTAAGAGACTTAAATTAAATCGAAATGCAACACTCTACTTATATTTATTCCATTCCAGATACATGCAAAGCAATTTACAGTGAAATAAAACCAAAGTATGTTAAGGTATGTATAATATATACTGTCTGGTATATGTCGTGCTAGCTGCACGATACAGAGTTTTTGCATTCAGCTATGCATATTTTGGGTTCAAAGAAAATATGTTACGTTGTGTTGACCATCTGCACACTACATAATTTTTTAAGAAAGAATAGTACTTCTTATGCTACTGCCAAGGCATTTGATTGTGAAGACGCCACATCACATGATACCCGTGGTGGAGAATGGAGAACAGACAACACTGAATTGTGTAACTTAAAGTCTATTGTGACTAAAGATTCTGCAGAATCGGCAAAAACTAATCGGAAGAACTAAGTAAATTACTTTAACTCGAAAGGAAATGTTCAGTGGTAGGATGAGATGATAAAGAAAGGAAAAACTTAAATAAAAGCTTATATAAATAATAAAAAATAAAAATCAAATATATTTCACCTGTGAAGTCTCATTGTCTTATTGTTTTATCCCTCGACCCTTTCCTCGAGAGCTCCAATTTCATGTTCCTCTTAATTTGAATGCGATTCCATGTTACTGATACTTTGTGTTGGTATTTCATGATCTTTTGTGAACAGTAACAAATCATAATACCGAAGAGTTGGAGGGGGAACTTCCTCCTGACTTGCACCACTTCTTTTTGATTCGTTACACTTTTCACTCCTTTTCTGAATGACCCACGAAAACTTTGGATCTTTATGGCCACATAATCTTTGTTGGGCTCTGGATAAACTTTTTTGCAAAGTTTAAATAGCTCTTAGTATGCTGATTCTTTAGATTTTTGGACTTTCCATAAACAATGAAATGATTTGTACATTTCCGGGAATTCACTTATCACGTCCTTTGACCTGTACCGTGAATTCCCCATGATTGGACCAAACGTTTAGAGATAAAGTGTAAATTGGCTGACACTCTTGGAGCATGTGCTTTCACTGCAAAGTGGCCCGCAAAAATGATCACATGGAGATAGCGTGGATTGCAAGAGTATTTACACTGACAGGCTTTCTCGCGCGAATGGAATGGGCCGTTGACATCGCCCGTGAAAGAATGTAATTGTAAAGGTACCTATTAATTATCTATATTGACTGTATCGTTACTGCTTATTTTAACATTCGCGAATCATCTTAAAAATTTGTTTTTTTTTTGCTTTTTTTTGTATAGCTAATACTTTGTGTTTTCTTTTTTATTTTTACTAAATAATAATTATTATTGTTCTTTAGACAGCATATCCATTACTAAATGTTGGCAATCATTACGGCAAATTAATAACTGTTTTATGTAGGTCGTAGTAAACATATACGTAGTAGTACTATATTCATGTCCGTCCAATCTTTTATATTTTAAACCAGGACTATTTTCTTCTTCGATAAATCCCTATACCCTAAAAAATCGGCTTAAGAAAATTCATTTCGTTTTTAAAAATTTGCCATCAGAATGAATTTTATGCTACGATGTAACTGGTATGTGTACATGTGTAGCCTAGCTTTTGAAAATAGCTTTGTTTTTTAAAAATATTTTGCTGACAACAGTTTTTTATGTAGAACTATTGCTTTTTACCTCTGTTCTTCTCGGGTCCTAGTTTCTTTCTGTTGTCATAGTTTCATGTTTTGTGGTGGCACACAGATTTATCCTTAATAGGCGTGAATAATTATTTAAAAGTACTTCTTCTTCCTATCGGAGTGGAACTCATTCTAGCAATTATAATTTTATTGGTTACTCGCCTGAATAGTTCAATTGAACTGCATCCAAACCATTCACGGAGATTGCGTAGCCACGAGATTTTACGTCTTCCTACGCTTCTTCTACCTTTGATTTTACCCTGCGTTATATTCCTTAGTAGTTCGTACTTTTCACCTCCCATGATGTGCCCCAAGTATTCCAATTTCCTGAACTTTATGGAATTTACAACTTCGCATTGTTTTCCTAGTTGTTCGAGAACTTGTTCGTTTGTTTTGCGATCCATCCATGATATTTTCAAAATGCGTCGGTAACACCACATTTCGAATGCTTCTAGGTTTTTAATGTTGGATTTTTTAACTGTCCAAGCTTCAACTCCATACAAAAGGGTAGAGAAAATATAACATCGAAGCATTCTTATCCGGAGCGATATATTGATATCGCGATTACAAAAAAGTTTTCTCATTCTATTAAAAGTTGACCTCGCAATTTCAATGCGGCATCTTATTTCTTTTGTCTGATCAGTATCTTCTGTGATCCATGCTCCAAGGTATTTGTACGAAGATATTTGTTCAATTTCTGTATTATCTAGTACTAGCTTAACTTTGATGTTTTGTGCTTTTGTAAATACCATGAACTTGGTTTTCTTCAAATTGATTTTTAGTCCATAATCGTTGCAATATATATTTAGTTGTTCAGCAAGGTGTTGCAGTTCTTCTAGTGTTCCTGCCAGAAGGACGGTGTCGTCAGCATATCTTATGTTATTAAGTGGCTCACCGTTTATTATAAGGCCCTCACTGATCTCGGCAAGCGCTAATTCTGAGATGGCTTCACTGTATAAATTGAATAACAAGGGTGATAAAATACACCCTTGGCGGACTCCACGGCGAATCTGGATATCCTTGGTCAGTTCGTTTTCAACTTTCACTTTTACTGTTTGATTCCAATAGAGGTTACAGATGATTCTAATGTCTCTACTGTTTATGTTTTTATTTAATAAAATTTCTTTATGTCGATTATGCTGCACTCTGTCAAATACCTTCTCAAAATCAATGAAACAGGCATATACTTCCTGATTAATATCTAAGCATCTCTGCGAAAGAACACTTACTGCAAACAGTGCATCTCGTGTTCCGGTCCTTTCCTAAATCCCATTTGTGTATTACTTATGCCTTCATCTAATTTCTTATGTATTCTATTGTGAATTACTTTTAAAAACAATTTCAAGACATGACTCATTAAGGCTATGGTGCGATGTTCATTGCACTCCTTTGCATTGGATTTTTTGGGAAGCAGTATGAATGTTGATTGGAGCCATTCTTTAGGTATTATACCTGTTCTATATATGGTATTGAATAGATCCAAAAGAAGATCAATAGATTCAGTATTCACAATTTTAAGTAATTCAATAGGTACTTCATCAGGCCCGGGAGATTTACCACCTTTAGCTTGTTTCATTGCATATTCAATTTCTTCTCGTATAATGTCAGGCCCAATATCATCCTTAAATTCTTTTGGTGCTTCTGTTCTCTCTTTGTCTTCAAATAGTTGTGCTATATATTATTGTGTCTATCTCAGCATTTTTTGGTTTATATCTGTTATAAGTGCACCCCATTCATCTCTTAGTTACCTAGTTTAAAGTGTTTTCTCATTCCTGTTAATTATCTAATTCTTCTATGCATGTTAAAAAAGTAATATTTTTTCTTAATTTCTTCTAGTTCTTGGCACTGCTCATGTAACATTCTCTCCTTAGCTTCTTTTATTCTCTTTTTTATTAATCGATCAGTTTCATTATATTTAATTGGATTTTTTGTTTTGAATGATTTTCTTTCATTCATTAATAGTAGTATTTCTTCAGTCATCCAATCTTTATGTTTTCTATTCTTTGTTTTAAGTTTTCATTTGCTGTTTTAATTATTGCTACTTTTATATTTTCCCATTTCTGATCAATGTTATAGCACTTGTTCGTTCATTGATCAGTGTTATATTACTTTTATTCAGTTCTTGGGCATTACGTAGATTTTCAGTAAGAGTTTTTACAGTTTGTTCCTTTGTTTGTGGTTCCCTTAATCTCTTAATATCAATTCTACTTTGTGTGGGTTTTTTAACCAGTTTTAATTTGGTTCGTAATGTGACTACTATGCGGTTATGGTCTATTTAAAAGTATACTCATCTTTAAAAACACGAGATTCTGAATTAACTTTTCGTTTTTTACTTGACATTGTAATGATTAAAAGTGTCAAAACACACTACCAACAAAGCAAAACTATTTCGAACTTAGCCAAGTAACAGGTTCCATGCAAACTCAGTTAATATTAGATGCTATACTTAGCACGAAATGTGATGAAAGCCGTTATTCTAGTAGATAAAAATACATTTTGCACTGGGTGTAATTGTAGAGATTACTAAAAACCACATAGCGGGTACGATTGATTAGTTCAGACTTCTGTGGCCAGTGGGCCGTACTTTTGTCCATGCCCGGAGGAGTGCGCTGTATAGCAAAATAATAACATGCCTCGCATTAACCAGAAGCTATCAGGTTTTGATCTACCACACCTTTATACCACGACATTATACGCACTTTACGCAGCGGTTTCCTTAATGTATCTGTGAAAAGAATCAAATGATTGCAATATAATACAATTGCAACTTCAAGAGATCATGTTTCAAAAAAACTTATCCAGCTCGTTAAAGTTTGTGTAAATGGCTGTAGATCTAAAGTACGGATAGGTAACAAGCTCTCAGAGTCGTTTGAAATAAACAGTGGACTGAAACAAGGAGACGCGCTGTCACCTCTTCTTTTTAATATAATCCTGGAAAAAGTAGTAAGAACCGCACAAATTAGAACAGAAATACTGACAGTAAATGGACCAAAATTACTACTAGCATACGCGGATGACATTGACATTGTAGGAAATACCGTCACCAATGTAAAAGAAACCTTCAATAAATTAGAGAGAGAGAGGCAAAAAATACCGGTCTAAGGGTCAATGAAGAGAAAACCAAATATATGTGCATTAACAGACAAAAGAGACGAGATAGAATAGGACAAAATGTAACAATAGACCCCTATAACTTTGAAAGAGTGGAGAGTTTTAAATATCTCGGAGCGACTATCACCACAGATAACGATATCACGGAAGGGATATAAGGAGAATTCAGGCAGCAAACAGATGTATGTATAGCCTCCACAACACTATTAAATCCAAGAGCCTAACACGAACATCAAAAATCAGGATATATAAAACAGTAATTAGACCGGTGCTCATGTATGGGTGTGAGACGTAGATGATGACAAAAGCAATGGAAAGTAAACTCAGATGCTTTGAGAGAAAAATCCTCAAAAAGATCTTCGGTCCCTATCACGATCCGAATACTAACCAATACCGAATGAGAACAAATGCCGAGGTCAAACAAATGTATAGTGCTAGCGACGTTGTCCAAGAGATTAAATCCCAACGTCTAAGATGAGCTGGCTATGTTCATAGGCTCCCTAATAACCGCCTTACCAAGTTAATCTGGGAAGAAGTCCCGACAGGGAGAAGGCCCTTAGGACGTCCACGAATGCGATGGAGAGATAATGTATGGTCAGATTTGAGAACAATGGGGCTACCCACTGACTTAAACATCATGGACGACCGTTCGAGATGGAAGCAGGTTGTGCAGTCAGCCAAGACCCACCTCGGGTTGTAGTGCTACCAGAAGAAGAGATCATGTACAAAAGAAATCTACCGATTCACAAATATACTTAGCATGCCAATATTAACCAAGTCGGTTCTAGAAAACTTCAAATAAAAACAATAAGCTCTATTTTACTAGTGGCATCCAATTCAAGTTCTCAATATTGGACTTCATAGCAAAATAGTAATACGCCTTGCATTACCCAGAAGCCACCAGGGTACCCTAAGCATCAGGATTATCGTTTTTGGGAACAAAATATATGTGGTGTTGTCAAAGACAATTTTGTATATCTATTGAGTAATGGCATGATGCTAGGTCTGGCCAAAATATGATATCGTCATTAGCATGATGTTTGTAGACAAACTGAAGCAATTTGGAAAATTATCAATATAGCTCTGACTATTGAAAGATTCACCTCCTACTCTATCCACATACCCACTCTAGGTCGGCATATACCCCTGTTACAAATTGCGTACCAAATACGAAGCAAATGACGAAAGCAAATACGAAGGAGTTGCGCTTTTGGGGCACTTGCATTGTATTGTACTCTTAGAAGACCTGTATTGACGAGAGAGTTTCAACGTTGTCATTTCAACCCGGTATTTTTTGCTCATCACATCCATATCTCTGCTCTCTGTTTAATTGAAATACCACATGGTCTTCCACTTTTTGAGAGATTTTGAGAGACATGATATTCTCTACCCTCTAACTGAAATCTGGAAAATGAACGTTTTCATTTTCCAGATTTCAGTTTGGGATACCCGCCCAGCCAACTTGTAAATACTGTTTCTTAAAGGTAACTTGATATTATTTTGTTCTTGTTAATATTAAAGCCAATGAATTTTGTGTCAAAAGTTTTAAAACATACGTAATTCATGCCATTATATGTTTTTAGACGGTAGATAGACGCATGCGGCTCAAGTTAAAGAAAAATGGAGGAGAGAATGGAAGATAAATAGTTAGACTAATAGTTAGGTAGATCTTGAGATCGTAAAAAACCTATAGTTCCTATATCATATTATCAGATCATTAAAAGGTCAAATAGTGTACTTAAAATTATTTAAATACGTTAATCTATTTAAATAAATCTGAGTCATAATGAAAATATTTGAACAAAAGCAGAATATTTCCAATTTCACAGATTTAATCATTCTGAGTTGTTAGATTTGGGTCAAAGTATATTGACTATCGATAAATCTTATTGGATCACTACTTTTGCGTAGGTAATAATTATTACAGTTGAAAACAATAAAACGTCCGTGCTATTTTTATATTTTAATCTACAAATGGTATGTCCCTGAATCGAATTTGTGCGGATACAACCACGAGAATGTTATTTCCTTTTTCATTTCTTAACTTTAGTGAAATAAAATATTTTATGAAATTTACTTTAATAATCATGTTACTCTAAGAACATTTTTTGAATGAAACACATTTAAGAATCTACGTAAGGACTATTACATTTACCACATCTTCAAGCGTACTTTGGACTGCCTGGTACAGAGTTAAAAGAAGAACAACATAATGACAGTGACTAATTATTCAGGGAAAAGTGGCAGGAAGACGATGGTTTGGGCCTAAAAGAATATCTTGCGTACGTAAAAAGACAATGGATGAATCTTTAGGAACAAGATCTGTTTAGAGCGGCTGCTGATAGAGCAATCTTCTGTGATATTATTACTGAAGACAAACACGGTATCGCGAGAAGAAGAAGGACTATTGTAGAACGTTTGACGGTCATTCGTGTGCATCTGTTATATATCTATTATAATTACGATAAAATACCTGTGCAAACGAGGTACCCATACACAAACACGTATTTACTAAATTATACAAGTGCACAGGTTAAAAGAAAACTATACCCTTAACAATTTTTTACACAACCGGGCTGTTGTAGAAACAATTGTACAGTGTCATTATCAGCTGCTATGGTCCTAGACGAGCCTTGAACTTCTCAAGCCTATACCATGTCCATAACGAACGTTGGATATCATCGGCGCAACCTGTACTTCATCAACAGCTTTTCTAAAGAGAGTCAATTTGCTGACTCCATACCATAGTCTAAGGTTCTTTAGCCAGTAAGTATGTCTACGACCTGGAGCTTTGTTTTCTTTCATCATTGCTTCTTCTATTATTAATTCTAGGAGTTCATAATATATGCCAAATCATATATTTCTTAAGATGTGGTCAAAATATTCAAGCTTGCGTTTTGGAGTAAATAAAGCTTCATGTTTCTTATTCAAACTTGATATTCAGAGCATCTTCTGGTATTACTGAAGTGGTTAACTCTAGAACTTTTTTGCCTGTTATTTTATCATCTTAAGTATGATCTTGCCGATACATGGTGCTTTTCAAAACTTGAGCTTGAATACAGCTTCAAAAGAGGTGCCAGAAATACACAGAAAAACTTGTAAAACAATACTACGACATTTTCCAGGTTATTATTTATTCTATTAATTTTTTTAAATATTTTTATCGCATTTTCAAACTTTTATATTAAATAATTGATGGATTCGACCGTTACTTGATAGAAATTCATTTTATGTAACAGACAGATTTTATGTCTAGAGACAAAGATTTCAAAACATCCCGTATTCAAACAATTTCTATATTGGTGGAGATACGTAGACGACGTACTGGTATGTTTCACAGGAACTAACAGGCAACTCGACCAATTTTTATCGTATATTAATTCACTTCATAGTCATATTGAATTTACAATAGAAGAAACAGAACAAAATCAATCCATAAATTTTTTAGATATAAAAATTATCAGACTTAAAAACAAACATGACTTCTCCACATTTCATAAACCTACACATACTGACACGACTATACACAATTCATCATCCCATCCAACACAACATAAACTGGCAGCTTATCATAGTATGTTACATAGATTAACAGAAATTCCGATGTCAAAATACAACTTTGAGACAGAATTAAATATAATTAAGCAAATAGCAGTAAACAACGGATACAACGAACAAACAATTAATAAAATGTTAAATCAAAAACTACACAAGAAAGCCCTGAAATTAGTATTTCCACCACCAGAGAAAAAACCCAGTACCTTCTGCTCGATTACATATACAGATAAAATAATAACAAAAATAGCCAAACACATAAAAAAGAAGGAATAACACCAGCTCTCCGAACAAATAACAACCTAGGCAAATATATTAAAAATAACAAGAGCCAAAATAAAAAACACTTAAACAGTGGTGTGTACAAACTTCAATGTGGCGACTGCCCAAAAACTTACATCGGTCAAACTGGTAGAAACTTTAATAAACGAATAGCAGAACATAAAAGGGCTTTCAATAATAGAAAAACAGATTCGACATACGCACTTCACCTTTTAGATCATATTCATTCTTTTAATGATAAATTTAAAATACTTCACATTCAAAATAAAGGCCTTAAGCTATCTTTGTTAGAATCTATGGAAATAAACAAATTAAAAAACACAGATATAATTCTGAATGACCAACTTGAGACAAACAGTTCTCCCCTCCTCAACCTGTTTCATCAGAGACTATAAATTGTAAACACATGCCAAAAATAGATCACTTAAGAAAGGCAATCAGCCGAAACAGTGTAGTGATAATAGTTAAAATAAATTTTGTGGAAGTTTGAAAACAAAGTTTTCAGTGTTTTATTGTTACTTTTATATTAAAGTGTAGTACATTTTTTGATCACCTGCTTTTGATAATACTAATTATTTAAATATTTTCTTTTAAGAGCAACTTTTTATATTATTACCTACGCTCTTGAAAACTTTTTAACTACTTAACTTTGAATGTAGTTATTCACGTATTTTCGAAAAAGGCAATGTGGCTTATTTTGTAATCTGCAACAAATCTTGTTAGGTCAATATACCTAAACTAAAATAAAATAGAGGTTTGTTTCCTTTTTATTGGTAAACAAAAAGCATATCCTATCCATTTATTTGTCAAATAAAAATGATCTTATATTTATTTTAAAATAAATGGAACGCGTGGACGCTGTTAGATTTTTTGCCTTTGTATATTTAGGATCATGTTTTGCTCTCCAAAGGTCTTTAGCGAATTTTACCTGGAAGATCAATTACTTAGTTTCTAAGATCTTAGTTTGACATTTTAGGTGTAAAAACTAATCAACAAACAAATCCTTTTACTAATCGATTTATAAATAGGTATATTCTTTAGCTTTTAATAATAAATAATCAACCTGTGACATGAAATTGTACGTTTCATTAAAACAAATCAGAAAAAGTAAAACATAAAGGTATAAAAGTGTTTCTAAAATGTGAAAATCATCCTATGAAAAAAATTAGAATTGGGAAGATTATAGTAAATAGATTATCAATCAATGGAAATATGAATTATGTGACTGTGAATGCTGATATTGTGAATGATATCTTCTTAATTAAACTCTCTGCGTTTTTTTAGACTAAAGCATCAACTATGCAATTATTTACTTGTTAGGATAAAATTATTATTGTTATTGATTTCGAGAAGGCTTTTGAACGAGTGCAGCAAAATCGTCTTAAAGAAATTTTGTTAAAAAAACATAGACCGCAGGGACATTTGAATTTTATGTAACCCATACCGAAATCAAACACCTAATATAAAAGTTGGAAATAAACTGACTGACGACATCCATATTCGCCATGGGGTACGCCAAGGGTGTTGTATATCACCATTGTTGTTTAATTTATATAATGAAGCCATCTGTGAATTAGCGCTGACCTAAATAAGTGAGTTATGCAGGTAAGTTAATAACCGTTTCTATTATGCAGGCAAAGATGATGATGTCCAGTCAGGTGTAAGAGTGTTAGTAACAGCATCCATGAAACAACACACGAAAAGTTTCCTATCAGTCAGCGGCAGATTAATGATTATCAAATTAAATGGACAACCATCCGACATCAATATAATACAAATATACTCACAAAGAGCAGATAGCTTTTAGACGAAGATCTATTCCGATATTGAAAAGATGAAAAATACATAAAATTAGACATCAACATACTTATGGGAGATTGGAATGCTAAAGTAGGAGCAGAAAAAGTCGAATCGATCATCGGCCTATATGGTTTAGGAACCAGGAACGAACGAGGCTTACGACAATTAACAAAAGGTTCCGTAATTGTATTCTAAATGTAAAAACGTACCCAAGCTGTGACATAAATTTAGATCACAATCCTGTAGTCACAACTATCCGATTAAAACTTAAAAGAGTAGACAAGACTAAACCCAATAAGAGAATAGCATGGAGTGTTGCTGACCAAGGACAGCAACAGAAGTATAAAGACATGGTAGACAAGCAGTTAGTCTAAGACAATAGCTCCCACTAAGGAGAAAACAATAAAAGAAAACATTGAAGACATATGGGGGAAAATTAAAAATATGTACTGTCTTGGAGGCAGCAGACCATAGTATACAGAAAGAAAACCCTAAACATAGAAAACGATGGATGACAAACGAAATATGACAAACTATGGAGAGGAGACGGATGGTAAAAAACCTAAGATACAAAGAACTCAACAGGGAAATTGAGAAAAAAATAAACGTAGCTAAGGAAGAGTGGATGTAAGAAAAATGTAAAGAGGTAGAAGATTTGCAAATGAAGCATAACGATAGAGAACTACACAGAAAGGTTAAAGAAGTAGCTAGAATATGGAAACCCAAACACTTATCGATTGTAACAAACAAGAAAAACCAAATGGAATTAGACCCTGAAAAACAGAAAAAAATATGGGAGCAATATGTTAAAGATTTGTTTGGTGATGGGTTGGCAGAGAACAGAAGAGCCCCCACAAATAGATACATATGGAAAATTAAACATTCTCACCGAAGAAGTTCTGCAGGCAATAAAAGACGCAAAGAACAAAAGGCACTTATGTTATATTTTCACCACCCTTTTAAACTCAATAAATATAGCTGGTTAAATACGAACTGTTAAGGACAAAAATGAAAGGGCAAGATCAAAGACAGGAGAAGCGTAGGAAGAGTAAAATTTCGTGGTTACGTAGTTTCCTTGAATAGTTTTGTTGTAGTTAAATTGAACGTTTCAGGCGTGTAACAAACAAAATTAGAACTGCCAGAATGACTTCCAATCTAAAATAGGAGGATTGGGACTTCAAGGAAAAGAAAGCGAATATAGGTTCTTCTTCTTCTTCCTTCTTGTATGTAGGCTTTAAAGTCTGTTTCTTCTTCAATATTAGCCTCCTTAATTGTTTAAATTGTCTCACCAACTTTTTCTTGGCCTGCCAATGCTGCTTTGTCCATTTAGTGCCGCATCCCATGTTATTCGTACTATCCTATCCTCTGCCATTCTACTAACGTGTTCGTTCCAATCCTGTTTCCGTTATCCATCCATTTATTTCCTTCATTGTCATTTATGTCCTCTTTTTATGTTTTCGCTTCTTTCCCTATCCAACAGACTTTTCCCTGATATTCGTCGGAGTATTTTCATCTCTGTTGTTTATAGTAGTCGTCTCGTTTTAGATGTGTCAGGTTTTGTCTCCGCCGTGTATGTTAATATAGCTCTAATTGCTGTTTTATAGATTCTTGTTTTTATGTTCTGTCTTAGGTGTTTGTTCTTCCAGATTGTGTCATTAAGAAATCTCGCCGCTGTACTTGCTTTTAAGCTTTGTTGTCGTACTTCTTCTTCAACATCTCCGTAACGTAACTAGTTATATCTATTCCCAGATATCTAAACCTTGCTTCCTGCTTTATTATTTTCCCATCAATTTCGATTTTCCATCGTATTGGATATTTACATGCTCTCATACATTTGGTTTTTTCTGCTGATATGATCATATTGTATTTCTTGGCTGTTATATTGAATATGTGTGTTAATCTTTGGAGCTTGTCTTCTGTCTCGGTGATTAATGAGGCGTCGTCTGCGTAACATATAATATTTGGATTTCTTTGTTCCCCATTCTGTAGCCATGACCTTTATGTACTGTTTGTATTATTTCGTCCATTATTATATTAAAGAAAAGTAGGCTTAACGAGTCATCCTGTCTGACTCCTCTTTGTACTGGTAGACACTGTGTTAGTTTTCCATTTATCTTTGCCTGTATTCGATTATGGAAGTAGATGTTTTCGATGGTTTGTATACAGTTAAAAAATCAAATACAACAAAAACAGTTACTTGCAAACAGTAAATATAAGAAGTTGCCTTACTTCTTACTTCGCCTAGTGAAAAATAGAGAGTTCGAACGAATGCTACCAAAAGCATGGCCTGATAGACAATTCATAGTAAAACAAGAATGGTGATACAATTTCCCAGTAGAAAATTTCCATGTAGGAAGTATTCAGAGACTTAGAGGGAAAAAATAATACATTACTAACATTCAACATATACGACAAGATTTAATGAAAAAGAAATAACACGACAAATATTATATGTACTTATATACGTATGTTTTTATTATATCTTAATAAAGATTATATTTACTCAAACTACTTTTAATTACTTTTTTTTGTTCAAAATAATTTAAATCCAATTTCAAATCGCAAGGGAGAAAGCTGTCATAACATTACTAGGTTTGATTATTTAGCAAATTTTAATATTGGAGATGTCAGTGTTCAGCTGTTCAGCATTTACAAGCTCATATTTATTTTATCTGAAGAGCAGCACATTATGTTCAAGGACTTGTCAGCAAATTTTAATATGCATCTGTAGAACTTAATGAGGTCGTTACCACGCTTGTAAATTATAAATATTGTATTGGATATACCACCTACAAGATATCTAATACTCTATCGTAAACAGTACAATAATCTTATTTTTTTTGGAACATTTAATACTCGTAACTACTCATTAATTTATATGTAGTATGTCTTGAAAATATGTTGAAATTAAATATTTATAAATAAATAATCATTTTTATTGTTAAAATCATCTTAATTGGTAATGTTTTTATGATTTAATTATTTCTAAATTTGGTGGGGAATACTCATAGTTAAATTAGATGCATTAAGAGAGAAAACAAAAAGTCGCATTTTTTTAAATTTAAGACCAGTAAACTAATTAGCTTCTTGATAAATTATAATACAACTGTAGGAAGATGAAGATACACCCTGTGTTACTATGATTTTACGTCCCTTTACATTCTTGTATGCCTATCCGTTTCGAATTTTGGCGACCATCATCGCAATCT
The DNA here is from genome assembly GCA_918026665.1 of Diabrotica balteata. NCBI lineage: Eukaryota > Metazoa > Arthropoda > Insecta > Coleoptera > Chrysomelidae > Diabrotica > Diabrotica balteata. The sequence continues at coordinate 150,136,873 of OU898277.1, read as the reverse complement.
CCACATTGCAAACTGCTAATCCGAAAATATTTGTGGTTGTGTCAAATCACGTACGCAGATTCTTCAGCCTGGAATTCCTTCGCCTTCTTAGCCTCGTTTTCCCTTTACTTTTCTTTGTGAAATTAATTGCAGCAATCTATATCTTTCGCTGTTCCTTATTTTGTGACCGAGGTATTCGATTTTGGCAGTCTCTATTGTGGTTAACGGCTCTTTTTCTTCTTGCTTTCTTAATAAAACGTATTGATTGGTAACGTGGTTGATATAAGATATCTTTAGTACTCGCCAATAAAGCTATATTTCAAAAACGTCAATTTCCTTGCAGGTAGCCTCTGTGAGAGTCTATACAAAGAATATAGACGCTTATATCTAATTCTTCTCTTATTAAACACATTGCAGGTGCCACTAGGGATCCCGATTTGTTTAAAATATATCAACAACAAAAATTTAAATATAATCGGCAATTACAAAATGCTAAAAAGTCATCATACTATGATTTTATTAGTTATTTCAACAATAAACCCAGAGACTGCTGGAAAATAGTAAATTTCGAAAGAAGCGATACAAGATCCAGTTCGGTACAAGGTGATCTACCTCCAGACGAAATAAATCAAATATATCAATTTTTTACTACAATTGCAGAGAATATAATTACATCTCTTCCCACTATTATTGAAATCCCTCAATTATAGAAATTATCCTTCTCCGAGCAAGTCCTTTTTTTTCATTCCGTTGTGGAAGCAGTGGTCTCTCAAATAAAAAAGTCTATTAGTAATTCTAATTGTAGGGACGTTCACGAAATTTATAGCAAAATTTTAAAAGAAACTGACCAAATAGTTTTAACACCTTTCATTCATCTTATTAATTTAATTCTATTAACTGGAGTATTTCCGGAAGTACTAAAATACTCAAAAGTATTACCTATCTACACAAAAGGTGATTCCTCAAAAACTGAAAATTACAGACCCATAAGCATTGTTTCTAATTTTTGGTAAATCTCCGTACATCCGTACAATTTGCAGATGATACGTCATCTGTGAATCAATCGTCCCAGCGGAGCCACTCTGATTCGCACAGACCAAAAAAGGCTCGACAAGTGCGGTCGAACGTGAAGGTTTTGCTCACTGTATTCGTTGATTTTAATGACATAGTGCACCATAAAATACTACCTACAAGTTCAATGCCGTGTGCGTGAAGCAATCCGCAAAAAAAGACCGGATTTTTGGAAAAACAAGTCATGGCTTTTGCATTACTATAATGCACCAGCTCACACTTCATTGCTTCTTCGTGAACTTTTGACCAAAACCAATACTGTAATGATGCCACAGGCTTCATATTCTCCACACATGGCTCCGTGTGACTTTTTCCTATTTCCAAAAATAAAAAACTTTAAAGGGCCGTCGTTCTACAAGCATAGATGACATTAAAAGCGCATCGCTGATTTGAACTAACGCAAGAACTAAGGAAGCGGCAAAATTGGCAGAAACGTTGGCACAAGTGCATAATGTCTGATGGGGACTGCTTTGAAGAAAAGAACAATAATGTAGACGAATAAATAAATATTTGTTTTCAAAAAAAAAAGAAAATTCAGGGTATTTTCCCGGAAACAAACAAAAGTGATTTAGAACGATAATATTATGGAAATAAATACCTTTCATATATTCCCAACCTTGATTTTTTCCGATTTATTTTTGTTGAAACCTTTAAGTTTCTAGCAAAACAGCAGCGTAGAGGAATAGTATTAAATGGTTCTTTATATTTAACATCTCAGTTTTACACAATAAAATACCGGAAGAATGGAAGAACCGGAAGAAAACAACAAAATGGAAGACTGAATAGATGTACAACTTACAGAACTTATATAAATTGGCAGCGGAATACTACCAGAAGAATAATTTTATTGAGCCCCATGCTCTTCAATTTGACCATGGATGAAATCATCAAAAGCGTTAACAAAGGAAGGGGACACAGAATGGGAAACAAAGAAATAAAAATACTCTGTTACGCAGACGACGCAATATTGATAGCCCATCATGAAAGATAGTCTGCAAAGACTGATTTAACATTACAGCAAAAGAATTTAATATGACAATCTCATCTCAAAAAACTAAAACAATAGGAGTCAGCAAAGGACCAACCAGATGGAAAATAGAAATTGATGGCATCATTATTGAACAATTAATGGAAATAAAACACCTGGGAATTACACTGTCTAATCAGGGAGACTTGGACAAGGAAATGAGAGATAAAGTACAAAAAGCAAATAGACTTGCAGGATGCCTTAATGACACTATGACAAAACAGACACATTAACACTGAGATGAAGTCAAAAATTTATAAAGATAGTATAAGACCAATAATGACATATGCCTCAGAAACAAGACCTGACACAGCCACAACGCTGAGAAACCGAAAGGAGGAGAGGAGAGGAGGAAAGAAGGAGAGGAGGAGAGGAGGAGAGGAGGAGGAGGAGAAGGAGGAGAGGAGGAGAGGAGGAGAGGAGGAGAGGAGGAGAGGAGGAGAGGAGGAGAGGAGGAGAGGAGGAGAGGAGGAGAGGAAGAGAGGAGTGGAGGAAAGGAGGAGAGGAGGAGAGGAGAGGAGTGGAGGAGAGGAGAGGAAGTAAGCTGAGAGATCGAAAGAGAAGTGAAGACATTAGAAGAAAATGTAACGTACACTGTATAAATGAATGGACATAAAATGAAAAAAAAGAATGGAATAATCACATAAGCAGAATGGAGGAGACCCGTGTCGTTAAAATAGCAAGAGATAAGTCACCAATCGGCAGAAGAAGTATCGGACGACCGCGCAAAAAATGGAGTGACCTTCCATAGAGGTATTAAGCCACCAATAAACAAAGAGAATTGCTTATAAAGAGGAAGAAGAAGAAGAGGAAGGAGTTTTACAATCTCCAGTGGAAATTCTGCACGTAGATAGTTTTTAGTTTAAATAGGTAAAAAACCGTACAAACGACTTTTCATTGGATAGCAATGAAGTTTTAAGTAAAATTTTCACATTTATAAAGCATTGTTCCCATAAAAAAGATGACAATAGCGATTGTTTAAAAAAAGTGTAGTAAAATATTTTTAAATCTCATAAAAATTAATAAATGTAGTGTATATATATATATATATATATATATATATATATATAATATATATATATATATTAATGCTTGTATAGACACCACTAATTAGAATTGAAGTTTGAGCGAAGCCAGCACTGTAATCTGCCCTTGTCCTACCTTAACAGTGAACCTTAAACATGCACCCCCGCCAATGCAATCTTATGAATGAGTCTTATCAGGACCTTGTGATAACTAGAGAATGCACACTGAAAATAACAAAGGTGATAACTTATCACATCCCAGAGATTATTACTATGACGATGTGTATACATTTTTATCAAAAAAATGCTTGATAATCGTACTACAATTTGCTAGTCTCTAGGAGGGGCTGCGATAATGAAATCTCACACACTTTTAGTACCAGTCTGAGGTAAAATAGTGGTTCAGTCAGGTGTTTTTGTATTAATGCAACAACAAATATAGCGACCAGTTTATCAAATAATATTTTCAGTGTTTTGTTTTCTATAGTTTATCGCGTTTAAAGTTAAATTCATTTTGTTGTGTGTTATACGTTATCAACCAATAGTTTAAAATTTTGTGTGGGTTTACCGAATGTTTGGTTGGGATATTTCCTTTTCCTGCATAAGGTAATAAGTTCTTGTGGTTTTTGTTCCAATTGTGCTTTAAACAAGGTATTATGGTAATGTATTTAGCAATGTATAACACTAGGTATCATTGTCTATTATGACAATTTGACAATATAACAGTATAATGATTTGTTCCACCTAATTAAATCTGCTTATAATTAAAACGGAAACTATTTAAAAACCCACGTTGTTTATTAACGATATTCCAGGATGTTTACCACAGTTTTATTAACTGTATTTTTAATGATTCTTGTATTATGCTTGCTTTAACAACTAATATATTTATTTCAAGTCTTGCTTTTAGTGACGATGAGGTTCTTGGCGTTCAATTACTTCAACTATCTACTATTTCGTCTTTGCGTTTGAACGCTATTTCCAGAGGATATTACTAGGTGTATTTACCTTATATTTCGATGGCTTGTCGATTTATCTGCCTCCATTTATTCCTCTTTATTGTCTTTTGTTTGCAGTTTGTGAATTTCTTCTTCAGTTTCTTCTTCAGTTTTTCAGCTCATCCTTGGTCCATTCTTTTTTGTTGTCCTCCTATCGCACTAAAGCTTTTTTGATAATCTGTTTGGCATTTTTGTATGTATTCTAAATAACTAAATTTGTGAGCTGCAATTACCCCTATTAGGGTGGACACTTCATATAATTATTATAGTCCCTTATTTTTCTTTTTATATACAGTACATTCTGTATTTTCCCCAAAATATCTTCCTCAATATCCAACCTTTCCATATTATTAGTCTGTCGTGTCGATTTTATTCAATGAGACATATGGAGGTCTATAAAATATATTTTATACATTCATATTTTAGACCTTTTGGCACATTTTTGCTTTTTATTAATCTAATCAATTATGTTTCTTTTTACAATCAACATTCATTTTTCTGTTGTCTTGAATCTCTTCAATGTTGTTTGGTGTTATAATAATTGTAAGGTATTTAAATCACTCCTTAAGGGATAATTTGTTTATTTTACTAATTTTTCCATTCTTGCCAGTGTTGCCATTGAGTCTGCAAACGCTATTAGTACTTTCACCTCTACTTTGGAGCAATTATTCTTTTGCAATTTTGAAATAAGTTTTTGGCCATCGAATTCTGCCTAATTGTAAATCTTTCAGGGTTTTTTCGTTCGTCAAACGTCAAACTCTTTTCGAAGTGTTACAAATAAAACTATCGTAGTAATTTTCATTCTATATTTTTCGTAACAAAGTCTTGCTCAATCGTGCTTTCTCCCTATACACTATCGAGTGGATTCCACTTATAAGTAGTTAACACAGTTTCAAACAAATACCGGTTGAATTCTTGGATCTCTTTATCTACAGCATTTGAAGTGTTTAAAAAAAAACAAAATTTGTTTAATTTACTAATGTTTGTATTTTGAGAACGATTTCCGAAGTGGAAATTGAAGCGTCAATAAACGTACTTTAACCTTTTTGTGGCTTATTCCCATTTAAATAGTAATTACTTTAAAATGCCAAAAGAAAATAGCTTCAGAACAAGTGTAAGTTTAAATCCAGAGTTCTTTAAGCATTTTTCAAATACGTCACATTTATTATCAAAACTCAAAACTAAAATTTCATGCATTAGGCTCTAGTATTCAAAACTTTATAGTGGCCAGTAAATAAAAGGAATAGATTATATTGATCACTTACTTATCTCACACAATAAATAAGATAACATCAAACCCCATATCTGAACACAACAAATAATCTAATATATTCCACCATTCACAACCTCCCTTCGAACAACTATTCTTTCCTTTATTTTCATTTTCAACAATTTGCACAGTGAAGGTTCGACTGTAGACTAAGAAATAGAATAAACACATGTGCTGATTCTCCTATTTTCTAAACAAGAAAGACGCATTATCTTTTGGTCGTCTCTACAAGAAAACCAAATGGAGCCATCAGTAAAATTTAAATTCACTGGACAATTAAATTAATGGACTTTGGTGCTTTGAAGCTAGTTGTGTCTTTTGTTAAGACATGTGCTCTATATGTTGAGTAACTTTACAGTTTCTAGAAAACCTGAAACACTTCAAATTGTTTTGTAAGTGTAGTAATCCAACATTGTAGGCGTTTACTTCTTCATTATATTTGTAGTGAACTGAAGAAGCTTTTAAAAAATAAAAAAAGCGAAAGGTATTCAATAAACCAATGAAGTAGCTGACTTCTTTTTTTTTGGCAACATAAATGACCGATCTGCATTTACTTGCTGAATATTTTTGAAGTATATATTTACATAATTTTAATTCTACATAGTTCTCTAAAAAAGGTCCTTTATATAATTATGTTTACGATACTTTTCTTATTATTACACTTAACCATGCAAAAGTTTCATAATTTTGATAGAAGTTTTTTCACTTTTCTTTTGTATATATTACATATTACTGTTTATTTTTATATACTCTATAAATTTCGAAATGTTTTCAATCAGTCGAGCTCCTGCATGCTTGAATATCTTAGAGGTTAGGATATCACTTCCGCGTCTACAAACATCTACCAATTTGCGGAAAATAAACAACCAAGGATGAACACTTGACAAACTAAAAAAACATTTTCTCTAATAACGAATTAACAGACCATTTTAATTTCTTGTTCCGAGTTAAGTTTGCAGTTTCAAGGCGTAACCAATGATTAACCTTCTCTAATATATTCCCATTTATCGTATAGGTACATTTTAGTTCTTTTGGATTAGCATTGTATTGTTTTTTCTTTAATTCTCTCTAAGATTATGCTCTAAAGTATATGTTTATCAGCTAGTAGAGGAATATCATCTGCATATCTTATATTAAAAATTTGTACTTATTTAATATTTAATCCTGAATAAAGGTTTTTAAAGCTTTTTTGAACAGCAGTTCCAAATAGAGGTTAAGCAGTATGGGGAACAAAAAACAACACTGTCTTACTCCGTTTTACGTATAATAAATGGGCCGTGATGATCGTCAATGTCCTTAAAGGATGAGGCCCCCGAAAAAGAATAGGAATGTGTTTAAATGACTTTTCAGAAGCGACAAGGCAAATAACATTCTTTTGTTTTTCTCCGAGACACTTACTGCAATAGAATCGATTCTTATTTTTGATTAATCGAAACTTATTTTTGATTATTTGTTTTTGAGTACCCCTAATCAAATATTGATAAGTAGTTTATATTATAGTAAAATAAGGTCATTTTTTCTTTTTGCTTTTGAATAATTGTTATTTTTGTACATGTCACTTAGCTTCTTTCAAAAGCTTACTGAAAAATAAAACTTTTTTTTTTTCAAGAAATAATGTTTATTTAGCAAAAACTCAATAAAAATGGGAAGGCTATTATAAGTAAGGCCTCTTTTGCGTATCTATAGAGAAACGACATTTCTTTTAGAAAAGTTGATCCACCAATTCTTAAAACCCAAAATATTAGAATTTTTTACATTCATTACAGTAAATTTTCTACTCATGCTTGACGTAATTATCAATTTAGTAAATTCGTGTACAGAAAAAATTCTGTCGATACGCTTCAAAAGTTTTTTGACAGTGCCAAAATTTCTATCGAAAGGCAACACCGAGTGCACTCTAATGGGATAAATCTGTTAAACTTTTTAAAATATCGTTTCAACTAATGTCATACACATTCTGATTACAGTATTGTTTTTATTTTGCCCAGGGCAATTGCCACAAAATAAAAGCAGTTCTTCAATACTATCTGGAACATAGTTTTTTATATAATGCCGCAAGAAAGAACACATCTTGTTGGGAATCTTACTGCCCTGGCCTTCGTGATACATTTAAAAGAAACTTGAGATACCTAAAAAGTTTTTGTGGCTGTACGTTTGTGGACGATTTGCTTAGCAGTAGCAGTCCGTTTGGCCGCATCACCAAGTGAAGGACTTTTAATCTTAACTCCAAGTTTTTCACACTGACAATATAAATCTACCTGAGGTCGGCCAAACCTGTAGTTAAAGTGTTCCTTAAAATATTTTAGGTAATAATCATACTTTATAGAGGAATCTGGGTGTTTTTCTTTAAAAGCTGATGCATAAGTTTGACGTTCAATCGTGCATCTAGATATGACATAGGTTTACCTGAGTAATATGTATGTGAGAACGATTCAACATGTTGCCTTATTTAAATATTGTTCTATTCAGGAATTGCATGAACCTTCACATTGTGGCCCCTTTTGTCACATGATTTTTGGTTGTTTGATAACAAATTTTATATACGTTCTACTCTCTTTTTGGAGACACCATTTAAGCTAAGAAATGCTTTTTGACAAACACGTACCCTCATGTTATCAACAAGAACAAAATGGAAATAGGTACATGATTTTTTCATTATTTCATTTTCAGTGGTCTTTTTCTTCTTCCACCAACACTATGTTTTTCGAAAAGTCCTTGTAGATACATTAAATTGTAGATAGTAGATAATATAAATCATCTTTTGTATTTATTTTGTAAAATTTGTCGAATATTTTATTTCTGTTGCCCCTTTTATTTTAGTGGAACATTTTAAGGAAGATCTAAAAAAATATAACGAATTTTCTTGTTCGGAACTGTTTTTTCCTTTAATTACTATTTAACTGGGAATAAGCCACAATTAAAGATAAAAATACGTTTATTGACGTTTCAATTTCCACTTCGGAAATCGTTCTCAAAATACAAAAAAAAAACAAAATCGTTTTGTATTTTGAGAACGATTTCCGAAGTGGAAATTGAAACGTCAATAAACGTATTTTTATCTTTAATTGTGGCTTATTCCCAGTTATATAGTAATTAATTTACAATGCCACAAGAAAATAGCTTCAGAACAATGTTTTTCCTTTGTAATTAACATACATGAAATTCCTTTTATTCTGCTCTGCTTTATAACATTTCTCTTGTATTCGTCGTCATGTCTCTCACCTCTTTTCCAGTGTTTAACTTTGGTTTGTTTTGCTAATAACAACAGAACTTATCAGTTCCTCTTTGCTTATGTTTTGTTCAATTTTAATAGACTTTTCCAATTCAAGTTTACATAATACTCTGTATTCTTTCTTTTTGTGGATTTTGAAGTGGAAATTAAAACGTCAATAGAACTTATCAGGACAAAGAAAGTACAGTGGAGCCTCGATTATCCGTCAGGGCACCGGACCAAGGGTATGACGGATAATCGAAAAGACGGTTAACAGAACTTTAAAAAAAAAATCATAGTATAACTCTTAAATTGTATTTGTATGTTTTATTTGACAATATAAGAGGGATATTACGTTAGTACATTCGAATCAATTTGATTTAAATTATTCCGAAATCTTGTTGAAATGTTTGTTTTATTGTTACTTCATATTTTACAACGCCTGAATTTCTTAATCGATTTAAAATCGTTAAATCTACCTTATTTGCTTATTCTTTCCGAGAATACCACTTGATAATTGTTGTATGTGCGATGCAGCTCCTCTAGCTTCTTTACACAAATCTTTGTGAGTTGTAATAGCATCACCAACATCGCTACCATCAAAGTCGGCTTCTGAATCAGTTTTCGTCCGCATCTGTTGCCATTTCAACGATTTCATCGTCTGTCAGCAATCGATAGCCGTTTGCGTCCTCATTACAAATTAACCATTCGTTTATGTCATCTTTAGGCAACGAAAACAAATCAGTTGATTTAGCCATAACTTCATTTAAGGGGAGCATTTTCATATTAAGTTGATTCAAGCCATAATTTATTCCAGGCTCTTTTCAGCGTTACTTCCGAAACATCAGGCAAAGAATATTACCCTTCCATAACTAGGTATACTGTGACTAGGTTTTGAATAAATTTTTTTCTGTATCTTCTTTTGAACGTGTTAATGACCGAATGATCCATTGGTTGTATTAATGATGTATTCGCAGGCAGTAAAGAGTACCTACGTGATATTTTTATCGTCATTTCGCAACATACCGGCTTTAGGATGAGCAGGTGCATTGTTCAAAATGAGAATGGTCTTTGTTGGAAATATTTTTGCGAACAATATGAATTGACCTAAATTTTTACTTATGTTGTCAATATAACTTATGTATGGACCCTGACGGTTAACAGAGGTGGCGGTTAATAGAGAGACGGATAATCGAGGTTCCACTGTATATACAATGCAAACAACCGCCTCGGATACTCAACACAGCAAGAACTATTAAACCACGTGATGTTTACTTTGTACGTTGTTGAAAGGAGGCTAGCCACATCGCTTGCCTGCTTTCTACACTAAATGCAGTTTCGAAGTATAAATTATATCCATGTAATGCATAGCGCTTGCTTCCTTTCAACACCAAATGATGAGTATATATAAAGAAAAAAAGATTTTTACTATTACTCAAAACAGCAGAAAATGGCGTTTTATCCCCTTTCAACAATAAATGATTCAATAGTACATATTTGTGGAAAAATGAAATCTCTCTCCTCATTCCGCCAATAAGTCCAAAGTGGTGAAAAAACTATCTGTCTAATGTGTGTATTGCCATACATGCATATTGTCTACCTATATTTACTATAAAATATTTTTATTTACATAATTAGTTAAAATACCGTAATACTTTCCTATATGATGCGAAAATATAGAACATTATAAATACGTTTTCAATGTTGTTATCAGTAAATTTCCTCGAAGCTATTTACGTTTTAACGTTGAAGCGTGGTTCTGTGTTTTGTGGTCGAGCTAAGCCTACTTATTTATGGTTATTTACGACAGTTTGCATTCTCATGTAGTTTCCGTTGACTTTGTCAACAAAGAAATTGTATATTATAAAGTCGACTTTTAACTTTTAACGCCATTCGAGGGATTTCTCTGGCGTGTTTGTCCAAAGTTCTGACCTCAAATTTGATCCCTAAAGACTCACTATAAAATGTAAAACAATGTAGATTTTGTGTAGGGATCTCGTAAAAACTATGGGAAGATATTTTACAAGGGCGGAATAAAAGTTTATGACTTGGGCATTCGCACCTTTATAGATAGTGACTATATTATTTCTATAATATAATGACTTTTATTTTGAACTCATAGTTGGGTACACCATTAAGAAAATTAAGAAGAATCTTGAGATACGAATTACTTATTTAGTTTATCTAGGATTTTAATCGAGAATTCTTACACAAGTGATGAGTGATGGATTCGACCGTTACTTGATGAAAATTCATTTTATCTAACAATAAAACAATGAAAAATTTTTCTAATGAAACACTTCCACAAATTTTTTTATAATTTCTTATCACTGCAGCTGTTTCGGCAGAGTGCCTTTCCCAAGTCTGTTTCCCACTTTATAGTCTGTAACTGAATAAGTTGAGGAGAAGAGAACTGTTTGTCTAAGTTCATCATTCATTATGTCTGTTAATTTCCATGGATTCTAATAAAGATAGCTTCAGGCCTTTATTTTGAATGCGAAGAATTTGAAATTATTCATTAAAATAATGATTATAATCTAGAAGTGGTTTTCTATTATCAAAAGCCATTTTATGTTCTGATATACGTTTGTTAAAGCAGCCGAAAGCACATTGGGAATATCCCGAACCCAAGAAAGAAACGACTGGTTCGACCAAGAGTGCAAAAAAATAACAGATGAGAAGAACGAGGCATTTAGGACCATGCAACTACGAAAAACTAGAACAACAATAGATAGATACAAAAACTTAAGGAGAGAGGAAAAACGCATACCACCGAAAAAAGAAACGAGACTCGGAAAATGACATGTTAGAACGGCTCGAAAGCCATATGAGTCACGGAGAAACAAGAAAGTTCTACCATCAAATAAATAGTATTAGAAAAGAATTCAAACCAAGAATCAACTATTGTAATGATAAGGAAGGCAACTTACTTACCAACAAAGAGGACATCCTTTTACGATGGGTAGAGCACTTTCGAGAGTTGCTGGAAGGGGAACCTACTAACAATATAGAGCTGGAATACCGAAATGAGGAACTCGTGGAACCCCCCTCGGTAGATGAAGTAAAAATATCTATAGAAAAACTAAGGAACCATAGGTCCCCAGGTAGCGATGGCATCCCAGCAGAGTTATTTAAGCACGGTGGAGAGCAGCTCACCAAGGTGATGCGAGAAATTGTTTGTAGAATTTGGTCTGAGGAGCAAATGCCAGAAGAATGGAGCTTAGGCTTAATTTGCCCGTTACACAAAAAGGGAAACCAACTAGAATGCAATAATTACCCGCGGAATAACTCTCCTAAATACAGCATACAAGATATTATCAAATATTTTGCACGAGAGATTAAAGCCTTATACTGAAATGTTTCTAGGGGAATATCAGGCAGGATTCAGGCCTGGACGTTCAACCATTAACCAGAATCTTTACACTACGACAGATCCTCGAAAAATCGCAAGAGTTTAACATAGATATGTATCATATTTTTGTCGATTTTAAAGCGGCATATGACAGTGTCTTAAGACCAAGTCTTTACAACGCTATGAATGAGTTAGGAATTCCAAAAAAACTCATATGTTTGATAAAAGTGACAATGGCGAAGATGCTATCAGCAGTAAAAATTCAAAACGACTCGTCAACCCCATTTCAAATACATAGGGGTTAAGGCAGGGAGATGCGCTGGCGTGTCAGCTTTTTAATGTCGCCTTAGAAAAAGTTGTACGAGACGCTAATTTAGATAGCAGGGAACAATATTTAATAGATCAGTCCAAATTCTAGCATATGCAGACGACGTGGACATTATAACAAGAACTAGGGCGAGAACTGCGAAAATCCTAACCGAGGCTAGTAGCAGCAGCAGAACGAACGGGGTTACATATAAATCAAAATAAAACCAAATTCATGGCGACTAACACAAACACAAGAGCTGGAAATGTTGACACAAATTTTAATCATCAATGACCAAACCTTCGAAGCAGTCAATGAGTTCATATATCTAGGACATCGGTTAACCCCAATAATAATACATCTGAGGAAATAAAAAGGCGAATAATAATTGCAAACTGGTGTTATTATGGTCTATCAAAGTACTTAGCTAACAAACGTCCTGTCTCAAAAAACTCGTATAAGGCTGTATAGAACACTGATAGTCCCCCGTTCTCACATACGGATCAGAGGCATGGACGCTAACGAAAACAGATGAATCCGCTCTATCCATTTTTGAAAGAAAGGTGCTACGCAAGATATTTGAGCGGTCTGTGAGAATGGAATATGAAGCGTAGATATAACTTCGAACTGCAGAATATCTACAAGCATACGTTTGGTGGTAAAGATATTACCACTATAATTAAGCGAAACCACCTGCAGTGGGCAGGACATGTAGCCCCGGGCCCCTGAATCGAACATGATAAAAAAGATTCTAACAGCGCAACCTGTGGGAATGAGACGACGGGGTAGACCAAAGCTGAGGTGGATGGATGGGGTAACACAAGATGCGGAGAAGATCGGAGTCGGCAACTGGAAAATTCAAGCAAGGGACAGAACAGAATGGCGTAGAAAGCTTGAGAAGGTCGAGGCCCTCTAAGGGCTGTAGCACCAAGATGATGATGATGATGATGATGATGATGATACGTTTGTTAAAAGTTGTACCACTTTGAACGATATAAGTTTTTGGGCAGTCGCCACATTTAAGTTTGTATACACCATACACCACTGTGTATGGTGTATACAAACCGCTTCCGGTCCAAGGCATGCTCCTCCTTCAAACCTCTCGATTTCATCGCTCTTTTAAGTCCTTCATTCCATGAGCGTAGAGGTCTAACCTTTTTTCTTCTTCCAGGGGGCTTCCATATGTAAAGCTTTCGGGGCCAGCGTTCGTCAGGCATTCTCAATAGGGGTCCAAACCATTTTAAACACCTTCTTTCTATTCTGTCAATGACCGTTTCCGTAGCACTCATGTTATTTCTTATAGATTCGTTGGTCTTTCTTTCCAGCCTTAATGTTCTAGCACTTCTTATCAAATAATCCATTTCAACTGCCAACAATCTTCTCTTCAGGTCTGCATTAATTGTCCATACTTCAGAGCTATAACAAAGAACTGATTCAACCATGGTTTGCCCTATTCTTTTTTTGTTCTTTTTGGAAATGTTGCGATCCCACCATAAGGGGTTCAGACATCCTACAATTTTACGTCTCTGATTAATTCGATGTTTAATTTCGGTTTGTCCCAAGACGTTCTTATAAATGAGTGCACCTAAATATTTCCACGTTCTTGTCATTTCAAACCTTGCATCTGAATTGATAACTAAATATTCTGTTTTCTTCATGCTGACATGTAACACCCATTTCATATATTCTCTGTATAGACGCTTTTATCATACATTCTAGATCATAAAAATCTTGAGCTAGGACGACTTGGTCATCCGCAAAGTTCAGGAAGAAGGACGCAGAGAAATTGGTAGAAATCAGGCCTCTTGGTTGAAGAATATCAGGGAGTGGACAGGAATAAAGAAAGCTCAGCAACTCTTCAAAATAGCTCGAGACAGAGACAGTTTCGCCATGTTAATCGCCAACGTCAAGGGGACTTGATAGGGCGCGTTAAGAAGAAGACATAATCTTTGTATTTTTCCATTTATTATCTTTCCAAACAATCTCCCGAAAGTAGGTAGGACACTAAATCCTCTGTAGCAGTTAGGATCTTTTTAATTACTCTTTTTAAAGATGGACACTTGGTGATTGGGTTTTCCATTCAGATGGTACATTTAATTTTTTGGCAGCATTGATTCATTAAAAAAGTTATTCGTTCTATTAGGAGTGGACTTCATGCTTTAAGTAACTCTACAGCTATATTACAAGGTCCTGGAGATCGCCCGTTCTACATTTTAATTAACGTAGTACGGACCTCGTTGTTAGTAGTATTAATTTTGCTATTTGTTTGTCTCTCCACACTGTATCATCATCAGTTGGCGCTACAGCCCTTCGTGAGCCTTGGCCTGCTTCAAAACATTCTTCCATCCTTCCCTATCGAGTGTCTGTCTTCTCCAGCCCCTCACTCCAATCTCCCTCAGATCTTCCTGTACATCGTCCAGATATCTGAGTTTAGGTCGCCCCCTTCTTCTTCTTCCGACCGGCCTGTTTAGCATAGTTATTTTAGTGGGATCACTCTCATCCATCCGCATAACGTGGCCCACCCACCTTAGGCGGTTTATTTTGATGGTCTTCACAATATCTGCATCACCAAAAAGTCTATAGAGTTCAAAGTTATATCGCCTTCTCCACAGACCCTGTTCGTCTCCACACTGTATTCCTCTCCCATATATTCCAATCTGGAGTCTTGGAGTAAATTTTTAGAATTTTCCCACTTTTCTATAGGAATTAAGTTGCTTAAGGAATTATGGGTATTTTTCTTTAGATTAGTGATAGTTTTCCATGCTTCCATAGTCTCCAATTAAATTTTTAACTAAACTTTATGTCCTAAGTAATCTTTCTTTCAATTTACTAATAGGTACATCTAGGAATGCTAGTTGTTGATCTTTTTCTGTTTCCATCGTAAATTGAATATTTACGTCCATTACAACTCTTCTCTAGATGCTCCATGATAAGGTTGACTACGACCGAGCTAAGTGGGCTTCCCATTGCTACTATATCTATCTGTTCATAAATCTGGTCTTCCCACGAAAAGTATGTAGTAGTGAGGTAAATACGGTATAATTCCACCATATCCTTGGAAACTAGTCCCTCAATTAAATTCAGAACGTCTTCTAGGGGAACTCTTGTAAATTTGGAAACAACATCAAAGCTAACAAGAATGTCAGATTCCTGTAAACTTATTCCTTTGATCTTAAACTTTTTATTTAAGTAACATAACTGAACTAACTAAAAAATATAGATACATTAAATCAATAACTATGTACAGGGCCGGACTGGCTCAAAAAAGGACAATTTGCAAAAACACCCAACTCAATTGATCTATGCACCAATTAATCAATGAAGCGGCGAATTCAGGAGCAAGTTAAAAAAAAATTAGGGGATCGATAGTAGCATCATCTTTGGGTAAAGATTAAAATTTTTTTGCGTAATATTTTTTTATTAATTGGTGCACGACAGGTCGGTGGAGTGGCGGGCCAACCCGGGCCTGACTCTGTACATAATTTCCGGAAATACAACGTAAAAGACATAGAATACCAAAATATTAAAAAAGAAAATTCAGAACGTCAATGCCTGGAAGATGTAAATTTTTAAAATGTTCTAGTTCATTGTGTTACAGTTTCAAAACAAAATATTTTCCTAGCGTACGTTTACTGTGCACTTGTTTGAATGTTACAATCGTTGCCATAATTCAACTGAAATAAAAATGTCATAGTTGGGACTTACACATTGCAATAATTTACTGTTGTCAAGAGGAAATACGTAACCAATATCAAGGTCGTATATAAACAATATTTTCGGATTATTTTTAGATCGAAGTTAAGAGACATTCATGTGTACAACATCATCACAGGGTATTCAGAAACTCTATGATTAAAATCAAACAAACTGCACTTTTGATATTATTTATTACGATTTTACCCAGTTCCAGAAATTCTTCTTAGTTCCGCTTTATTGAAATATATTTCTTCTTACGACACTAAGTTTTTTCAATTTAAATGCCTAAAACATCTTTAAAGTTTTTTTAAATACGTTTTAGGCATTTAAATTGAAAAACCCGAAGGGCAATTTGCAAAATTACGACTAAAAATATTTTTTTTGGAAAAGCTTTCATAGAAATTATTTTGTTAAGAAATATTTCTGCTTTAATATTTATATGCAAATAAGTTTCAGAGTTGGACACTCAATAAAAAAGAAGTTCTTGGTAAGTAAGTGGAGATTGTGGAAGATATCTATGATGGAGTAACAGCTTGTGTTTGGACATATTTGCGAGAGATTGATTCTTCTTCTTTAAGTTCCTTTTTCTATCGAAGGTTGGAAATCATCATGGCTATGACTCTGTTGACTGCCGCTCTAAAAAGTTCTGCACTACTGCATTCAAACCATTCCCTTAAGTTCTTAAGCCAGGATATTCTTCGTCTTCCCACATTTCGCTTTCCTCGGATTTTGCCCTGCATAATAAGTTGTAATAATGCGTATTTTTGCCCTCTCATCACATGTCCCAAGTACTCAAGTTTTCGTCTTTTAATAGTTAATATTATTTCCGCCTCATTTCCTATCCTTCTAGTTACTTCCATGTTTGACATTCTTTGAATCCATAATATTCGTAGGATTCTTCTGTAACACCAAAATTCAAAGGCGGCCAGCTTATTCAGATGAACTTGTTTTAGTGTCCAAGCTTCCAAACCATAAAGAAGAGTAGGGAACACGTCGAAGCATTCTCAGGCGTAGTTCTAACCTTATATCCCGACAACAAAGAAACTTTTTAAGTTTAATAAATGATGTACGTGCTATTTCAATACGTGTCTTAATTTTTTTGGTTTGGTCTACATCTGATGTTATCCATGTTCCTAAGTATTTATAGTTATTAACACTCTCAATTGCAGTATCTTCAATAGAGAGATTGATACTGAAGATATTGAGCAAGTGGACAAAACGAAATACTTAGGAGTCTGGATTACGGAAAATCTGAATCCGAAATTCCCTCAAGAATAGAGCAATTAAGAGCAGCCTTTTTAAAGATGAGGAAATTTCTGAGTAACCAAAGACTCAATCTGAAAATCCGATATTGGATGGTAAAATGTTACATCTACTCTCTATTTTTGGCATATTTGGGGCAGATACTTAGAAATGATAAATACGAGTCGTTGTAAAAAAGGGTTCCTGGCAGACATAAAGACGCTCTTAAGAAAAGCAGAAGATAGATACGAATTTGCAATGGTTATAGCCAACCTTATGGAAATACCACACTGAAATTCCTTGACATTAATGTATACCCACAGTACTAAAAAAGATTACATGGAATGTGAAGATCTTATTAGAACAAGGAAAGACGCACAACACGATTTAGATGATACGATGAAATGAAAAGACTGAACCACTTTCTTAGGTTTATTAGCCAGGAAATTCTTCGTCTATGAATCTTTTACCCTTGATTTTACCTTGCATTATGAGCCTTAATATCTTATATTTCGCACCGCTGGTAATGTGGCCTAAATATTCCAGCTTTCTTGTTTTGATGTGATTTATAACCTCGCAATCCTTTTGTAGCCTTCTTAACACTTGTGCATTTGTAACTCGTTAGGTCCATGGTATTTTCAAAATTCTTCTATAGTACCAAATCTGAAATGATATTTAACTTCTTTATATTATTCACTTTTAGTGTCCAGCTTTCCATTCATCATCATCACGTAGCCCTACAACCCTGGGTGGGTCTTGGCTGACTGTACAACTTTTTTCCAATTTGTTCGATTTTCCATTAACCTAGGGTCAAATGGAATGTTCATTTTCCGGAGACCTGTTTGAATGTTATCTCTCCATCGCATTCTGGGACGTCCGAGTAGTCTTTTGCCTGTGGGAATTTTCTCCCATACCAGTTTTATAAGTCTCTCATTATGCAGTCTGTGCACGTGGCTTTCCATTCCATATAACAAAGTCGAGAACACGTAGTATCTTAAGGCTCTTATCGTCAGCTCCAGAGGAAGATCTCGAAACAAACATTGTTTTCATTTTTATAAATGCCTGTCTTGCAATTTCAACGGTCATTGTTTTCATTTTTCCCACGTTACCAGATATTGGTAGTTATTCACTCTTTCTACTTGTTTTTCCTCGATATCTAGCCTTTCTACTATATGTTGCTTAGAAATATTCATGCCCTTGGTTTTCTTAAACGCTCATTTGTAGTCCATATTTTATACTGACTTAATGTAATCTATTTACTAAGCGTTGCAGTGCTTCTAGATGCAAAAATAGCGGTGTCGTCTGCGAATCTTATGTTGTTCAAAACTTTTTCGTTTATTGATACACCCTGTTGTTCCTCAGATATTGCTTCCTTAAAAATAGCTTCGCTGTACAGATTGAATAACAATGGAGACAGCACGCAACCCTGTCTAACACCTCTTTTGATTTCTATAGTTTCTGTATCGACATATTTGGTTCTAACCTTTGCTTTTTGATTCTAGTACATATTGACAATAACTCGTATATCTCGACCATCCACATACCTACTTTTCTTTTAACTGCGGGTAAACCAGAAGCTAAAGTAGAACATTTTATTGAACAATTCAAACAACTGTAAGATACATCAGGAAAGAAGAAATTCCAATATTAATGGGCGATTTAAATGCAATGATAGGGGAATACCGAGTTGACAACATAGTAGGTGTTTATGGTTTAGAAACAAGAAATACTATAAGCGACAGATTAGCCCAATTTTGTCAAAATATGAGGCAATAATGAATACATGATTTTCGATTACCAACCCGCAGGCTTTATACCTGGAGGTCACCACAGGATAATAAATAAAACTGTATTAGAAATTAAGTCGACTTTATATTAATCAACCTAAGATTTAGAAATTCCATTATAAGCATTAAGACTTACCCTGGAGCAGATATCGTATCACACCATAACCTCCTTTTTTTGTTTTGTGTTGCTTTTTTGCCTGGAAAATGGGTGGATATCTTCAGACATTTTTGTTCAATGGCTTAATCATTTTATTTACTATACCAAAGCTTCGAATGAGAACAAAATATTATTATTGTTAGATGGCCACAGTAGTCATAAGGGACTTCATCTTCTTCACGTGCCATCTCCGCTACGAAGGTTGGCTATCATCATGGCAATTTTGACCCTGGAGGCTGCCGCTCAGAACAATTGTATGGAAGTGCAAGCAAACAACTCCCTGAAGTTTCTCAACCATGACATTCTTCTCCTACCTATGCTGCGCCTACCTTCAATCTTTCCTTGCATAATTAGTTGTAACAGTTGATATTTATTCCCACGTGTAATATGTCCCAGGTATTGTAGTTTCCTCATTTTAACACTTAATACGACCTCCTTTTGTTTGTTCATCCTGTCTAATACAACTTGGTTAGTTATCTTATCCTTCCAGGAGATTTTTAACATTCTTCGGTACGCCCACATCTCAAATGCCTCTAGCTTACCCATACATTGCTTATTTAGTGTCCACGCCTCCACCCCATATAACAGGATCGAGAAAACATAACATTTAAGCATTCGTATTTTCAGCTTTAGGCTTAGGTTTCGTCTACACAACATTTGTTTCATGTTGTTGGCATTGTTGTTGGCATTGTTGAGAATGGCATTGTACTTTTCTGCTTTCCACCACATTGTTCCCACCGGTGCAGCCACTCGACGTGGGCTTTTTTAGTCCTCTACAAACCTATTATAACCAAGAGTTTCAAAATTGGTTAAAACAAAATCCTGGAAGACTCGTTACGCAATTTCAAGTTACTGGGTTGTTTAAAACAGCTTACCTTAAAAGTGCTACTCCTGATAATGTCATAAATGCCTTTGCCAAAACAGCGATTCAACCCTTTAATCCTGATATTTCTGAGGAATGGATGTTCGCTTCATCATCGGTTACAGATAAACCTATAGAGAGCAATCAAGATCGAACTCAAAACATCCATCTAAACAATCCAGATTATAATCTAAAAGAAAATCTAGAAAGTGGACAAAATCACCCACCTAAAGACTGCCAACGGGTCCTTATAGAAAATACTCAACAGGATACTCTTCACATAACAATCCAAGATTTATCACCCATTCCAAGTATTTCTCAATCAAACACAAAAAAAAAACAAAAGAAGCGTGGAAAAACAGGGTAATAAATTCAACACCTGATATTCAAGAGTTGAAAGATAAGGTTGTTGAAAAAGAAAATGTAGAACGAAGAAAACTGGCAAACAAAGTTAAACGACAAATAAAACAGAAGATAGAACCTAAAGAAAAAGCTACGTACAACAGTGGATTAGAACGGAAATCTGTAGATAACACTTTTCCTGAAAAAACGAACATTATACCGAATGGCAAAAGAAGGTATAGAGAGAAATGATGAGAAGGGATAGAGAGAAATGATGAGAAGGGATAGAGAGAAATGATGAGAAGGAACAGGAATCCGCGAGCGATAACGAAAATTTTTAGATGATTCCGACGTCGCTTGCTTGTATTGTAATGGCCTGTATTCCCTCTCAAAGTCGAGAGAATGTTAGATTAAATGTCAATAGTGCCAATCCTGGTGTCACTCTGAATGCGCTGGGGTCGATAAAAAATGTAAGATATTTTATTGTGATTTATGTTCTTAATTGTTTTAATGTGTGTTGTATTATTGTTCTCTTTGAATAAAATGCGAAAATTCCACTAAAACATATTTTTTTCTATTATACTGTGCAGCCATGCTATCTTAGGCAAGGAATGTGCATATATATGATGGCACACTTGACATTTCTGATATTTCAATTTTTTAATATAAAAATCCACATTCCCTTTGAACTTTATATGTCCAGCTTAATTGGTACATTCAACTGAACTAGAAAACAAAAATTTGAACAAATATGACCATGTATTTTAATAAAAAAAACGAGAGGTGAAGTTAGGTATGCCATTATAGGCATACTTCCCCTAATTAGAATATTTATTTAAAGATAGCCCAAACACAGCAATTATAAAAACAAAAACACAATTGAATATTATGGAACTCTCTAGCACTTCCTACTCTTACTCTCAGATAGGATTGAAGTGATTGAAGAGTCATTCATTATTATGAAAATATTTTGTACAGATGTATACTTACATATAACGTCTTAAAATGTAATAATAAAACTATTAAAATGGTTAACAACACTATTGATTGAACTAACATTCTTCAAGATTCATATTTAAAAAATTAAAATTATATTTAAAAACACTTTTCTTCGGTATATTTCAAAGCCTTGTTATATATTATAGTATTAACTATAACTATATTCCTAGCTTCATTTTCCTCTAGTAGATGTAAATAATAGAACTGTGTAAATTTTAATGAGCTGAGATAAAAATTATTCTTATCAATATGAAACAAACTCGTTAGCAGCCTAATTAATGTATTAATAAATCCACTACTCAATTTTGTTTATCGGTAAGGTCATCGTACAGTGTGGCCAAATATTTGACATTAAATTAATAATTTGAGTTTTGTGAAATGGCTGTATTTAAAAATCAAATATTTACCAAACTGAATAATTATTGTTTTCTTTCATAGAACAAATTTCCCAATTTGGGTCATTCCGACAAACAAAATCTTTTTTTTTTTTTCTATTAATGTTTATAGACATGTACACATTATTTTTGTTCATGTATATAATGGTAATTTATGCAACTATAATTTTTAAAAAGTGGTATTTGTTTCACGTATCACGTATAAAATGAATGCTTATACACAGAAAGACAATAAAAGGGAAAAAGAAATCAAAAAACAATTCAACACAGCCATACCAAAAGATAATACGATACAGAAGAAGTACGAACAACGAATAGCCAGCAGACTAAACGAAGAACCAGAAACACTAGACCCGGAAGAAAAGTGGGAAAGCATAAAAGAAACAGTTTTAAAACACCAGTAAAGAAACATTAATTAAAGGTAATAGAAAACAAAAAGCAAAAGAATGATATGATGAGGAATATCAAAAAATAGCAGAAGAAATTAGAAAAATAAGAATAGAAAACTTAAGAAATAATAGTGACATTTGCACACAAGAATATAGAGAATTGAGGAGAATTATGAAGAGAACATGCAGAAATAAAAAAAGAAAAGACAACGAAGAAAATCTCAGTGATAGAGGAAAAATTCCAAAAAAAATAAGATCCTTTTATCAGGAAACAAGAAAAATAGAAAGGGGATATCAGAAACATAACCCATAAACGAAAAATGAGGAAGGAATATTAATAAATGATCCTGGGGAAATAATGAGAAATTGGTAATCTTACTTTACACAACTTCTAAACAAAAACGAAGAAGAAAGGGGAACAATCCCGGCAATTGAAGATGGTCATATAGTAATAGAAACACCTACGAGGGAAGAAATAGAAAATGAAAGAAGAGGACTAAAAAACAATAAAAGCCCAGGAATAACAGAAATATCGGCGGAAATGATTAAGGCAGGAGGAAAAAGACTACAGAAGGAGATACATAGCCTGATAAAAAGTATATGGGAAACAGAAAGAATGCCAGGAGAATGGGCCAGGGCAAGGATATGCCCTATACATAAAAAAATTGACAAAATGAGATGTGAAAATTATAGAGATATCGCGTCGCTAGAAGTCGTGTACAAAATATTGACAAACATCATAAGGCTGAATCAATAGACGGAAAAGATATTGGGCGAATATCAGGCAGGATTCAGAAGTAATAGGTCGACAATAGACCAAATATTTGCGTTAAAAGAAATCCAGACTACCTACGTGCTACGAACATAAAATAGCAGTATAAGTCCTGTTTAAAAAGATTTTCAGAATTTACTTACCTGGGTGTAAAAGTAGATGAAAAGGGACATGGGAAGGAAAGATAAAAGCAAGAATAGCAAAAGCAAACAAAAAGTATGGGGCATTGCGTCCTTTAATGAAATCCAAATATATCTAAAAAAAAAATAAGAATCTACAAAAGAGTCATCACACCTATAGCTACATATGCATGTAAAACATGGGTGCTTAAAAATCAGAAATAGACCTTTTAGAAAGATGGGAGAGGAAAATACAACGAGCACTATATGGAGGCGTGAAAATAGATGAACAATGAAGAAGAAGAAATAATAAGAAACTTGAAGAACTATATAATAAACCAAAAATAACGACGACAATTAAAGCATAAATAATCAAATACTTAGGACACATCGAAAGAATGGGAAAGGCGAGAATGCCAAAAATGGTTCTATTACATAAACCAATACAAAAAAGAAGAATAGGAAGACCAAGAAGGAGATGAAAGGACAGCGTATATGAAGACTTAAAAAAAGTAATATTGTGAAGTGAAAAGAAAAAGCTTTGGACAAAAAACATTGGAAGGAAGTGGTGATGAAATGTATGGAAAGACTATAAGAAATATTAAGTGTAGTATTAAGTGTTTTATATAAACAAATGTAATGTATATATTTTAGTAGTATAGGATATAGCATATAATATATTATGTAATAGTAATTTTAAGGAAAAATTAAATCTTTCAGCCCTATGCCTTCAAGGCCTGTTGAGCTTAATAAATAAATAAATAATATTTGTTTCACGACTAGAAAAGTTGCCGAATCGTCAGACGAGTATGCATACAATATTTTTTCGACGATCTATGGAAAAAATAAAAATCAAAACAGGTATTTGTAATATACCAATTAAAAACTTTAAAAAATATTACAACTCTAGTAGAAAATTAATCAAAAAAAAATAATAAATGGATGTCGTATTCCCAACCCTGGAAAGTGGGATTATTGTGACAGGACTGTAAAATTATATTGAATTTGAAAAAATTATAGTAGACGAGAAAAGATAAACATCAAATTGAATTTTATCGCATTAAACAATTATTAATGATTGATAATTGTTTTTATGAAATGGTTTAAATAATTTAATTTAAAATCAATAAATTCTTAAAAAAATGAATACTGACTCGTAATTGGTTTAGAAAAAGGCGCGTTTTCTTCTTCTTTGCGGCTTCTTCTTCTTCTTGATGTGCCTATCCGTTACCAATGTTGGCAATCATCATGGCAAACTTTATCTTATCTACAGTAGCGCGAAAAAGCTTCACAGATGTTGTATTGAACCAGATTCTGAGGTTCTTTAACCAAGATGTTCTTCTTCTTCCTGGACCTCATTTTCCAAATATTTCTCCTTGCAGGATGGCTTGAAGAAGAGCATATATGGATTCATTTCGCATAATATGTCGAAAGAACTGTAACTTTCGAGATTTGGATGGCGGTCAGTAGCTCTCGGTTCTTATTAATTCTTCTTAGGACCTCCTCATTTGTGAATCGGTCAGTTCACGAAATCTTAAGCATTCTCCAATATAGCCACATCTCAAACGCTTCCACTTCTTTTACGGCACTACAGCCCAAATTGAGCTTTTGCCTCCACCCTTGCTTGTCTGTGGCTGATCTTCTCCATACATGGTCTCCTAAAAGGGCTTATACGTCGCTCTTTCCAGCGCTTTCTTAGCTTTTCAACCGGTCTCTTTTTGATTTAGTGCTCTTTTTGATAGCCTATCCTCTCCCATTCTTATCACATGTCCGGCCCATTGCAATCTTTGTATTCTAATGAAGTCTGACAGTGGTGCTTCCTTAAAAGTTGATAAAACTCGTTGTTGTATTGACTTCTGAAGATTCCGTTTTCCTTCACAGGCCCTAGTATTGTCCTCAGTACTTTCCTTTCGAATGTCTCGAGTTTGCTTTTGGATGTTTCTTTCAGGACCCATACTTCACTGTCATAGCATGCTATTGGTCGAATTAAGGTTTTATAGAGTTTCATCTTTGTATTTCGGTGGACATTTTTAGACTAAAATATATGGGAGAGGGTAAAATAAGCTCTGTTTGCTGCGTTATTCTCTTCAGTATTTCTCAATCTTCTGATCCGTTGGCATATTTTTCTACTCCCAGGTATGTAAACTTTCCAACCGTTTTAATGTCATTTTTAAGTTTGTGTCAAAGGCGTGTTTTAAATATCTACAATATACAAACTTGGGAGTTTATAAGTATTAATGTTTATGTCTGCTTTTTTTTATTTAACTGATATTATTGTTGTAATAGCTGCCTCACTATAAAGGACCGCATATTACTTATTAAAAGGTACGAAGAGCTATTAAAATACTGTGAACCCATAATATTTTTTGATTTTCTTATTAGTAAATAACGTATTTAATTTCCACATCGCACAATTAGTAGATCAAGTTACATTTATTCATCACTCTCTCCAATTTCTTGCCGTACTGTAATTTGCGGATGGTAACGTGCATCAATTGAAGTAGTTGCTATATTGTACGCTAGAAGCACTATATTTAAATGTACTCCTCTGTATCAACAGTGGTCATTTCGGCGCCAAACGAAAAACACTTTGAAATTAATTACGAAAAATTGTTTTTTTTTCGATCTAAATATGGATTATGAAAATTATAACAGATTTAATGATTATTGTAACGGCATGATAGTAAATATAGTCTGGCAATATTAAATGAAACAAGTCATCCGAAATCACGCACCCTAAGTGGTAAAATGTAGCCGAAATTACGTGCTCATGATGAATTTTAGAAAATTGAATTCGATCATTGGCGAAGCGTAAAAAATATGTTTGCTTGCTGGTCAATTTACATTGTAATAATATAATATGATATTTCTGTTTATAATAATAAAAATAATACATTAAATATAGTTAATAAAATAAGAGCGGAAGTCGATATATACTTAAGATGTAAAATACTCAAATTATTATATTCTTTTTATTTCAGAAAGATATTCAATTATTCAGTCTGTCAATAGAAAGAATACTAGCAACCGCAGATGCTTGTTTTGTCTATGTGTACACAGCCTAAAAACGTGTTTATTAAAACGTTGTGAAGTTGCAGATTACTGATACTACACCATGAAGCAAATGCTTTGATTTTATAAGCGTCAATAAAAAACTAAAAATTCCGTCAAAGGAAGAACTGGAATGCAAAGTAAACGTTTAGCTGGAACAGCAATGAAAACACAGCCCAACAAAATGAAACAATTTGGTGCTTGAGAAATAACGAATATTAAATATTTTTCACGCTTTGATTTCAAAAAAGGCTTTTGAGTAGCTTTTTTTGATTCGATTGTATAATTTTAACTTGGATCGAAAAGATAAACACAAAGGCACCAGGAAATCACCAAACGGAATGACAGCAAATATGATACGTCAAGCTATTGTAGACTTAACGCCACCAATCAAATATAATAAACATCTGCACCAGAAGAGGAGAAAATGCGGATTATGATCATACTGGGTCGTAAGTAGTTTAAGGCCAGAATTTTAAACATTTAAATAAGGAAATAGGTTTTAACCATGAACTATACAATGTAGAAGGCTCAAAAATATAAACCAAGATGGAGAATATAAACAAACTGTAAATATCAAACTAGATAATAGACTAAATCATAAATGAATAGTGAGAAGAGTGTAGAAACATCATGGAAGAAGCAGCTGAAGAATTATTGTATTAGTCATGGAACGTAAACAAAGAAAAACAAGAACGAATGACTATTTTGACGAAGATCAGATCAGCTTATAACAGAAAGAAAAAACAAAGCATATTTACTGATGCAACAGGTACATAGCCTACAACAAGAGGATGAATATAAATAACTAAGTAAGGAAGAAAAAAAAATCCAACGGAGAAAGAAGAGAGAACATATAAACAAAGAATTTCAAGAACTACAAGATCTAAGTAAACCAATAAAGACGAGAAAATTTTATCAGAAACTGAACAAAACCAAAAAGAATTCATACAAAAGAAATGAAGAGATAATGAGCATAATATATTAACAGAACAACAAGAAAAACTAAGAGGATGGAATTCCTAAATGCAACAGAAAATGTATTAGATTATATTGATACATGTTCGTTTTTAATGCTCCTTTTTTATATCTTTTAATACTCTCTTTTTATAAAAATATTGCTTTTAATCACGTACACATGGGCAGCATTTGAAAGACTCTCATACGTATTTAAAAATAAAAATATACCTCAAAGACTGCGAACCAAAGTGTTTAATTCCTGCATCCTACCTGTACTTACATATGGGACTCAAACCTGGATATTCACTAAAATAAACATGGAGAAGATCAGAAAAACTCAATGAAATGACAGATGCTGGGTATATCACTAAAAGACCATAAAACCAATGAAGACATTCGTAATATAACAAAAGTAAAAGATGCTGTCGAACAGGCAGCTAAATTGAAATGGGCTGGACATAACGAATGTCTTAAAGATGGCCGATGGAATAAAGAAATCGGGAATTGGTGGCCATATAAAGCCAAAACATCACAAGACCGCAAATGCGCTGGAGCGACGATATTAAAAGAACTGCAGGGCCAATGTGAAAACTTACAAACAACAGAGATGAATGGCGAGAATTAGGAGAGGCCTATATTCGGCAATCCGAATAGAAAGAAGGGTTTAAAAAATATATGCCATACGCTAAATAAAAAATAAATTCTCCGCTACTGACACTCTTACACTTTTATTGGTAAAACTCACAGGGATAGCTAAATAATACGATAACTTAAGAGATCAAGCATATGACTCATTTCGTTATTTTCGTTTATTTCTTTGCTGGAGTATATTAAAAAGGAGTGTACTTATAATAGAATGTCTAATATAGTTATAGTATGGTTACTAAGCTTGCAGCAGAGAATTAAAAAAAAGATAAAATTATACAAAGAAAAATGGATAGGAGAAAAGTACGATGAAATGGAGGAGGTGATATCAAGACGCGACTTCTTTATTGTGCACAAAAAAGTAAAAGAAATAAGTAACATATTTAAAAACATATTCCAGTACCAGTTGACAAAAATAACAAAATCATTGTTAATGAGAATAAAATAAGATGTGAATGACAACTGTATATGAGTAATTCTTCACTAACTGGAAAATCCCTGTCCCAAGCTAATTTTATGTAATAAATTTTAGTGTTTTTTTGTATCAATAACGATATATTGACCTATATCAGGTCAGGCGTCGGCACAACACGACCATCTCCATCAGTTATTAAAAGCCTCTCGAACAATGTTAATACGAGTACAATAAACCCCTCGGCCTAATATTTGTGGATTGTTTTGAAGTAGAATAGCATTCGACACAGTAAACCACCAGAAAATGCTAGAAGCTTTAAAAGAGTGCCGAATAGATCACCGCTACACCACTGTCATCAAAAATATCTATGATAATTGCCACGGCATGCGTCAGACTCCATGAAGATACACACAAGTTCAACATTCATCGTGGAGTTCGCCAGGGCGACACCATTTTCACCAAAACTGTTTACAACATTAGTGGATCATTGTAAGCGTGCAAACCTAGACGAAAAGGCATAAACATTAAATGGAAGGCAGCTTATCACCTCAGGTTCGCGGACGATATAGTCCTGATAACAGACCGCAAGATCATGCCATCGAAATGTGCGAAAGACTCTACCATGCCTCTACACATGGGTTTAAAGATCAATAACTCAAAAACACAAGTGATGACAAACCTTGTTCTAGTGAGAACATCAACCATAGCTGGAACAAGTATAGAACAAACATCAGCATACAAATATCTGGGACACGAAATTCGCTTAAGTAGAGATAACCAGACCAATGAACTAATACGTAGATTAGGGTTGACATGGGCACAGCTTATGGAAAGCGTAGAGAGATGTTTTCCCAATCAGCTCTTACCCTTCTCCTTGAAGAGAAAAGTCTTCGGATCAAATTGTGGCTGCCCGTTTCTAACCTATGGTTGCGGAGACGCTAACACTTCCTCTAAGACGTCCGCAAACTAAATATCGCGATCATCACAGAGCGCAATGGGGATACGGTCCATGTTGGGATTAACCCTGAAGAAGATCCGAATACCCAGACACAGACTTGCGCCGTAGATTC
The DNA here is from genome assembly GCA_918026665.1 of Diabrotica balteata. Taxonomy (NCBI): domain Eukaryota; kingdom Metazoa; phylum Arthropoda; class Insecta; order Coleoptera; family Chrysomelidae; genus Diabrotica; species Diabrotica balteata. Next base: position 150,107,732 of record OU898277.1, on the reverse strand, counting down.
GGGGTAGTAACCGACGGCAATCAAAAGAATATCTAACCTTAAAATGGAACTGGGCTGGGCACTGTCGCGAGATACGGAAGACGGCAGATGGACAAATCGCATTCGTCTGGAAGTGGAAGACCCAGACAAGATGCCTTAGGAATAGATGGTCGACCACCTCATGATGGACGGATGACCTAAACGGACACATCAAAAGTGGATGCAGCGCCTGCAGGACAGAAAGTTGTGGGGTGAACTACGGCGGCCTATGTTCAGCAGTGGACGAGTATGGGCTGAATGATGATGAACGATATTATTAGGTATTCTTGGCACATCAGAGAATATTTAGTTATTTAATAATGCAATATTTAAATAAATGATACCAAAACACCTCAAAACACAGTCCCCTATTCGTCCCTTTCCTTACGACAGCATTAGATGAAATAGAAAAAAAAATGGACGAGTGCACCAAATGGAGAGAAATAGAAGGTAAATATAAAGATGTACAAATTAGGCCACCTATAAAGATCAATAATAGATTAAAATGTATAAAAGGTCCTAAGAGACTCTGATGAAAAACTGTAAAAATATCATAGAGTCTAAGCCGATGAATTAATATGCAATGGATATTGTTATAATAGAAAGACGAAGAGTGCTACATATTTTTTTATTTATTGTACCGAATAGGTACAATAATTATTATAAATGGTAGGTACTATCTGTTATGTAAATTTTTTTTATTGGAAATGCGAGCTTCTCGCCTAAATCGCCTTTGTGGAAAAAACTTGTCGCTTTTTTAGCATGTAAGTAGGTTATGTAATAATATTTCATGCTTCCATAGTCATACGTCACGTTCGTGAAGTATAAAAATAGTACCTACCTGATCGTATGCATATGACTGTTAAAATAAAATAGTATACGCAGGTACTTAAATGTAGGTGTACAGTTTTTAATGATCCTTCAGTACTCGCTACGTTGTTTTACACAATATTTAAAAATATGTTTATAGCTCTAGAATCGTAAATAGAAAATTCATATTTACCAGGTTGACCAGAAATTATAAGAAAACGAATTCGAATGTTTAAAATATATTTTAATATCCTAGTCAGAAATACATCTAGAAGATTATCATCACTAACACACTATAAATAATCTTCAATTATATCATTTTAATTAAAAAGTTGCAGCTTATGTGTGTGTGAGCAAGTGTGATTTTGATGTTTGTGGAAAAAACACACTAATCAAAACTCACTCATCACGGCCATACCTGACATTAAAAATTGCCGGTCACTTCAAGCGTTGTTTTCTGAGAAAACCGTTTATTCTAGAGAAAAAGTGCTAATAAACATTTTTATTCAAAACTATTTCGGCTACATTTTTTGTTAGAACATTTTTCGTACGGGGTACAGAATCTTAATAAATCGATGTTTCCTGTTTTTTCGATTATGTTTTAAGGGGTAGCCCGGTAATAGGCTTTTTTGCATCTTTTTGGTTTCATAAAATTGACATTCTCAGCTAAATTCCACTTGTTTGGCCATTTTATATACTTTTGTTATCCTCCCTGGTATCAAATTGATGGTATAGATAGTAAATTAAGTTTAATATTTATATATAATATTTAAATCATTTTATTGTATGGTAATAGTTTTAGACTTAGCTCTGATAAGGGTAGTTTTACTAAAAGTATTCAGCTAAAATCTAATAAATGCTTACAACTTTAAAAATACAATTTTAAGTGTAATATATTTGATTTCAAAATAAATTCTACGGTATGCTGAGACTTTGTGACAATAAATTGTAATATGAAACTACACAATTGAGGTTACAGATGCAACTTTTAAGTATCCATTATAAAATTGAACGCTAAAATATGTGGCTAGTAAAATATCTGATAACTATCACATTAACAATATGAAGGGCGTATTGCCTTTTAACTAGTGATATGTTACATTATAATTTCACTGACATATTAGGGCTGCTCGAAAAGTTCACGAGAAGAAACAAATTTATAGTTTATTAAATAGCTTTTGTTGGTTTATATATACTCTCAATAAAGTTCAAAACTTTTCTAGCGATTCCTGAATTTATTGTTCCATCCATCCAAGTAAAAGAATGTAAATATATCTCTGAAAGTGTAGTTTACAAGTTTATAGCAACTATTCATTAATAACAACCGAAATGTCAATACAAGGAGAAGATTCTACAAATAATTCGAAAATACAATAACATACATGCCACCAAATGAATGTATGATAATTAAAGGTGATTCTAACGCTACTGTGGACGATGACATAGGGGGTAACCGTGTACACCTTGTAATAGTAAATCTTGTGCTTAGTGATACTTATATTACAAAGAATAATACAAATAAATGTGGTAGAGAACACAGATCTATGACACGATTCGATTTTATCAAACATATAGTTACACCCTTCTCAAGTTTTGGATACTAGCACAAATGAAATACGTGTTAATAATACTTTTTTTCCTCACAAGAAATAATACAATAAGTATACATAACGTAGTGTAATGTCACATTTAGACACATCACCGTACCGGTTACATTGACTGCTTTGTTCAACTTTTGTCCTAGTATGTCATTTAATCAGTTGCTATCAACAAGTCCTCACAGATACTTCGTCTAAGGACTAGCAAACCCTTAAAGGTTTTTCCTACATATTTAGTGGCTTCAAATGTAAATCCATAAGAATTAAACCACATTTTTGTAATTACCTTCGTCAAAATTCTAACTGTTACGTTTGCTTTAATTAAAGTAGTAGTACTTATTTTAGGATAGTACTGATGATGGAATATTTATTCCGAAAACGTTTTGTGATGTAGCCCGATAGGGTTTTTATATTAATATACCTTTTATAAAGGATTTTTTTTAAATAAAAATTTTCTACTCCTCAAAATTTAATCACATACAAACAATATTGTGAGTATTTTCTAAGGCCCCATTAAAGTTCACGTGCAAATATATGCACATTTCGACGAGCTAATCCTACCACATACTAATCCTGTCAAGGAGAAGTTTCACGGTGACGAACCCACGTACTTAGTAGACAAGAGTCGAGTTGAAAGTTTGCAGGATGATTCACCAAGATATTTCAAAAAAAGATAACAGAAGCAAAAAACATATACAAACAACAAAAAGAATTGGTCATAATTGTATACCACGATTTTTAGGGACTATGGTCTAAAGTCTGATTCGGCCTAACTTTTCACTATATGTAAGGTGCACGCAGAATAAAGTTACATTGGTTGTTAAAACAAAATTTACATTAATATAACCGAATTTTTTAATTATTGCTCCAAAACAGTTTAAAGTACTATTTATGAAAATTTTTATTGTCTTAGGATGCCATGGTTAATAAAACCAAAGTAGCGAAAATATTTTTTTCTCGATTTATCTAAATATTAAAAATGGGGTCTTTAAATATTTTTTTTCTCCAACTTTTTTGTAGTATAATATTGAACTAAGAATGAGATGTCATGGAACGAAGCTATATTTATAATGAGGCAAGTGCAAGAGAAATCATTAAATACAACAAACCGCATTATGTTTCGTGGAATTTGAAAAGGCATTTGACCGGGTCAAATTAAAGGACGTTATACACCTGTTATGCTATATTGTACGGAAGAACAATACCTCTAGTAATAATCAAAACTCTCGATAATATCACCAAAACAACACAATAAAATAAAGTAAAAAAGAACTACTGACCCTATTGAAGTGGCAAATACGGGACCGAGATAATTGTCACATGGAGATATCAGAACTAGGAAACCAATGGAGAAACACAACTTAAAATATCTGCTATGAAGACGACGCAATACTACTCTCTCAAATGAAGATGAATTACAACATATGCTGCATCAACTTCATATAACTGCTTTTGCACGGTATAAGAAACTTTGTCTTATGTGCTCTCTTCTCTTGGTCTTCCTGCAACAGTCGGCTTGAGTGACATCACTTGTAATTACACCAGTATACCAGGTCGAATGTAAGATCAACGCGATGCAGGTCCAAGAAGAGAGTTCTTGTTTAAGAGAGTTCTTGTTTTAGAATTTTAAATACAAAGAACTCTCAGTAAGTGTCTTTTACCACACCACTCTTCTTTAATACTAGGCCTTATACCCACATTGAGAGCTCTGGCGTATGGACCATTACTTCTTGCATATTCGTAGGGCTAGAATGGATCAAATAAACAAACATAAAAAAAGGAATTCTGAAACCAATTCAAAAATTTCTAAAATGACTTCCAAAAAAAAATGTTTATTATACTAAGGAAGAATTAACAATTACTAAAACATCAGGTGGAAAACCAACATTCACGCACTCTTACAAACACCAAAAACTTTAGGTGCCTTGACAATACTTGTTCGAAGCATAAAGAGGAAATCTGAAAAACATTGATTCTTTTGAAATCTGAGAAATATTGTTCAACAAATCTTAATCGAAAGCTCTTTGATCCAAGGCCAACGAATACTCAACGCACTTTCAATTGTGATGCTGATAGCCATTTTGCTATCTCTTGCTATTTCTTGTTAATTGTCCTTTTATTTATAACCATATTACATATAAAATTAATAATTTCTCAACCATTTTCCACTTCGTGATGACCTTTAAACCATTTTCACAAACAATTTCATAATTAGAATGAAAACGACTAATATAATTACATATTTTACAAATAGGAGTCATATAAAATAGTAGCTCCAATTAAAGTTTTATAAACAATTGTATATTAAATAGAAGTTGTAGCGATTAAAAGTACTATCTTAATAGGTATTACATTCCTTCTGCACATTAATGTCTATTATTCTTTTTGTTCGTATGCAAACCAAAACGTAAACAATATTGTTTTGATTTGATTAGATGCATTAAATTCATTCTAAGAAATATCATGAATATTTAATATATTTATTAAATTTCCTTTTTTATTTTTAGACTGTCTTATTATCTATTTAAACTGAAAATATTAAAATTCAGTAATTTAAGATATAGATATTTACACTTTAATTGAATTATCTTGATAGAAACATTTTTATTTCAGATATCATCTATACAGAGCATTCTTATCTAAGCGTGAAGATAGAGGTTGTATCTATAGCTATTTCTCACAGAGGACAGCGTTTAGTTGACAAATTACTCTCAACAAGTGACTGTTACGCAGACAACGCAATATTGATAGCCCAACATGAAGATAGTCTGCAAAGACTGGTCCACAGATTTAACATAAGAGCAAAAGAATTTAATACGAAAATCTCATCTCCGCAAATAGAGAGAGTGACAAAATATAAATATCTGGGAGCTTACATCAACACAGAATTAGATCCAGACCAAGAGATCAGGGTACGAATAGAAATGGCAAGGGCAGCGTTCTTAAAACTCAAGCAATTGTTCTGTGACAAAAATCTGAATACTGCGCTGAGACTGAGGTTTGTTGAATGTTACGTCTGGTCCCAACTATTGTACGGGGTAGAAACATCGACGTTAAAAGCGCAAATAGTTAAGAAGCTTGAAGCCTTTGAACTTTGGAAATATCGGAGAATGTTGAGAATTCCATGGAGTACCAGGGTCACCAATGAGGAAGTGCTGAGAAAGATGGGTCGGGGAAAAAAATTGTTGAGAACAATAAAAGTATGCAAGACAGCATACGTTGGACAGATACTGAGGAATGATAAATATAGTCTTCTGCAGGTCATCATGCAGGGTAGAGTCGATGGCAAAAAGGGAATAGGTAGAAAGAGGAAGTAATGGCTGCGAAATATTCGAGACTGGACAAACATGCTATCTCAGAACAGAAAGATCTCAACACAGCTATCTCGTATAGCAACCAACAAAGTCATCATAGCCAGAATGATCGCCAACGTTCGGAACGAACAGGCACCCTAAGAAGAAGGACAAACATGACTGTAGACGAATTATTCCACGTTGCAAAAGACAGAGAAACTTTTAGAAATGTGTTCGCCAACCTCCGTTAATGGGGACGATATAGGAAGAAGAAGACTGAAAACTGAAACGCCAAAACATATAATGAGAAACAGAATAGCGGAAAATCCTAGAACAAGCCAGGACAAAGAAAGTTTTGTCGAGCTACTGATGACGATGATAGGAAGAAGAAGAATCTCATCACAGAAAACTAAAACAATAGTAGTCAGCAAAGAAAAAATCAGATGTAAAATAGAAATTGATGGCATCAGTATTGAATAAGTTATGGAAATGAAATACCTGGGAATTGCACCGTCCCGGAGACCTGGACAAAGAAGTGAGAGATCAAGTACAAAAAGCAAATAGACTGTCAGGATGCCTTAATAACACTACATGGCGAAACAGACACATTAAGACTGAGATAAAGTCAAGGATTTATAAAGCCAGTGTAAGACCAATAATGAGATGTCTCAGAAACAAGAAACGACACAGCCACAACGCAAAGGAAAGAGCGGAGATGAGAGTACTGAGAACAATTACAGTAAATTAGGGAATACAGGAAGACATTAGAAGAAAATGTAACGTACAAATGAATGGACACAAAATAGAAAAAAAGAATGGAATAACCGCATAAGCAGAATGGAGGAAAGCCATGTCGTCAAAATAGCAAGAAATAACTCACCAAACGGCAAAAGAAGTATCGGACAACCGCGCAAAAGATGGAGTTACATCCTTCCATAGAGGTATTAATCCGCCAATGAACAAGCATAATTGCTTATAAGAAGAAGAAGAAGAAGAAGAAGTTGGCTGTTACTTATTAGTGTAGTCCGGCTTAGCTGTATCCAAAACCAGCATCTCTTCTTTTAACGATCTGTTCTTCTCCACTTGGAGATCCCTACGTTATTATCTCTACTCGGAAAGGTTATAGGATTATCTATTATATATTATAGAGCTAGAAAAACTGAAGTGTGCTATTTTTATCTCAAAAATACTTTGAAATTGAGTAGTTGGAAGGTGATTCATTGGATAAATCGACGCAGTTATAATGACATACGGAAAATTAAATTTTTTTCCAAGAAAAGTACTACCGTCTTTTAAATATACTAAATACCTAGGAATTATACTATACTGGACTTTTTTACGTAAATAACACTTCAGAAAACTTCATAACCTCTACAAAATAACTTCTCCATCTGCTATGTTCAGCGATGAACCTGGTGTATTATGTGGTGAAATACATCCTTCCTTATGGATTAAGAACCTTTATATAAGGTGCTATATGTATACTAGTAGTGTATACCAAGATAATCCTCATTTGGAAAATCCAAAAACTGTCCTCTAATAACTTACAGGTTAACTTCCGACGAACCACATATTGATAGCATACTCTGTCTTGAACAATTGATCACAGGTGTTAATTTGAATCGAAAGATGCGGACGACATGAAATAGAATCCGCATAGGATGTAAATATGCTGATATTTTAAAAAGAGGGGTAAGATTCAGTCACCGTATTGTAAGTGCGACCAAGAATGCCCTATGTAACCATACCCAGAACTATGCCAAAATTTCCTTGGAGTAACAATCGATGCAATAAATGGAATATGATTCATTTAATGTATGTTTAATACCTAATAGTTTCTGTAAACATTTTCCTTAATATTACGATATGCCCAAACAAAATAACAATCTAGTAATAATGTATATTAGGATAAATAATAAATAGCTCACTACTACCAATGGTGTTTCTTATTCTTGATTGATACGTATCCTTAAATTACAAACTCTTTAAGAGTTTCTAAGATCTCGTAAAGCATTTGAACGAAATCTGCTACATTTATTATACGATGTATGTAGATGTCCCCATGATGGAATCTCCTAGGATCATGGGACATTATGGATCAAGTGAAATTATTAGATTATGAACATAATATACGAAAACATTTACAAGGAAAAACATTTTTACCTTAATTTGTCTAATTTGTCTCTGACAGACTTTTATATATTATTGTGTTTCCGTTAACGTTTACATTTTCTACAATCAAGCGACCAAAAATGTTTTAAGTAAACTAAAATTGCGTCAACCAAGATAGGTTTAGAGATTTAGCTTAAAATATCCAGTATATTACAAATTAAATACATATTAACACCATATCCATAAACCATACAAAAATGAAATACGTAAAATCGTATTATTAGGAAACAATGGCATGAGTAAGCTGACTAAAATCTGGAGAAACCATGAAATTACCGACGGGGCCACAATCAAACAGGTCTGATGCTTAGCCTTTCCAGTCTTTCCATATATATGGGACTGTTAGACCCTCAAGAAATGAACAAAAGAGAAAAGATATGTTATAAAGTTTTGAACCCTAGTTGGACACGTTTAAAAAAAAAGCCCTTGAGAAGGTCATAATATAGGATGGATTCGAAGGTAAACGAGCTAGAGGAAGATTCCCTGCAAGTTATACCAACCACATGACCGTTCCCCCAAGGCGACAGAGAAAACTAACGTAAAGTAGTCCCTGCATCTCTTTCTAATGGGTCGGGTTTGTCGGCCACGTGACCTTCGCTTCACTTGTGTTTGGACTGGGAAAGTCACATGGGCAATAAACCCCCTCCATAAGAAAGAGATGCAGGGATTACTTTGCGTCAGTTTTCTCTGTGGCACTGAGGAAACTATTATATATCTATGGTTAGTACATGATACCAGTACCAAGGCAGCGAATAAGAAGAATATCGTATAAATATTTTGACTACGAATAGGTTAATATAACCAAGCCAGTGAAATTAAAATACGAATAAAATTAGCATGAACGACTTTCGGCAAACTGAGAGAAACGGTATTTAAATCCAAGATATATTAGGACGCGAGGGTGTTTAAACAACGTGTGCTTCTAGTGTTGGCTTATGATATAATAAACTTTTTAACAGTTGCTAAAAAAATAGAGCAACCAAATTAAAGAGGCAATAATCAAAATGACTCAACAAGTCATGGAATGGTCGATGTTTACATTAACGCTAAGAGGGTTTCTCAAATATAATGTTAAGAGCTAAAACCGGAATTATAGATGTAAAAATTGGGTCGTACATGTATCGCAGATGAATGACACAAGGTTGACAACATAATATTGTTTTAGTGTAACTAATATTGTTTTAGCTTATTGTTTTAGACTGATGATATAAAAAGGGAAACAACAAACTGGTTACAGTACAAGATACAACTGAGGTAGGCCTATTTTCAGCAGTGGATGCTACAGACTTTGTAATAATGACTAGTGCAAAGGTTAGACAACAATAATTGATAAATTCTTTTTGTTTAGGTAGTCAGATTAGTTGACGCTTTTTAGCTGGCACCAAAGTGGGACAATATGCATATACACTGTGCGGTCTGCTCCTGGAGCTTAAATTATTTTGACATCACGTTTCAGTTTTATATATTTATATCTCTACTCACTGTATTTCAGTATTTCATTGATCTGCAGCTAGTTTCTGTAACTAACACTAACAATGAACTTGTATATATATATATATATATATATATATATATATATATATATATATATATATATATACATAATGTCACTTTAAGCTAATTAAATATACTGAAGTGATAATTAAAGTTTTCGATAATAAATTTATTGACTCCCATTTATTTTTCCATCAGTCAACGAAGCAACCTATAGACAGCGGAATAAAAGCAGACGTTCCATGTTTGTTTATCTGTATGCTTGTATATTAAACAAACATACCAGTGATAAACTAGATGATTATCGTACTATTCTACTAAGAAGTACTTTTAATGTGTATTTACTAGGGATAATGTTTAAGTCGCAATCTTTTCAGATATAAATGATTCCTGTCTAATATGAGGAATAATATATCTTAATAAAATTGAAATTAAACAGCAAACTGATTCAAGATCAAAAATAGATTAAAAATGTACGCGAATACTTTAAAAATTAAAATATCTGAGTTTATATAATATAATAGCATTCGAAATGTGGGTGTACCGACGCATTCTTCGTATATCCTGGACCGAACATGTCACCAACATAGAGGTACTCCAAAGAATCGGAAAGGAGAAAGAAATCGTGAATACAATTAAACAAAGAAAGCTTGAATATCTAGGCCACATATTGAGACACGAGAAGTACCGTTTGCTGCAATTGATTGTCCAGGGAAAAATAGACAGTAAGCGAGGGCCAGACAGGAGAAGACACATCGAAAGAAAGAAAGAAATAATTATAATTAACAATATTTTACTTTTGAGACTAAAAAATACCTCTTGTTTAAATTACTTTCGACGAACTATGTAAAGTTACTGTATAGAGAAATAAAGTTATTAAGGGAGAGAATTGTTCTGCCTAAAACTCTGTCCAGCGAGACTAGATTGTCTTTGATATTTGGTTGTGAGCTCTTTGTCCCAAACCCTATCCTTTCATTAAACTTCATTAAGAAATTTTGTGCTGCTGATAAAATCAGCAAATGTTTTATAATGATTTTAATGATTCCTGACTCAATACTTGTTTTGTTGTGTATACCCGCCTTATTTCATTAAACAGTTCACGTTCATTGAAGAGACTTATACATTATTTGACCTCTCTATTGAACTAGGTTAAAATTTGAGTCAAAACCAAAACAAAAAGAAGAATCTACAGATACTTCGGTGTACTCAATGATTTATTTATTTCAAGATGATGTATCGGAGATCACGCACAGATCCAGTTACTTTGGAGCTGTGGCCTGAAAGTAGATTATAATAAATTTATGAGATCGTACTTTCAAAATATCGAAAGAAATTTTACCCAAATTAATTTAAAAAACTTAAACTTAACTAAAAGTTAAGGAACAGTAAAAAGTCACATCCTTAAAAATCCATAAAATAAATTCTAACGACTGCAACTCAACATATATGGGGCAAATAGACCAATATCTACATAGAGGGGTTGTAGCACACAAACAGAACAAACATAGTGTACAAATCAACAAAGTCAACACGGCAACCTTAGCTAAGGATTCTCTAGAAAATATACATTATTTTGAGTTTGAAAATGTACAGATTTTGGACGTGCTTTAATAACTAATGAAATTCCGAGAAAAACATTAAAAATACGTGTGAAAACTGGAAATCATGTCAAAAGTAAAATTTACTCTAGTTGCTAGCTTTGGAAAGATAGCGAAAGTAGGCTTGTTAGTTAATTATAAACAAAATCATTGTTTTCCATAAACACGTGACGGCATATTCACTCTATAGTTTACCACTTCGCAAATCAATTTTGAATCAAACACTTTTACAACCAAAGAAGGGAAAGGGCTGGATACGTTTTGCTACAATTAGTTTTATCCAGAAATACTAATTTGTGACTGTCAAAGCCTTATCTGACTTTTCTGTATTTTTATTTACTCGTTTTGAGTAGAAGAAACCAGTTTATGAGAGGTTCTTGCCTAGATAAATTGATATGTTTTGGAGCACAGATTTAGGCGATGATCTGAATTTTTGGTTTCGAAAACTAAGAAGTCTTCGGATTTCGACATTTTTTATTATTAGATGGCGTCATAACGTCTGTATTAAGTTATTTTATTATTACTTCTTTTGACCGAAAAGATTTAATTTCACGCTTAGGGCTTCAGCATAGTTGCTGTGAACAGTCCTGAAGGGACGAAATAGTATAAACAAATAGTGGAGGTACTATATTGAAATCAAATCTTAACTGTCTTTTCTATTGGAGCAATGTTTGAAAGATTATGAACTTTATAACAAGCCCGGGCACATTTTTAGCGAGTCAGACGTAATAATAATGTCCAACATTAGTTTAACGGAAAGACGTTAAACTGATACACTCATAGCTTGTTATAATCCGGAAGAACATTTTTGCCGCCAACCTGCGTGATGAAGGGCCAAGTTAAAAAAGATGAGTATACCGGCAACATGCCTCCTAAATTTGCGCTCTATATCAGTAAAAGTAAAGTCAGTAAAATCAGCATATGTGAATATCAATATTTTCTGGGGTGGCTTAAAGATCATTTTCTTCCAAAGAAACCTGATGGCAAAGTTTTCTGAATATTGGACGGCTACGCTTCTCATTCAAGTTCGCTTGAAATGCTTCTTCTTCTTCATGTACTATGTCTTTTCAGAACGTTGTTACCATCATCGCTATCTTAATTTTATTCACTGTCACCCCAAATACCATGCTTATATCAATACCATAGCAATCTCGCAAGTTCTTCAACAAGGAATTAAGCATCTCGCAAGTTCTTCAACATGGAATTATTTTGCTGTGCCTTCCGAGCCACATAACTCACTACCTATAGCTGCTTGACAGGCCTGTGTTTAAGTCTGTGATAAATAACTTCTATGCTGCCTACCAACTTTGGATGAAAGCACATCTTGGACAATGCAATCCGTCACTACGCCTTCTTTGTAGCCGATAATAATGTACGTCCCCTGGAAAACGAGACAAGACAAACACGTTCGAAGGATGAAAATCAACAAATCATCGAAAATATAGAACCACATCCGAGCAAATTAAATACACATACAGAAGTCATTTCAGATATTTCACCTGCCCCATAACTGACTAAAATGGTGCGTAAACGTGCAAAGAAAGTGGCCAGAACATGTTAGCGAAATCAAAATGAAAAAAGATAAGAAGCATTTAAAACGCCTATGAAAAATATTAAAAAGAGAAAAAATGCATTATTGGCAAGTAAAAAAGATTATCTAGCATTTTCTAGTGGTGCATCTGAAAACGGAGATTTTGGTGAGAATGAGTACATTTCGCGTTAAAAATATTATTCTTCAGCAATTTGAAAGAATTGTTGTGTTATAATTAACACAATAATTTTTAAATAAATAAACATTTTATACAACAAAAGTCTAGGTAGGCTCCAATATCTTCTTCAAGTGCCATCTCCATGGCGGAGGTCGGCAATCATCATAGCTATTCGGACTTTTGAGACGGCTGCTCTGAAAAGTTCATTTGATGTACATCCGTACCATTCTCTCAGGTTGCGCAGCCATGACATTCTACCCCTCCCTATGCTTCTCTTTCCTTGGATCTTTCGCTGCATAATCAGTTGGAGCAAGGTGTATTTCTCTCCACGTGTCATATGTCCGAGATATTCCAATTTCCTTGTTTTAATTGTATTTAAAATTTCCATTTCTTTATTCATCCTTCTCAGAACCTCTTTGTTTGTAAAGTGTTCTGTCCACGATATTTTCAGAATTCTTATGTACACCCACTGCTCGAAGGATTCCAGTTTTTTCATTGATGTCGTATTCTTCTTCTTCTTCTTCTACTTTTTGTAGATCTTTCGATCTGTTTAATTCTGAAGCTGCCTCTGGTTAATTTCTTGGGAGGTAGATTGCCAACTATCCCTCCATCTTTTAGGTGGTCTTCCGGGGGGTCTTGAACCGGGCGGATTGTTTTCTAGGGCAATTTTTGGGAGTCTATTCTCATCCATTCGTCTTACATGGTTGTATCACATCCTCTTGCGCTGCCTTCCCCATCTTACAATATCTTGAATTTTGCACTGCTCTCTAATGTTTGTATTTCTCACTCTGTCTCTTCTTGTTTTCCCCATTATTGTTCTTAGGGTTTGTATTTCGGCAACCCTTAGCATCTGTTTCGTTTTGTTGGTATCTTCCCGCACTTCTATGCCATATGTCATGATCGGTCGTATGCAAGTCCTATAGATTCTAGTTTTACTATCTGTGCGCATATACGGATTTGACCAGACTATCTCCCGCAGACATCCTGACAGTGCAGATGCTTTGTTGATCTGACTCCTCAGGTCCTTTACTGGGTCGTGGGTGCTTGATATATCTATGCTCAGATATCTGAATTGCATCACCTGTTCTATGGGGTTGTCCTCAGCCACTAACTTAAATCTGAGCGGATCTTTTGCTATTGTCATACATTTAGTTTTGTTGGTAGAGATGTTCATATTTAGTAGTCGGCTTGTTTGAAAGAACTGAAAGAGCTGCCTTTGGAGATCATCTTCTGATTCGGCAATAATTGCTGTATCGTCTGCGTAACACACCATACCAATTCTTTTGTTGCCCATTCTATATCAGAGATTAAGAGATGTTACTTTGTTGATAATTTTGCCCATGAGAAGATTAAACAAGAAGGGGCTTAAACTGTCGCCTTGTCTAATTCCTCCCGGTGTTGGAATATTTTCAGTGAATTCGTCTCCTGCTCTAACTTTGGTTACGTTGTTGTTATTTAGGTTATGGAGTATCTTTGTTATACTGGTCGGTGTTTCATTTTCTATTAATATATTTAGAATGTCTCCCAGGCGAACTCTGTCAAATGCCTTCATCAAATCAATGAAGCAAATATACGCTGGCATGCCGAACTCTATAGCTTTTTCTTTTTATTTGTTTTATTATAAATACTGCGTCTGTTATAGACCGCCCTTTTGTAAAACCTTGTTGTTCTTCAGCATTAGTGATTTGCTTTTCCAATTTGTCCTTGAGAATACCCGTGAAAAGTTTCATTGTTGTATTTAAGAGGGTTATTCCTCTATAGTTTTGTGGGCAGGTTTTTTGTCCTTTTTTAAATATGGGGATTGTGATACTATTATGCCATTCCTCTGGTGTTTCTGTTTTGTTTAATATTTTGTTAAATAGTTGTGCCAGTTTACTTGCAAGTTCCGGGCATCCATATTTTAAAAGTTCATTGGGTATACCATCCGTTCCCGGTGATTTTCTGTTTTTTAGCTTTTTGATCTTTGCTTCTACTTCTTCGTCATTGATTGTAGCACTCACATCTGTTTCGCCTTCGTTTATATTCAGCGTTTCTTCAGCATCATATAGCTCTTTAAAATGCTGTTGCCATGCCTCTATAGGTACTCCTTTGGTCTGCACGAACTCGTTAACTGGTTTTTTTCCTGTTGCGGAGCATTTTTCATACTTTCTTTTGGGCACCATATAGGTCGTAGTCCATGTCGCAAGTGAATTTGGCCCAATGTTCTCTTTTGATTGTCGTATTCAAGGTCCAAGATTCCATTCCATAAAATAACCAACCAACCATCCAACCTAACTATTAGTTCCATTTTTAAATCACTTGTACATAGCCCTCTTCTTATTTTGTTAAAATTTGCTCCAGCCTTTTCCATTCTGATTTTGATCTCCTGAATGTAATTATCTGTGCAGTTAATCATTATTCCCAGATATGCATATTTGTCCACTTGTTTGACGTTGGTTCCGTTTATTAGAAGATTCTCGTTTTTTCTTTGAATTTCCGATATTCTCATAAATTTCGTCTTCTTGACATTCATTGTTAAACCATACTCTTTTCCATACTTCGCTATTCTGGTCACTAGTCTCTGAAGATCTTCAATATTATCGGCTAAGATCACAGTGTCGTCCGCATACCTAATATTGTTAATGGGAACTCCATTTACCTTTATTCCAGCTGTTTCACCCTCAAGACCGTTTTTCATAATCTCTTCGGAGTAGGCATTAAAAAGAGTTGGCGACAATAGGCATCCCTGTCTCACTCCACATCTAATTTCAATTTCTTCTGACATCTGTTAACACGTACTTTTGCTCGCTGTTTATAGTATCTATAAATTTGATATGATCCTGAGGTCGTTGTAGTCAATCTTCTTTCATTTCAGGACATTAATTAATTGTTTATGTTGTACTTTATCGAATGCTTTATTATAGTTAATAAAACATGCGCATATATCTTGATTGACGTCCAGTCCATGTCCAGTTTGTGCTATATTCGGTTATGGATGACTTTCAGCAGTAACTTTAGCACATGAGACATCAAGCTAATGGTGCGGTAATCGCTGCATTCTCTTGGGTTTAACTTTTTTGTGTAGGTTAAACAGATCATATTTATTTTGAAGGTCTTCAATCTCTTTGAATTTCTCTTCAAAGAATTTTTCTTTTGTCTGCCTTATCATCTTCCTGATGTCGTGGTTTATCTCTCTGTATTTATTGTTGTCTTTGTTTTTAAATTGTCTCTGTTGTTCCATCATATTGAGTATCCCATCATTCATCCATTCTTCTTTTCTCCTTGCAGAAGTCTTTAGTATTTCTTTACAGGGTTCCAGTAGACAATATTTTAGTCGATCCTAGTACTCGTCAATATCAGTGGTATTTGTGTTGAATTTGCTGCAGTTCATGTTGGAGGCATTCTTTTACTTTAGGCTCTTTAAGCTTTCTTGTGTCTATTGTAGCAATTCTTTGATGCCTTTTAATATTTTTAAGGGTGAGTGTAATCTTGGCGATAAGTGGATTGTGATCTGAGGCCACGTCTGATCCAGGATATGCTTTCACGGCTTTAACAGCATTACGGTATCTTTCATTATCGGTGTCATATATGCATTAATACAAAAGCAAAAGAATAATATAAATTTGGTATAATTTCTATCAGTAAGAGTATAGAAAATGCGTTTATATGAGCAATAGATAGTTTAAATAAAAATGTTATATGCACTGTGTATATAGTGACGCACAAATATTGATGCAATGTACCAAACAGTGGAAATGTCATAGAACGTTGACACAGAAAATTAAAATCTTTTAAAAACTTTTAATTACCCTGGTGAACAGAAGATGTTATTTACTCAACATAAAAATATTACAATTATATACATGCATATACGTTTCTCTTGAAAATCTCCTAGTGATAAGAGCAAAGTCTGACTAAAGGTTAAAAGGTCGAATACGAACGACAACTTATTGAGAAGAAATTCGTTTATATGGGAGTTTATACATTTCAATATTTATAAAACAAATATTGAAATAATTACATTATGCTTCTGACTTACTGTTACAGGGTGACACGTAGAACTTAACCAGGGGTGATATTTTGATAATAAGGTGACGCGTAAAAAGATAACTTCAGAGTAATAATATGCTAATTTTTTTATATATTGACGTGTTTAAAAATAATTCTGTTGTAGACTGTCTGAGCTAATTTTAGGTAACAAATTTATGATATAAATATACTTTTTATTAAACGAAAAACGCTACAAAAAGAGCAATCGATTTACTTCCAGAGCTTTAGCAGCTTTTAGAGATTTTAGAGCTTTGCAATTACTATTTAAATGGGAATAAGCCACAATTACAGGTTAAAGTAAGTCAATAAAGTTTCAATTTCCACTCCGGAAATCGTTCTCAAAATACAAACATTATTAAATTAAACAAATTTGGTTTTTTTTGTTACTTGGTGAAAAATTCTTCTAATAATTTAATTTATCTGACTCATTTATATTGACAATTCAGACATACATTATACATTTTAAAGTAGGTGACTTTAAAATGATATTGCCAATATTGTTGGGACGAGTTATGAGTTGCGTTTATGGGACGACTTCCTGGGATCGAGAATATCCGTCAGAAAAAATCATAGCATGTAATTCGTCTTTAAAAAGACAACCACACGCCATGATGACAGTAAAATTCTCTTATTAGTGATTCCATAGTAAATCATGAGGGAAAAACCAGGAAAAAACCTCATAATACTTTCCCGACATGGTAAGTATTTGGTCTTAGATTTAGTTTATTCTCTATAAATACCAAATTCTGATTCTATATGTTTGTCGTTTAAAAAAAAATAAATGATGTATCCTCGATATGTTACTGACTTACTAATACTGGTATTTTCCTTTTAATAACTGCCTCTCTTAATATGGGCAACCAGATCCTACTACATTCTGCCGAGGCATTTGCGACAAAATTGGTCTCATTTAGTATAATTAGGACCACTTCTTTGATTTTTCTCTTTCTACCATCCGTTTCTTTTAGGACTATACTTGAATCATTCCAATGAATTCTATGTTTATTATCCCATGCGTGTTTACATATTTGAGATCTATCAAATTCTCCATTTTTAATATAAGATTTCTTAATTATATTAAACTTATTCTAACATTTAATGGCCTTGATGTTTCACCTAAATAAAATTGATTGCATTCACAAGGTATTTTATAAATACAATTCTTTTTCCTTTCTTGTTCATTTTTAGGTTTGGTTTTAGACAAAATAGATCTCAATGTGTTTGCTCCTTTTACTCAATCCTTTTATGTATGGTATTGTTATTTTCCTCATATTATTCCCTGTGTATGCTGTAGGATGTCGTTCTAAATTGTTCTGTTCTATTCGGTCGATTGTTGAAAATTCCCTATTTATAAACGATAAAGGATAATTATTTCATAATAAAACAGATGTTAACAAATGTTTTTCATCCAAGAACGAATTTTCTTTAACGATTTAATGATTGTGATTTGATTTGAAATCTAAATATCTGGTGCTGTGTGTTGATTTATAAATACACCTGAGTCTCATATCCAGTATCGTTATTAGAGATTGAAACATCCAGGAAAGGTAGTGTGTTATATTCCTTTTCCATGGTAAATGTTATTGTCTCTTCTTTATCGTTTATATCATTCACAAATGTGTCCAACAACTCCTATTCTTAACCCCCTCTGTGGCTCAGTGGTAAGAGCGCCTACCTTTGAACCTAAAGGTCGTGAGTTCGAATCTCACCTGGGTGGAGAAATTTTAATTTATTAAAAATTCATGAATGAAAATAATTTCTATCCTTGTGCGATCGGTACTCACCGGAGGTACCGCAGACGTTCGGTTACAATTAGCGTCTCTTAGCAAAGACAATGACGTCGACTTTGCTACGTATCAAGACAATTACTCTACACACACACTACACTATACACTAGGTACCTGACTGTAAAAATTTACTGTACCATGCCAATGACCATTCGTTGTCGACGCATTAAACTCAATAAAAAAACTCCTATTCATGAGGCCATATCGAAAATACATAATCTACATATCTCCAAAATCCTGTGGGTTTTAAATTTTGTTTAGAAATAATAGTTGTTTAAAAATTTACCATAAATATATGGGCTAATAATGGAAATAAACTAGTACATAATGTTATTACCTCCATTCTAGCTGATATGTTTAGTCTTGTTCTAGTTGCCAATGTACCACCACTCTCTTATTTTGTCTTATATTCATATGACTATATTTAAAGTCTTATGCAATGGTACATTCGTAAATAAACTATATATGTCAAGCCTTACCAAAACCAATATTTGATAATTTATTTAAAAAATGTTGTGTATTTTTTATAAATAGCTGTATAATATTTAATAAAAATTTCGATAGTTCACAGGAGAATTCATGGTACTACAAATGGGTCTAAGTGGTATATTAGTTTTATGAACTTTCGGTACTTCATAAAAATGAGGGGTCTTACTGTAATGAGGTGTAATTAATCTTCTTTTATAACTTGTTAAACAATCTCTAAACTTGAATAAAATTCTATATATTCTGTTTTCCAAAGGCTTTGTTGGATCCTTTGGTAATTTTGTATAAGGTCCGTTTATTACTAGATTTTTAATTTTGTTTTCATATTGAACTTTATCCATTATCACAGTTGCATTCCTCTTGTCTGCTGGTAGGATGATTATGGAGTCGTGATTTTTTTAAAGTTCTTGTAGTCTTTAGTTTCTCCTTGATTATGTTTTGTTCAATTTTAATAGACTTTTCCAATTCAAGTTTACATATTACTCTGTATTCTTCCTTTTCGTGGGTGGGTAAACATTGAGATATTTTCTCCACTGAGCTTATTATGTCTAATTTTGGAATGGATGGATGAGTAATAGCAAAGTTTAGACTCTTTGGCAGTATTAAACCCATCGAGCAAAAAGACAAAAGACAAAAGTGGCCTCTGATGGCGGACATATCCTGAAATGCGAATGCGCCAAATTTAAATTTTCCGACACTTATTAATAGTAGCTATAAAATAGTTTTCAGAATGTGTTTTAGACGAGAAAGTTTTAATTAAATATTAACGATAACAGTCTAAAATGTGACACAATTGTTAAAAAACTTCAATATACATAAGATTTCATGTGACAGGTGGGACAAATAATAATATAATCCAACTAAATTTGATTTCTTAAACAAAGAAAGACTCTCTTGCCTTATTAAATCTAGCCTCTCAAGATGACACTGGATGTCTAACAATATTTTCCCCCATTTCCTTTATCATTCCCTCTTTTGTCTTTTTGCTCGATGATTAAACCATAGATAAATAATCATAATAGTAGAATATTAAACTCTCCGTTGCATTTAAATGTGTATTTGATATATTAAAAACTGTCGCTAATATGTCGTTATTTATATTGAGGTTATCTAAAGTGTGTATACTGTTTCTCTGTTTACATATTTCTGTTTACATATTATAGTATATGAATTTTCATATACTATATGTAAACTAAAAATAATTTGATCAAAATCAGAATTTGATATCACATTGAACAGTAAATCTTCAATATTTACAATATCTTGTTTAGATAGATTAGATCTATGGCATTACAACCTTTCGCGGATCATGGACAAACTGGCTCTATGTGAAATATTTTTCAACCTTCTGCTTGAATATGTTGGACGCAACTTCAAGCCCCTTGGTATGAAGTTGTTGTCTCTACATCTGTCATACTCGAGTTAAAGTTGATTTCATGTAATCGAATGAACTAGCTTATAAGTTAAGTCGTCCCAAGAACGCAACTCGGGGGGTTACTAGTGGACACAGTGTCAGCATAAGTAGCCAGAGGCTAGCCGATGGTGGAGTTGTATCTTCTCTTTTGTGGAATCTGGTATTGGATGGGCTGATAGCTAGACTCAGTCGTGTCGTGTCCGGGGCTTTGCGGATGACCTAGTCATCTTAGCTCACGACAAATTTAATGCCACAGTCAGAGATATAATGCAGCAAGCTCTGACTGTAGTTACAGAATAGACTTAAATACAAATGTAGGACTTAACATAAGCTCACAGAAGTCCAAAATCATGAAATTTACCAAAAAGAGGAATTTAGAGGAATTAGGTCCTGAAGCCTAAACGGTGCAGATCTAAATCTGGAGAGTAAAAATATATTGAGGCAATAATACACTCTACGTTTACTTGGAATCAGCAGATAAAACGGATAAGCAAGAGAGTAGTAACTACCTTAATGGTAGCCAGAGACACACTAGAAAAATGTGGGGTTTAAAACCAGACATGTTACATTGGTTTTTAACATGGTGATAAAAACCAACAATTACATGTACATCAGTGGTATAGTGGCCAAAGGTGCAGCAAAAAAGTGTCATACTAAACTAAACAATGGGTAGTCACAAGTTCCTGGAAGGAGTTAAAAGACAAGACCAAAGAGGAGCAAGTGGCAGGATATGTGCCGGTGAATAGAGATATAGCTAAAGCGCGAGTGAAGGTACATTGATGAAATTTTGTCCGGTTTAAAGCACTTGGTTCTCTTGTCTATTCCATGTCTATACCACAAAGGATCCAGTGATATTAGGGATGCAGTTATAGTTAAAAATATTAACATTATTATCGACTAAAAGGATCATCAATGAGAAATGCTTAAGTGAATGATGCCGAATAAAACATAATCATGGTTTAGGCGTGCAATATGGAGGTTATATATTGGAAGATTTAAATGATTGTTACAGATATTTTACGGAACAATTCAAAGAATACACATCTTAAAATGAAAAAAGCTGTTTTATTCTTTCAAATATTTGAAGCAGTCCTAGATGGCATGACATACACATATAACAGCCAAGCTTCGAAATAAGATTGCACGAGAAGTAGACGAATGTTTGTCAAAAGACGTTCATTACCGCCATCTTAGACAATTATAGTTTTCAAAATATTAAAGAGTTTTAGTACTAATTATTTTTAGAACACGATAAAATATACGCGTATCACCAAATTCTTTGATTATTTATTAAGTTTATTTTTAGCTACTTACAGATTTTATCTGCATTTCTTCCGTTCAAATTTAAAGCACATTTTAAAATCGGTATAGAAGGCGACACTTTGTATGGATTCACCATAAACCCAACACCTTTATACCGTACAACTAATAAAAATAAAGCTGTGATATTAATTTCTTCCGTGCATCATTCCATAGAAGTAGATTCAGATAATTGAGTACCAGAACTTTTTACAACTTGACCAAAGGGGGTGTAGACCCGATGGATGAAAAGTGTGTAAAATATTCCTGTAGCCGCAGAACACGTAGATGACCCATGGCTATTTTTTTATAAAATAGTAGACGTATGTGGAGTAAATTCATACATTATGTTTACTTCGATTCGCGAAAATAATTGGACTAGGTTCAAATTTATAGAAACCCTGGCCGATAAACTCGTTTCCTCACATTTGCATAGAAGATACGAAATGCCAACATTAAAAAGGCAGCTGAAAGAATTGATCGGAAGTATCCTTGATATTCCCGAAAATAAGGCTAACGAAGAAGAAAGCTTGAAATAAGAAAATATTGCTACATCTGTCCATCCGAATTAAGAAGAAAGACTGCATATTTATGCACAATGTGTCAAAAACCCAATATGTTTGCAATAAAAATTTGTAAAATTGTACCAGGGTAGAATAGATTTTTAACGTTTTTTGTAATTCGCAGGTTTTGTGCAGATTTGCAATTATGTTTTTTTTAACAATTTTATAATAAAATGTAACTATTTTAAACATAAATATATTATAATTGTTTGTATATGTTTAATCTTTTTTTGATATATGACATTAAAATTTTTTTATTATAAAACATAGTTACTAATTTTTCTGTTTTTGTTATAAGTCCTACAGTTTGATTTTTTTCTTTTTCACTAAATAAAAATGACAATACAATATTGTTTTATTATTAAAACTGTTAAAAATATGCAATACAAGTGTTTAAAAATGCAATAAATTTTTTATTGCCAGCTTGACAAAAACAGCTTTTTTAGCCAGGAGCCTGTCAGACTCATGGTCACCATGTATGTAATTAAAAATAGGGTCACCAGTTAAGGGTTAAGAAACAGAAGCTAATAAAGAGAAATATTCTCAGCGGTTATGAACCATGGAAAGGACGCCAAAAAAGGTATAACCGTAATTAACGCATGTGTAAAAAGAAAAAAAAAGAGGGTGAAAGAGATAATATTAAAAAAATAAAAGCAGAGGTTCTTCACAAAATTCGTGTCAAGACGTGCCAAATTTCATAAAATACAGATCAGTGTTATGGCGGTTTTCCACTAAACGCGCAGTTGAGTTTATATTTTTTTGTGTTTTTTAGAGCTTGAAAAATAAAAAAAAATTGAAACAAACTAAAAACTCTTGTTTTCATAACGAAGACTACATTTTGTTTTTGTTTTCGGTCCTTTTCCACTGGTTGTCACTACTCAAAACAACTGTCATTTGCTTGGAGGGGTCGGTGTCACGAGATAAAGCTTATTGCCCTGGACTAATAGTCGGCATGAAGAAATTATAATCTTGGGGTATGATCTGTTATTTTACAGTAATGACAGACTACTAGGTACGAGTATTTATTGATGACTCATAGTTTCCTTTTTTATTTTCTTGAAGTTGTTTATTATATTTAGACAAATATTTTGAAACTTGTCAATGCCAGTAGAATAAACAAATATTTATTCGAAATATTTAATTGTCAGTAACCATAATATACATAAATAATTTCAATTTTACGTAATTAGACAAAAAAATTATAAAACCTGTTGGAGAAAAAATACTCTAGACGTAAACAAACTCATTAAGATGTTTAGAGAAAGTTGTCGTTTCTTTGTTTAATAAATAAGTGAAAGAGCTAAATTATTAATTTTTTGGGGATATTTACAATCAAAATACGTAAGGTCAAAGTTTTGCTTCGGGACTGCAACAAATGTAGCAAAGAAAAAGATTATGACCCTTCAAAAGGAAGCTATTTTATTGTGGCATGTTAATACTATTTACTATCTCTAATCAGAATTAACCACAATTTCAGTTGAAAATAGTTTATTTTGACGTCAACTTCAGAAACCATTGTTATAACAATGGTTTACAATGGGAAACAATATAAAAATTTAGTTTGTATTTTGAGAACCAATTCCAAACTTGGCATCGAAACGTCAAAACAATTATTATTCCCCAGTCAATCTGTAAAAAAATCATCGATTTCAGGTCGTGGATTTCACGTAAAAATCACAGGTTTAAAATTGGTTTTAATCTAAATTAAAATACATACACAATTGACCAAGATAATTGCAAAAAACCTTTATTTTCGCAGTAATTAATGTGTTAACAACTTTGTTTTTTAAATGTTGATATGAAACTTGAAATTATGACAATTAATAGCTATTAATTCAGCATGATCGGCCAAATAAATTGTAAGTTATTCAATTTGTTTCTCCGAAGAGATAGGAGGGCAAATACTTAAACAACTGTACTTCCCAAAAGTTACTATATAGGTATTTAACAAGAGTTTTCAGATATATTATACAAATTTTTAACATTTTATTGAAATTTTTATTAAAAAAACCGTGTGAAAGGTGCTGACTTTTTAGCTTATAAACATTTAATAACTTTTTTTCTCACTTGATATTTTTATGTCACGCGCTTGTAAGTAGGCTCACTGAAAAGATGATGACAAAACAAATTAAAAAAAAATAGGAACCAAGATAAAAAATTTTTCTTAAAATGTTATTTCTATTGTTTATTAACATTAAGATCTGAAATTAAACAGATTATAAGTGAAGACTTATATGTACGTTGAACATATGTAGGTACAGTACTTATTTTTAAATATTGTCCTAATGCACTTTAAACTCTTTCTAAGGACACTTGAATGAACTTATTCTTTCTAAAAGAAGGAATATATTTACTATTTTTAAACAATTATCTTAGACTATGTCCTCAGTTAGTTCTCTTTGGCACTTAAATTTACAATTAATAAATTGCATTCATTTTTTTAATCCAAATTTTCTTAGCATCAATATTGATTTTTTAATCAATATTCATATCATGATCACAGTGATACAAAACTAGTACCTTTACTATAGTTTATTTTTATGAACGAGAGAGTAATTAGCATAATTTTAACTGGTATCTCCGACCACTCCATGGGCGTGCTCAAGATTAATTGAAAAATTACTTTGAATAATTGTAAAAAATAAATGAATTATTTCAGTGTTATAAAGTGTTATGTGTATGTAAACAAAAGTGACCTCTTTTATCACACACTATATTAGAACTGACTGGCCTACATTAAAAAGGGTTTTAAAAAATTCACATTTTTTTTAATTTTTAAAAACTTACAAAAGAGAAAAAGAGTTTTTAAACCGTCTAAGTTATGTTAAATAGATGAATAAAAATATTAATATAAAACTTACAGCTACTTGTTACAAATCCAAATCAGATTCAGAAGATGAACTTTCAGAACCAAGATTTATAATAACTGGCTCGATCATTTTATCAGTAATATTGTCCAGCTTCCACATTTTTTCCTCTTCTTTAATAGTGTGATTTACTGCCTTTTCCCAGTTTTCAGGTTTTACATTATTTACGGCCTCCAAAAACAACTGTTTAACATCATGAATTTTAAAAGTGGTATTTTTTCTTGAAACTTCACTCTTATCTGTGCCCATACCAGTTCAATCGGGTTTAATTCACAATGATATGGTGGGGATCTAAGTACTGGCATTCCACGATTTTTGGCAATTTCATCAATTTCGTCTTTTTTAAATTTTTCTTTATGAAGGGCACACAACGAATAAAGTTCACTTTCTTATAGATCCGGGATGGTACGTAATATTTTTTGAACTCAGCCAATTCTGCAAGTCTTTTTTTAACCACTTGGTTGTGGGCAGTCCTTATATAAGTCTGAAGTGATAACTTGAATTATCCATTACTATTACACAGTTCTTAGGAAGCAGATCTATCATTTGTTCGAACCATTCTTGAAAGACATCAGCGTTCATGTCTTCATGGTAGTCACCGGTACGAGTTGATTCAAAAGTTAATAAACCACCTTCAACAAAACCGTCTGAACTGCCAATGTGTACTATTATCAGCCTGCGTCCCTTTCCTGATGGTGGGTTTAAACCAGTAGATAAGTTATTTACAAAAGCGTGCCTTTGACTTGTAACAGTTTCCTCCTGCCAAAATTTATTTGATGTATGGCCCTCGTTGATCCATGTTTCATCAAGATAAAATATTTTTCTTTTTTGGTTTCTCATTTCCTTTACGGTTCTTAGAAAATATCTTCTCCATATAACAATATCGCTTCTTTCTAATAAAATAGACTTTCTGGGATTCTTTTTCCAGCGGAAGCCTATTTCTTTTAAAAGTTTCCATAACGTACTTCGACTCATTTCTGGGTAATCCTTATCATCTCGAACTGAGACAAGAACTTTATCCAATGTTGGAAATTCTTGTCTAAAGAAGAATTCATGCACTTTCCGTCGAAGTCCTTCTTTAAAATGATATTCTATTTGAAATTTTGGTTTCCCTGGAGCATTACGTGGCTTTTGAAAACTACCACATTGAAAACTCAACGGTCTCATCAACACTTTCACATAAACGTTTGTCTGTAAATGATTTAAAACAATTAAATATTAATGTTTTTTCATTAACTGTTAAAGGACCAATTTTTCGGCGTTTACACGGCACTTCCAAATTTTCCATAACACTAGTATACACAATAAACTGCACCTTGCAACTGAAGTGCCTACTTTTAGTGAACTGTTAAGAATTTTGAATACGCCACTTGGATCTTCCTACAAAATGGAAAACCCACTATCACATTTTCTGTGGAATAAGTTTAGAAGGTAATTATCTAGTCAATTACTATCGTAGATTCCTGGAATTAAAGAATTAAACGTTTGATTGTTGAAACCCTTACTTCGTGGAATGCACTCATTTCAGATAAAATAAAACGTTTTTATTTTATCTAAAGAATTAAACTTTATTTTGCAAATAGTAGGTACTTATTAAACTTTTATTGGTTATATATAAACCAATAAAATAAACATCTTACTTTTCTTGCAAATTCATTAGTACCTGTTAACCTCCATCACTCCGACACTGGCAACCTTATTTAGGGATTAGTAACCCTCACAACTATTGTATTCTATTCTGCTCCAACCTTTATACCTGGTGGTCATACTCAATTTAAAATTGTTTTCCTATATACTTCTGTAAACTTTTTGACAAATATCTGTTTTTCATTGAGTCACCCGTATCAACAGTTTAGGGATTTGCATACATAATTTATTGTTTTATTACTCTCTCATACATAAAAATACACTATAGTAAGATACTTTGACAGCAAAACCGGCATTCAAACAAAATTATTATATACAGTAAGTGGATTTACCAGGTGAGACATCCGATCAACTATATGATTATGGATTAAATATTTTATAAAAATATCATATTGTTAAGATTGTTAGACTAACAGCAGATATAGGTAATAGAGATTTAACAAGAGCTATGACCTTGAAAATAATAGGTAAACTTGTGTACTGAATCGGCATGACTCATAGCTCTTGTCAAAATCCATTACTTCTAACACAAACACTAATTTTGGAGGAATGAAAAGACAGGGAACTAATAATTTATTCACTAAATTGAATAATTCTTGAGGGAGACCTTTAATCGGTATTGTATGTGTTGGTCACATATTCAACAATTGTATTCAACGTGCTACTGTTGTTTTATCAATTGATATCGAAGTAATAACAGTGAAAATTTATAAGCATTTCTATATTTACACTGTTGTAGTTGATGAACTAAAATCATTTTGTGAATCGGTTAATTATGAATACAAAAAATGTATTTTTTTGTATTCAAATCATTTTCAAAAACACGA
Source organism: Diabrotica balteata (assembly GCA_918026665.1). Classification (NCBI taxonomy): domain Eukaryota; kingdom Metazoa; phylum Arthropoda; class Insecta; order Coleoptera; family Chrysomelidae; genus Diabrotica; species Diabrotica balteata. Next base: position 150,080,121 of record OU898277.1, on the reverse strand, counting down.
TTTCTAAACATGATGCCTGCAATTGAATGGATTTTACAAATGTTTAAACCACTTAAAGACTATTTTTCTATCATCTGAGAATTGTACCACAATTTTGAGACAATTTCTAAATGATCCCATTGCAGATATGTGGATGTGGCTCGTTCATAATGTGGCATCGCAGTTTTATGAAGCTATTCTAAAAGTAGTAGGTGATAAAACAAATGCAACAGATGCTGTCCAAGAATACTTTAATCTTAAAAAACAAGTTAGAACATCGGTTGGACGCATTATTTTTGCCGCTTAAAGTGAGGGAATGTCTTGGTGAACTTGAAGACGGGCAAGCGCTACTGAAAACTTCTCTGCACAAGTGAAACATTTTTACACAAAATGTGTAACTTATCTAGAAAATTGGAGTAAAAATCTACATGAATTTAAACTAAGTAGGTATTTAAATGGATATATCTAAGAAGTGAAATAACATCGAAATATGTTTGTTATTCTCTCAAAGCTTTTAAATTGTATATCAAGACAACTATTTTAAATGAAGATCAACTTTTTGACGAACTGGAAATTTTGAAAGACGTGGCTACTTGTGAAAAAATTGCTAAGTGGAACAGAGAAGAAAAAAATAGTAAGGATCCATGGCTTGAAGTTTTTAAGTGTGTAGATCAATTCAAACTGAAAACCTTTGAAAGATTATGCGAATTATGCAGGTGTATGTAAATTTTGGAGAGACTTGAAATGAAATGTTTCATTTGCTTCAGTCGAATTTGGACCTTCTTAAATTAATTTTAAGTTCGGAAAAATATGAATGGTACAAAAAACCGGAAGAAGATGAGGCTATTCCAGGTCCCTCATCTAAAAAACGCTTGTTTACAGGTTTTTTTTTCCTTTTTTAAAGTTAATATAATGTTTAGTTTAATTAATATAATTTTTTTTAGAAACACATTCTTTTAATGTTTAGCATGGTTTATTCTTTATTTTCAATGCCAAAAAATTATGATTGTTCAATTAAAAGGTTTTTTTGTGTTTTTACTACATTTTTGTATTTTTGTACTTTTTTTTTTCAAAAAATGTATATGGTCACCGTACCTATATTGCATATACAAAGAAGGAGTAAAAGTTAAACTGGTCAGTTAAAATGATCGTACTCGTAAAACACCGATACGTTAAAGTATAGTGGAGAACTTTGCGAGCTCCGTTTTTTAGAATGTAACTGCAAATTAAAGCGCGCTGGAAAAATTTACAATATCTCGCCTTCAATGGCACGCAAAACATAATTTTTTTTCAACTGTGGTAGCTCGAGAAAATACTAATAACTCGGATACTTTCACCTTACGAACGACTTATTTTTTAAGACGTTTTCACACTCTCTAAACAAATAATTTTAAAATAAATTTTGAAACGAATCTTTTTGTAATTTAGAAGAAGAATTATTAATTATTATTATACATTTAAATAAATAATATAGATTATTTAAAAAAATTAAATATATTTTTTAAAAATTATAAATAAAATTCAACTTTTTTATGTAAAATTGTAACTAATTGATTTTTTCGGGAGGTGAAAATAGCACAGTTCTTATTATTTTATTGAACTAGCACAATTAAAAAAAAAATAGAGCTGCTGCGTGTTATAGAGAGCGAGATATTTCAAATTTTTTCAGCGTGCAGGATATTTGAATTGATCCACTTTTTCAAAACAATATTTCTACTTTATTTATCTTTATTTTGTTTTATTGTCATTTTTACATAGTCCAAACTTTTTCACTATTTTGTCCATTTTATTCAGTGAAAATGCCTGATTGATTAATGTTGAATGTATTACTTGTGTACTGACCGAAAAAAAAAATACCATTTTTATATCATAATTATCAATGATGTCTGTAATAAAATGGACAAATTAAACTTTGGATTTTAAAAAGTTTGAATTTGAAATTTGAAAACCGTTGCTAGATAAATGTTAATTCAAAATAAATACAGATACAATATGATAAACGAGAGAAAGACAATTAATATGATCTATCAACGAGCTGAAAAGTTCTTCCGGTCCTTACAAATAGTTATTAGATATGCGTAGACGTTTACAAATGACATCAAGTCAAGAGCACAGGCATTGAAAGGATTGGTTTAAAGATAAAGCAGACATATGATAAGAGTTAGGCAAATTTAAATTCTTTTTGAACGTCAAATTATATAATCAGTATGTAACTTGCATCAATAAATTAACTAATGAAAAGAAAAAAAACTGACTTGATCCAAGCAAATCATTTAAAATAAAGTAGCGCAATATATTATTGTATAAGTCTTATATAGCATAGAAGTACTGTGTAACATAAAAAAATATGAATATCAGATGAGATTGTAAAGTCCGAAAGAAAATTACTTAATCAGGGAGGGAATAATTGAGAGACGGATACATGAAGAAACTAAAATATCCAACCAACCGTTTGGACTAAAAAAAAAGGCAGATTAATGAGGCAGATATGTAGTTACCTTTACGAAGTATCTTTGCATCGAAGATGCAAACCTTTTTGGTGGAAAATTAGTAGAGAGAGAATGGAGAAGACGAACTAATGGAGAAGTGTACCAACTGTATACTCTACAATAACAAAAAACGTAGACTAGAACGGCTCGGGCATCTAGAAAGAATGCAAGGCAATAGACTAGTCAAGAATATTGCTTAGAGAGTACCTGAGGTCAAAAAAGTGAGAAAGATCAAAAAAGAAATGGAGAGATGCAGAGATGGAAGATGTCAGAGAGATAAGAGATCAGAGATTGGAAGCTGATAGCTAAGAACAGAAAACGATGGAAATTATCCATGCAGCAATGGGCCTAAAAGGTCTGTTAGCGCTTTATATACATTTATCTTTATAAGGCAGCTGATGGAAAATAAGGAATAATCCAATAAAAGCTCATGTAATGTTCATAGATTTCGGGAAAGCATCTGTACTAGACACTATATAAGTGGATTTCTCCGTGAATAGGTGACGATTTTGAGAGATATGGACAGGAATAGTAAGTAGAACAGGTGTGGGAAAGATTGATAAATTTTATGTTAAAGTAGGATTGCACCAAGGCTCCAAGCAGTTTAGTCCTTATTTATTCTCATTAATGTTGAATCACATATCAGATAAACTACACGCTAACATTCCCTAATGCTTAATTCATGCTGATGATGTGGTATTAAAAAACTGTAAGAAAATTAAGGTAAATGTTGGAAAAATGGAACGGTATGGGGATAATTAGATGACATCGTAGTATTTGCGGACAATCTAGAAGACAGTCAACAATATGGACTCAATATAAATGTAACAAAGACAAATCTCATGATAATTAACAAGAAAAATACCACAAAAGGTCGTTACTTTAACCAAACCCCAGTAGAAAAGTGCCGCACTACAACTACCTCGGCACCACAATAAATGATGAACTTTTTTATATTGGTTGTATCTTGGATCTTGAACGAAGATGTGTGCAGACGATTGGAAGCATTTGCGACGTCGCTACGTCGGAGAATACTTAAGCTCCCTTGGACTAATCGAATCACAAATGAGGAGGTCCTCAGAAGCACGAAGAAGAACCAAGAGGAATTGACCACCGTCAGATCTCAAAAGTAACAATACTTAAAACACATATTCAAAATGAATTTAGATATGTCCTCCTACAAGCCATTCGGCAAGAAACAATATTTGGAAAGTGAAGCAAAGGAAGAAAAAGAACATCCTGGTTAAAGAATCTCAGAACCTGCTTCAAGACAATATCTGTGCAGCTATTCCGGGCTGCTGCAGACAAGATAAAAATTACCATTACCATGATGATCACCAACATGCGGCAGGGATAGGGCCATCAAGAAGAAGATTCATGATAGTAGCTTAGAGATAAATATAATAAGGAAGCAGTTACCGTATGGATATAAAAACAATGATGAATAAGTAGATACTGAATTTAATCCTAAGCATTGATTTAATATCACGGAATTAAATTACTGTTTTTTAATAGTACATTAAATAATTTTGAATACTTTAAAAGTAATGTCGACAGAAAACACTGATGTTTGTAATGTATACTTATTATTTATAGTAGTTATTGTCGATAAATATTTGAATCACGTTCTTGTTACAGTGGCCATTTTGTCAATTACAACAAAAGCCAGTTTATGCCGCGTTGCAGTTTTGTCAGGTCTAGTCATCATTATTCGCATTATCTTAATTGAGACAACATGCTGACGCTTGTAAAACTAGACATAATGTTTAGCAAAATGCCCTTTAAATATTTCGAGCATTAAGTATCTGTACTGAACAATATAAATCACTATGACTCAGTATCGAGATGTAGCGATAGAACAAGCTATTAATTATTGTAGAATATATTCGTTATACATATAAATATTTAAAACTTTTTAACGTTATATACATATATTATATATTATAACACTGGGATAATTTCCCCAGACTGGCTTAAGTCCACCTTTTTTACAATATCTAAAAAACACAATGTCTAGAAAATGCTCAGAATATCGATTAATTGGGCAACGAGCCATATCATTAAGAGTTTCCAAAGATTACTCCACAACAGAATTAGACTCAAGGGCGACGAAGATCCCGAAGATACCAAATTTGATTTTAAAAATTCTATGGGAACTACGGAGGCACTTTTTGCGCTAAATATCCTATTACAAAAGTGCCGTGATCAAAGAAAGGATGTATTTGCATGCTTCGTTGAGTTCGAAAAGGCATTTGATAGAGTACTGCATGTAAAATTATTGCAGATGCTAAAAAATATAGGAACAGATGATGAAGATATTCGTGTCATTAAAAATCTGTACTGGAATCAAACTGCTATCGTAAAAATTTGAGAAATTACACCGACGAAATCTCCATACAACAAGGAATCAGACAAGGTTGCATTTTGTCTCCAACACGGACCAGCTATTAAAAAAAACACTTGATATGGAATCAAAATCAACGAAGAATTACTTAATGTAATTAAGAACACTAATTCTGTCAGAAAATATCGAAGGTCTCCAAATTCTGCTTGATTGTATTCACGAAGTAAACCAAATTAGTCTTTAACTCACACTCTGATGCAGAGCTTCAATTAAATGGAGCCAAGTTAAAAAAGTTCACAAAATTACATATTTTGGAACTATCATAAGGGACCAGCTAGATCCAGACATAGAAAAATAGTAATACATAAAACGAAGAATATTAGAGACTGTCAGACAAGAGAAAGTCAGAATAGATGGACAACTTACAGAACCTATAGAAATAGCCAGCGAAATAAGACAAGGGGATTCATTGAGCCCCATGTTCTTCAATTTGATCATTGATGAAATCGTCAAAAGCGTTAACAAAGGAAGAGGATACAGAATGGGAAACAAGAATAAAAATACTCTGTTACGCAGACGACGCATTATTGATAGCCCAAGATGAAGAAAGTCTGCAAAGACTGATCCACAGATTTAACATTAAGAATTTAATATGACAATCTCATCTCAGAAAACTAAAACAGTACTAGTCAGCAAAGAACCAACCAGATATAAAATAGAAATTGATGGCATCAGTATTGAACAAGTAATGGAAATAAAATACCTAGGAATTACACTGTCAAACTATGGAGACCTGGACAAAGAAGTTAAAGATCAAGTATAAAAAGCAAATAGACTGGCAGGATGCCTTAATAACACTATATGGCGAAACATACACATTAACACTGAGATGAAGTCAAGAATTTATAAAGCCAGTGTAAGACCAATAATGAGATATGCCTCAGAAACAAGATCCGACACAGCCACAACGCAAAGGCTACTGGAAACGGTAGAGATGGGAGAACTGAGAAGAATTACAGAAATAAACTGAGAGATCGAGAGAGAAGTGAAGGCATCAGAAGAAAATGTAACATACAGTTTATACCTGAATGAACACAAAATGGAATAACCACCAGATTAGAGATAAGTCACCAATTGGCAGAAGAAGTTTCGGACGACACGAAAAAGATGGAGTGACAACCTTTCATACAGGTATTAATCCGCCAATGAACAAGCAGAATTGCTTATAAAGAGGAAGAAGAAGGCAATACTTGTTTAGAACATGTTTTGTGGCACAAATGTAAAATCAAAGAATGGAAAAGAAAAGTGTTTTTGAAGTGTGTAAATATGTATGTCCTAGCTGAGCGCTTTCGGCCTACAAAGCCATCTTCAGAGCTATGTTACAATAGAATAGTGATACAAATAACTAATTTAAAGTTTAAAATGTTTTACTTACGTCAAGTTTTTAAAAAGTATTACTACTTAATAGAGATCTCATTTTGGTAGAAAAATACAGAATTTTCCTTTAAACTATTTCTATATTCATATTTCTTTGGAAAAATACAAAAAAGACTGAATGAAGAATAGAAAAGGCTGAAGAAGAAAAAATGTAGAATCCTATTAAAAATAACAGATACTATGTTATAATGAAGTAACGACATAGAAGAATATAGTTATATAAACAATAAAGTAGGTCCACTAGAAAGTAAAAACGTAAAAACAGGAGCGACGGAATTGCATTCTTGGAGAAGATCAGCAGTAAAATTTGGGGATCAGTCAGAAAAATTAAGCTGAGTACAAAACCAAGAAAATTACACATAACATGAAACATATCCAGTTAGAATAGTGAAGTAATGATCGCATAATGAACAGGTGAGCTATGATAATAAATCAAATAAATATTACACAAACTCACAGAGATATGACAGGAAAAAAGAGTCGGAACAAAGTACATTAATACAAATTAGTACACTATTGACAACATAACATCAAGAATTAAAAAATATTAAGCTAAACTATATTTTAAATAACCACTATCAACTAGCTTCTAAGATATTTGTGACAATGTATTTGAACAGTGTTTGCTCACGTATGGTTATCAGACCGTTACCAAATAAAATTAAACTCAAAAACACAAAAGAATAATGGAACTACATGCTGCATATAATTATACGAGAAATAGGTAGAAGTTAACAATTTTTTAAGCAATATAAAATATATAAAAATAAAATAAACTGTTGTTTATAGAACACAAAATAAGCTGAAAAGTGTGTGATGGGGTAGGAGATATATTTGAAGTCTCATTAATACAAACGGGAAAGAAAAAGACAACAAATGAATTAGCACAACGACTTAGAACTGATCAACACGAAGGGAAGGCTATGCTTATTATCGATAATAAGATACATAAATTGATATACTTTCAATATGTTTTAAATAGTACAAATATGTTCATAAATTCTAAAATCTTAGATATTTTATATGAAGGGTAGATGTCTATAGGTATATGGGAGGAAAGTATTTTTCAATAATATATTAAGTCCTTGCGATTTTTAATCAAATATCAAATGATCCAAAGTTTGTTTCTTAAATAAAAATGTGAGTTTGAAATATCACTAGTAAAATATGCTTTAAACTATTAACGCACCACAAACTAGTCACTAACTATATAGAAAAAATATTAATGCTTGTATGGTTTTCAGTAGAACAAGCCGCTGCATTCAACGAAACTAAAAAGCTGATATTAAAACGAAAAAATTAAAATTTGTGTAGTTAATGCCGCAGTAGTCGTATAATAACTAGACATTTATCGTGTTTTATAAAATAATACTAGAGGCATAATCATAAAAGGGGGAATGTCAAAAAGATATCAGGAAGTTATCACTAACGCGAAACAATAAAAATACCGGTAGAAAAATGCAAGCAGACATTCGAAAAAGATAACGTTAAACTAAACTTGAACACAACAAACTATAAAATAATCTATGTGTATAAAATTTTATCAGGACTTACCGTATGTTCGCTGATAATCTGACTTGGTTGTCATATCGCCCTTATCATACACTATCTGAAACGTAACTACTCAACTTGTGGACTTTTGTACATTCGCACAAAACAGTCGTTGGAGAGAGATCAGTCAGGCTCTACTAAGAGTTCGACATTACTTAAACGGAATCAGTGGGGGCGAAACTGTGCTTTTAGGAGTGGTGGGGCGGTAACGCCTCAATTTTATTTGTGCTGTCGTGTCCATCTTAGTTGTTGGCTAGTTTATTGTATGGTATTTTAACACAATTATTTGTTGTTTTCAGTTAGTGGATTAATTGTTTACATGTGTCAACGCTAACTGAGATCCTGGAACGATATTCAGCAGGTAAATAAAATGATATCTCTTCTATCTGAAAATAATACATAGGTAAGTAATTATTTTTACACAGAAAAAAAAACAATACGTTTTAATTTTTAATATAATAAGTATTGATAATTTATCGTAGTCGAATATAGATTAATGATGTTAATAATATATTTGTCGCTGAAAGGCATAAGGATTTCGCGGGAAGAAAATATAAATATTATTTCTTTTGAATATTCACATCTCTTTTAAACTAGGATATTACGTGTCTACAGAGCAAATAAAATGAAATTTCAATGAACATAATTATATTGTTTAGTAATATAAGCTGCATAATAGAAGCTAGAGCACTTAAAATTTGTTCAACTTTATAACTCTAGGTAACTTTGTCTAGGTCTTCCTCTCTATCTGGTTTATAGATTACCATTCTCTGCACCACCAGACTAGCAGTTTTGTTTTAACAACTTCTTTATTTTTATTAAGTAAACTGCGTCAACCATGAAAGGTTATTGGCCAGGAAGAGTTGGACATAAAATCAGATGTTTGCTTATAATAACTAATTACCATTGAGAACATAAGTCTATTTTTATATTAGATTGTAAAATTTACTTAGTTTTAGAAACTTAGTCGCTTTATCACATTTACTATAGTTCAGAGCACTTTTCAGATCACTTGGTAAATCACTTTGAAGTCGTTCCAGGTGATAGAATGGGCAACTAACAATAATGTGTTCGATTGTCCGAGGAATATCACAAACAAAGCACAGTTTTTGTTGTTCTTTTTTCATTAGGTACTGGTGGGTTAACCTGGTAGGTATGTCCTATTCCCAAGCAGTGTTGTATTACTTGTTCTCGTCGTTTTTGTGGCATTTTCCCTTTTGGTGACAAATTTGGGTTGATCCGTTGTAATTTGTTGTCGTAAAGTTTTTTCATCTTTCGAATCATATTCTCATTGAAAATTCTTTGGTGGTGGTTTGAATGTCGGAATGAGGAATTTCTAGGAGCTCTTTATCTGGTCTATTCGTATAGCAGGATTCTTTAGCTTTCCAATCAGCTTTTTTATTACCTATTATGTCTACATGAGATGGAATCCAAACAAATTTTACCCTTTCATTTTTACTGTAAAGTTCTTCTAGATCAATTTTAATTTGGCATAGTATTGGATGGTTTGGGTAAACCTTTAATATTCCTTAAAGGATCTATGAAAATGACTGCTTCCAATTTGGCCTGGTTTGATATATGTTGTAGGGCTTTAGATATGGAATACAATTCGGCGGAATATATGGAGTACTCCTTAGGTAGCTGGAACTGATGTTTCATTGATATAAGGTTGAATGCTCGAATAAATGAACTTTGATAAAATTAAAGGCAGATATCGAGCACAATTTTAATAATTAAATCTTGCCCAAGTACCTACTTTCGTTTCCTAAAGCAAATTCAGGGTCATTTCTTCAATTTTGGGCTATCCAACAAGCGCAGAATATCATAAACATAAAATTAAACATAAAATTGACACTAAACAAGGACGAACTGCTTTTTAACTAATTTCTCTTCTGTATGGCGTTTTTTAATACGTTGAAGGTATGTTTACTAAGTTTCAGTGCATCTTGACATTCAGCATTCCACCATGGGACAGTCTGTTTACGTTTTGGTCTGCTTGTTTTACCTATTGTTTCTTCTGTTGCTTTTATAATTATTGTAGTGAATTTTTCAACGATGAAATCAATATCAGTTTCCAATGGTATAAGTGGGGTATAGAGTTTTTGATAAAATTTTGATAACTTTCCCAATCTGCATTATTGATTTTCCACTTTTCTTGAAAGGATATTTCAGTATTTTTGCCTGATAGGTAGTTTTTTATGATATAGGCCAGTGATCTCTATCATAATTATGATGTAGTACTTCCCAGTTTAAATTTGGATCTAGAGAGCTTTGGCATATAGAGAGATCGAGAGCGGAATGTTTACCAGTAATTGAGTTAAAGCGAGTTTTTCTCCTGAGTTAAGCAAGACAAAGTCAGTTAAGCTTAAAAATCTTTCGATAGTATCACCCCTTTTATCTGTAGATAGACATCCCCATGTTGTACTATGTGCATTAAAGTCTCCTACTATTTTTCTGGGTTTTGGAATTTGTTCAATTAACATTTTGAGATATTTGGCAGTGATTTCGGTATCTGATGGAATAATTATATACTTACATTGCATTTAGAATATTGTGTTGAAGATTTTATTTTACCTTAATTTTTTTAACCTCTTTTTTTACCAGCGTTTGTTCTAATTTTATGGTAGGCTTCATATTGTTTTAATGAGTATTTTTTATTTGTTGTGAAATTTGTCTCTTGTAAGCAGATAACTTGTGGATGGGTTTCTTTAATTAAAATCTGTAGCATTAGCATTAGCTGTAGAATAGAAATACTGATAACATAGACCAAAAATGGGAGAATATTAAACATGCCGTAATGTTGGCAGGGAAAGAAAATTTAACACCGAAAGAAAGGAAACATAAAGAATGGATGAATGAGGAAATACTTCAGTTGATGCATGAAAGAAGGGTACACAAAACAAATAATCTGATAAGATACAAAGAAACAGATAAACTGATAAAAAAGAAAATAAGAGAAGCTAGAGAAAGATGGCTAAGTGAGCAATGCCAGGAGTTGGAACAATTGGAGCGAAAATATGACTTTTTTAATGTACACAAAAAGATTAAAGAAATGACAGGAAGGAGAAGAACAACACAGACAGGACAGATCAAAGATACAGATGATATAATTATAACAGATTTACAACAAAAAATGAACCGATGGACAGAATACATATCAAAACTGTTTGATGACAAAGATAGACAAGAAATCTCAAACGAATATACAGATGATACAGGGCCTGATATAATCAGAGAAGAAATAGAATATGCAATCACACAAGCAAAAAGTGGTAAGGCCCCGGTCCTGATGAAATTTCCATAGAACTGCTCAAACTTACGGACGATGAATCTATTAAAATACTCCTAGATCTATTTTACACAATATATAGAACTGGAATAATACCCAGGGAATGGCTCCGTTCGACCTTTATACTACTGCCAAAAAAAGGCAAATACAAAGGAATGCAACGAATATCGTACGATAGCTTTGATGAGTCATGCTCTAAAACTGTTCTTAAAAATAATCCATAATAGGATCTATAGGAAATTAGACGTAGACATCAGTAACACTCAGATGGGATTCAGAAAAGGGCTGGGTACAAGGGAGGCTCTGTTTGCAATGAACGTTCTCTCACAGAGATGCTTAGACATGAACCAAGAAATTTACGCCTGCTTTATTGATTTCGAAAAGGCCTTTGACAAAGTACAACATGAACCACTAAGACAAGTTCTAATAAAAAAAAATATAGACAGCCGAGATATTCGAATTATATGCAATCTATATTGGAATCAAACAGCAAATGTCAAGGTTGAGGGCAGACTAACAGAAGAAATTCAAATCCGTCGAGGAGTCCGGCAGGGATGTATCTTATCGCCACTTTTATTTAATCTGTATAGTGAAGCTATCTGTGAACAAGCACTCGAGGAAGAAGATCTTGGTCTGATAATAAATGGTGAGACGATCAACAATATAAGGTATGCTGACGATACAGTTCTCCTAACGGGAACGCTAGTAGAACTACAACATCTCGTTCAAAGTCTCAATATATACTGTAACAGTTACGGCTTGAAAATTAATTTGAAAAAATCTAAATTTATGGTAATCACGAAATCAAAGAACATCAGAGTTAATCTTGTAATAGACAATACAACGATTGAGCGTGTGCCCTGTTATAAATATCTGGGTGCTTGGATCACAGACGATACTGATCAAACAAAAGAGATTAGATGTAGAATAGAAATCGCTAGATCAGTCTTTAATAGAATGCGCAAACTCTTTTGCAATCGTGATATCAATATAAAGTTACGAATACGAATGCTGCGGTGTTATGTCTTTTCTACCCTGTTATATGGAGTTGAGGCTTGGACACTAAAACAGTTGACCATAAAAAACATCGAAGCCTTCGAGATGTGGTGCTATAGGCGCATTCTCAGAATATCATGGATGGACCGCGTCACTAACACGCAAGTACTCCAAACTTTAGACAAAAGATGCGAAATTCTAAATGAGATAAAAACTAGAGAAGAAGAAGAAGATGGAATACTTGGGGCACATTGTGAGAGGTGAAAAGTACGAACTTTTAAGAAACATCATGCAGGGCAAAATTAAGGGCAAAAGAAGTGTGGGAAGAAGAAAAATATCGTGGTTTCGTAATCTACGTGAATGGTTCGTGTGTAGTTCGATTGAACTTTTTAGGCGCGCTGCTAACAAAGTCGCAGTGGCCATGATGATTTCCAATCTCCGCTAGGAGTGGCACGAGAAGAAGAAGAAGAAGCATTTCTATATGTGTAAATACGGATTAAATGTTCCACTGAATAATAGCCGTTTTGTTAACTTTTTGTTTTTTTTTTTATTTTATTTATCGTTGGAAGGAGTATTTTCCTGTGATGCGTTAATATCTTCAGAAGTGTCATCCTGAATACTAAAATCTTGGTTTATTTTACTAAGTGGTTTTTTCTTGATTCTTGTAATTCTAGATTTAATTGCTCTTTCGTTCAACATGGGATATATTTCAGTTAGCATATGTCCCAACCCGTGTATATCCTGTGTATGTGTATTCTAATATCAGTTCTACTGGGGTGGAAGAACCGTGATCGTCTTCTAAAAATGCTAGTAATTGGGTGTAATTTAGTACATATGGTGGTGATGCATCCTGGATAAATTGTTTGACTGGTTGTAATAACGACTCAATATTAGTAGTTTCTGAAGTGGATTTGTCCATTTGATCATTTTTTTCTTCTTTTTAATTTGCACTGGTTTTGGTTTCGTTAATTCTATTGGTATAGTTTCTGTAGAAGTAGAGCAAGTTGGGGATGACACTTCCAAGTAAGATAGTTAATTTTTATTATCGGTTTCAGTGCTGACTTGAGCATCCATTTCCTCTCGAGATTCGTCATTTACATGTGTAATTTGATTTTGTTCGGAGCTAGTGGATGTTATTTGTGGAAAAAAATTTTCCCCCGTTTGCGGCTTTTGAGTATTTTGTGAATAAGAGGGATTTGAGGTACAGTCGGAAAGAAAAATTCGATACGAAATATTTTCAAAATCAATTAAGACGAAGTCGGGTACAGTAAAATTGTCTGTAAGTGTAAAGTAAACTTGTCTTTGAAAACCAGTTACATGGCTGTATTTCGGGTCTTGTATTCCAGCTCTAAGGAACGAAATCGGAGACATTAATTTAAAACCAACGTTGATTAAAAACTGTTCAATTATGTTACGGGGTATAGATGGACATACATTGGATAAAACTAATCTATTAGTGGGTGTAATTAGTTTACGTGCTTTGATTGTATGTTCTCCAATTTTAATTTCACCATGTTGACTTAGAAAATCATCTACGACTTGTATGCTTGAAAGGCAGATGCATATGCTTCCGTTTTTGGACATTTTGGATGAGAACAGTACATTTTTTGGATGGACTATAGTTCCTACTGAAATGGTGTACTCTTCTGTTCTTATTTCATCTACTGCCGGTAAAATTATGGCCTGGTTTTTTGTTGGGAATTTTGTTAATGGTTGTTGCTTAGTGATGGTAGTATAAGTAATGTTTTGCTGATCGGGATTAATTGATGGACCCCTGTAGTCAGAAGTATCACCTGCCATTTTGTTAAATTTCATTTAAATAATTTTAATTTATGTACACTGCTAATTTACACTGCTTCTTCTAAAAAAACTATAAAAGTTGTGGAGTTCAAAGTATTTCTACCTGAAATTTCAGGACCGATTTTAATAACTTCTGTTAGTGTATGTTTTGGCCTACAACTTTTTTTATTTTGGTCCTTTACTCTCTCTTGTTTCGATTTTATAGCTAATGGTTGCCAAAAATCCATTTCAGTTACCTTAGGCATTTTCTTTGTTGTCTTCTTAATTTCCCAGACTTCCAGACCGCACGTAACTATATTTTGTAATAAGGTTAAGGTAAAATAACAAAATAGCTTTAAATGACAGTTAACTTACCGACAATTTACACCTACTATTTCGTTTAACTGATATATTGTAATAAATATTTATAACTTGTTTTTAATTTTACTTTTTTTGCAAATTGGCTTTTAAGGACCAGGTGTTCCAACTAAGGCCAATAAAAACTAAACCATTTTGTTTTCATCTAGGTTACAAAAAATAAAACTGACTGCAAATGAAAGTCAAATTTATTTTACAAATGTCGGAAAATGAAACAATATAATTTTGAATTATTTATTTACAAATTGAATATTTTTCAAAAATACATTTTGGACAGAAAAATGCGTCTTTGTCGGATTTTATATGTCCTGCGCATTCTTCGCTTTGTGCTCATACCGACCAAATGCTGAGCACATCCTCATATCTCTGATCTGTCTTCTGCAGAAACGAAGCAGTACCGTTATTCCTTATGGGACAGGCCTCGCTATGAAGACTTTGTTGATGGCTTCTTAATTGTACCACTTGAAGACTGTAGTGACGGATCAACAATTTCACTCCTTGAAGATTCTTTTTTCATTTTCATTTGAAGGCGTTTGTGTTGTTTATTTTTCTTTTTAATAGTTTTCGGTGCAGCGTTGCCTTTATCAGAAAGAACATCAAACAAATTAAACACTAACTTTTGGGCTTGTGAATTAAGAGATTTTTTTCCTTGAATACTTTTAGTTTTAATATTGAAAGTGGGCAACATTTCAAGTGTTGAGCTTAGATGTGGCGTCTTTAAACCATATCTTCATTATCTGATGTGTCATGAATCAAGTAATTTAAAGAATTATCACTTTCAGAGCTAACATCTTGATATTTGGAAGAACGTTTAGGAAGTAAAGTTTTGATTCTTTTAGTTGAAGATTGATTCATCGGTTCTGCGGAAGTACTTTGATCTTTTCTGCACTTTTCTTCAAATTGTGGAAGTTGAAACTCGGTTAAGTTAGCCTAAACTTCAGAAAATATTTTTCCAAAGACTGTGCGTCTTATCGAGCGTTCAGGATCGAAAAAACGAAGAAACTCATCGTCTAAAAACGATTGGAGAGACTTAAAAACATACTTATCCATAGGCTGTAGCTCATGAGTTGTATTACTTGGTAGACAAAACAAAGTAATGCTGTACTTTTCAGCAGCTTTAAAGGTGTTTGCATCTAAATGAGACTTAACACCATCAATGTATTTTTACAAAAACATTTTTACACTTCACAAAAACTTCGTAAGTATGTCATACTTCCTTTAGGTAACTAACTAATAACTAACTAACTTCCATAACTAACTACCTTGATTTTAGGAGGAATATTTTCTTCTTATTCTGATTTGAGCTATAGGCCTACTACGGCTTATTCGATTCGTAATTTTATAGGCTTAAATGTCATACATTTAAAATAGAAAAAAAAGCAATTTTCCAATAAATATTACGTTTTTTAATTTTGACCTTCATTCGTCTTTTTGCAATAACAAATAAATTAATTGAACGTATACCGACTCAAATTAAAGGTCTTTTAGAGTACTTTCATAATCTATCCATAAATTACCCATTACAACAATTACTTAAAGCAAAAAATGAAAAAAAAACTCAAAACATACGTATTTTGCACATATAAACGCTCATAAATAAACAATAACCAAAAAATTTTTGTTGAATCAACTGGGGGATTGCCCCTGAGGTTGCCCTTTATAACCTAGGCATAAATTCCTGGATTAGAGAGTACTTTGTCCCCCACAGCCTGGGCTATAATATTATCAAGAAACATTAGACCAAAGGACATTAACATCTAAAATGTTCCTTTTACGGAATTATGATGAAATAATATTTTAATATCAAAAAATAGCGACGTAAAAGTAGAAATAGAATATTTGTGTTTTTCCTAGTGTTATTCGTTAACCTTCCTACAATTATTACCTGCGCCGAGAAAGTAATTGGAAAAAGTTGTTTTTGTACATTAAGTCTTACATTAAATTGGCGTAGTCTATATTAGTAAACTTTTGACACGTTTTGAAACCTTATTTTATTTATCGCTGTTGGTTCTTCGACGAAAAAGAGGTAAACATTGTTAACTAAATAATTTAACTGTTTACCTACTATTTGACGTAATAATTTGGTTTTTTTAATTTGATTTAGAATTCACTAGTTGATATTATAATTCTTATGTTGGATGGGTTGGAGTTAATAAAAAGGGGCTATTAGATAACTATTTTTTCTTCTTCTTTCTTCTTCTTCAGTACCCTGTCCGATTATCGAACGTTGGCGATCATATTGGCAATAATAACTTTATTTACGGCGGCTCTAAATAAATTAGCGGTGGTTTCTTGATACCATTCTCTGAGATTTCGGAGCCAGGATGTTCTTCGTCGGCTGCGGCCTCTCCTTTCGGCAATCTTACCCTGTATTATGAGGTGTGAAGGTTATACCTCTCTGGATGTCTCATTACATGATCGAAATATTGTAACTTTCGAATTTTATTGTTTTTGTTGTTTCTGTGCTCTTTTTCATTCGATGTAAAACTATTTCATTTCTTATTCGATCAACCCAACTTATCCGCAATTACTCGTCGATAAATCCACATTTCAAACGCCTCTAATTTTTTCATTAATGTCTCTGTAAGGGTCCAGCTCTCCATAACATATAGCAATGTGGAGAATATGTAGCAGCATATTAATCTGGACATTGAAGGGCGGAAACTCTATCAAAACTTCAGGCGTTTGAATTATGGTTATACAGAAGAATCTGAAGATACATGGACAGACAAAGTCACAAATGAAGAAGTACTGCGGAGGATGAACACAACCGCGGATTTGGTCAACATTGTGAAGAGCCGTAAGCTGGAGTACTTGAGACATATAATTGAGAAATCAAGGCAGATACGAGCTACTCCAATGCATTTTGCAGGGTAAAATTGAAGGAAAAAGAACCCCAGGATGAAGAAAAATATCCTGGCTTGCTAACCCTGAGAGCATGGTATAAAAAGACATCAACACAGCTATTTTGTATAGCAATCAACAAAATCATCATAGCCAGAATGATGCCAACGTTCGGATACGGACAGGCACACCTAAGAAGAAGTATTAATCTGATTTTAAGGTTTAACGTAATATCTCTATTAATTTAAATTTTTCTTTAATTTATAAAAGGCGGCTCTGGCTTTTTCAATGAGTATTCTTATTTCTTTATTTTTATTCCAGTTATCGTTAACGTTTGCGCCCAAGTATGTAATATTGTGGACTCTTTCTAACTCTATTCCTACGCTCTGATGTTTCGTTGGGTTGTAACTCCGTTTTGTATACGTTTTGTCTTAGAAGTATTAAGTTTTAGCCCATATTCATCACATTGCTTCGGTTATCCTGTTTATAAGTCGTTGCAGGTATTCTTCCATTGGAGGCAATAAGTACTGTACCGTCTGCATTCTCTGAGATTTGTTGACATTAATTGTTGATTTTAATGCCTGTATCTTCAACTAAAGGTTCTTTGAAAATAAATTCGGAGTAGATATTAAAAAGTAGAGCGATTAGAATTAATCCTTGCCTCACTCCACGTTGTATTTCCACTACTTCCGTCTTGTTGTGTCAGCTCGTATGTTTTGCACATTAATGCCATACAAAGTTTTGTAATACGGTGGTCTCGGTCATCAATTCCCAATGGTTGCAAGACACCTATAGTTTTGTCATGGTTTACTCGGTCAAAGGCCTTTTCAAAGTCGATTTATAAACACATAATATATGATTGTTATTTATACCATACATCTTGAAACATGACCTGCAAACTGAAGATGTGATCTCTCTGGTTCCAAGGGGTTGTTTCTGAAACAAATTGTGTTCATTTTACTTAGTTGTACTTCTATTTTGTTGTAAATTCTCGAGTGTCAGTATTCTTAGGAAAAATTTTCAGTACATGACTTATCAGACTAATAGTGCGATGATCGTTACACGTTTGACATTTACTGTTTCGGTATTATTATAAATGTTCTTCTTCTTCTTTTTGTGCCACTCCTATCGGAGATTGGAAATCATCAAGGCTATTCTGACCTTGTTTACGGCTGACCTAAAGAGTTCATTAGTGGTGCAGCCAAACCACTCTCTCAAATTCCGCAACCATGACATTCTTCTACGGCCTGGATTCCGTTTTCCTTCTATTTTTCCCTGCATTATATTTTGAAGTAATGCGTATTTATGTCCTCTCATCAGGTGACCAAAATATTCGAGTTTTCTTCGCTTTAGCGTTAACAAAATCTCTGGGTCTTTTCCTATTCTTCGTATTACTTCACAGTTTGTTATTCTTTCAACCCAACTAATCTTCAGCATTCGACGGTAGCACCACATCTCGAAACTTTCAATATTTTTCATGTTGTTCCCTTTGAGAGTCCAGGCCTCTACACCGTATAATAGCGTGTTAAATACATAGCCTCTCAGCATTCTTAATCGTAGAGGGATGCTTATATTTCTGTTGCAGAAGAATTTTCTCATCTTTATGAAGGTGGCCCTGGCAATTTCGATACGTCTTTTTATTTCACTGTTTTGGTCTCCAGTTTCGTTTATTAAAGTTCCCAAGTATTTGTAACTTGATACTTTTTCAACTTGAGTGCCGTTTATACTAATATACGCTGGTTGTGTCATGTTTTTACTGAAGACCATATACTTGGTTTTTTTAATATTGATATTTATACCATAATTGTTGCAAGCAATATTTATGTCTGTAAGTAATCTTTGTAATTCTTTACTGTTCTTGCAACTAGTACAGTGTCGTCCGCGTATCGAATATTATTTACAATCTCTCCATTAATTACGATTCCTCCGTTTGCTTGTAAAAGGGTTCCTGACAGATGCTTTCACTATATACATTAAATAACAGAGGTGACAAAATGCAACCCTGTCGTACTCTATACGTATTTCTATTGCTTGTGATGTTTCAGTTTCTATTTTGATGTTAGCTTTCTGATTCCAATATAGATTGAGAATTATTCGCAGATCTTTATTATCTATGTCCTTCCTTTCAAGAATCTCTCTAAGCTTATCATGGCGTACTCTGTCAAACGCTTTTTCAAAATCGATAAAACACGTATGTACCTCTGATTAACGTCTAGGCATCTTTGTGTGAGAACATTCAAACCGAAGAGAGCTTCTCGAGCACCAAGCCCTTTTCTGAACCCCATCTGTGTATTACTAATATCTGACTCCAACTTTTGATAAACTCGGTTGTGGATGACTTTTAGAAATATCTTTAGTAGGTGGCTCATTAAAGATATTGTTCTGAACATTCTTTAGCATTAGATTTCTTTGGCAGTGTAACGAATGTAGACAACAGCCACTCTTGAGGTATAATACCAGTATTGTATATTGTATTAAATAAGTGCAATATTATACCTATTGATTCATCATTCAAGAGCTTTAGCAATTCGGTAGGAACCTCATCCGGTCCATTTGCCTTCCCAGTTTTGGAATTTTTAAGTGCCATTTCTACTACACATTTTAGAATTTCAGGTCCCGTTTCGCTATATATCAGAACAATGTTATTTCTGTTGTCCTCAAATAATTCTCTTATGTATTCACTCCATCTATTAATTTTCTCTGTTAAATCTATAATAATCTTTCCATCTTTGTTCTTAAGCAAACTTATTTGACGTCTTCTTTGGGTTCCTGTAATTTCTCTTACTTTTTTATGTATATTGAACGTGTCATACTTTCTTTCATAGTTTTCCATTTCTACACATTGTTCTGTAATCCATGATTCTTTGGCATTTCTTATTCTTTGCTTTATGTTCTTATCAACCTCTTTGTATTTTTCTGCATTATTCTTCATTTTACGTCTTTCATCCATTAGTTCTAGAATGTCTGGTGTCATCCACACCTTATGTTTCTTTGCAGATTTGGTTAGGTGTTTCTTCCCGTAGTTCTTATTATTGTATTTATATACTTAAGTTTTTCATCTATGTTGTCTGTTCTGCGGATTTGGCTTTCTGCTACACTGAGGCTGGTGTTTATTTCTTCTCGCACTGTTTGTCGTAGATGTTCATTTTTAAGCTGGCTTAAGTCTAATGCTGGAATGATGGCTTTTTCTTATTTTCTTTGGTCTAGCTTCTATCACAGATACTACTGGATTATGATCAGATATCAGATATCAGAACCGATATCAGCTCCAGGGAAAGTTTTAGTAGATTTTACTGCATTACGGTATCTTTTTGTCACCAATATGTAATCTATTTGGTTTCTGACCACTTTTTCTTGTGTATGTTGAGGTGACGTCCACGTATATAGTCGCCTTGGGGGTAGTAGTTTAAAGAATGTATTAGTTATTATTAAATCTTCGCTTTGACAAAACTGAACTAAACGATCACCCCTTTCATTTCTATTC
>OU898277.1:149843072-150059051 GCA_918026665.1 Diabrotica balteata | reverse complement strand
TGTATAATTTTTTATCTCAAAATGGAAAATAAATAAGTTATAAACAAAAAATAACTCAAAATTTTGAACAAATTTTGTTTTGGGCCGGTCATTAACTTACAATAAAATTACATCCGAGCAATATAGGATTTTTCAGCAAATAATTTTCACTACAAATTTATTTAATTGAATTAACAGATATCTGGGTTTTACATATACAAAACAAATAAAAAAGAACCATTAGGCTTAGTTTTCTATAATGTATATATACAGTGCTAGTCAAAAGTCCGTTCCCCCCCTCGTATCTTTTGAACGGTTATTGTTATAGTATTGAAATTTGGAGGGAGGTAATAAACAGACGTAGGCTTCTTAACTAGTCATAACAGGTGACGTAATAGTGACAGATGACGTTACAGCGCCATTGTGACAGATAATTTTAAATGGGACCTTATGGCAAGTGATACCTCGTTTGAAAGGTATTGAAAATACCTATTCAGTCATAATAATTTTGTTTGAATTTAAGGTCATTTTAATAAATAAATTAAATAAATACTAAAATTGTAGCTTCTTCTTTAATTGATAAATATTTAACAACCAGTTCTGATAGTAAGTGTTCAAAATGTGCTTCATGTACTTCCTGATAGTAATGCGTCCTATTTCTAAACTCTTTCCGTACTCGTTCAAATGTGTCGGTGGAAATTGCCATACATTCTTCAACAATTCGTTGTTTCAAAATGTCAATATTGTCGGTTCCTGTAGCGTAAACTTAAGATTTCAAGTATCCCCACAGAAAAAAAATCTAATGGTGTGAGGTCCGGTGACCGAGCTGGCCATTCTATCGTACCTCGTCGTTCAATCTATCTACCACGATATTTTTCATCTAGATAACGTCTTCTTTCTTCTTCTTCTTTTGGCATGGGTCATAGCCTGGATGGGTCTTTGCCTGTCTGGCTATGTCCTTCCATTCAGATCTCTCTTGTGCCTTCTTCTCCATTGTCTAATGTTCATTGTTTTCAGGTCGTCTTCCACGTCATCCAACCATCTCGTTCTGGGCCTTCCTTTTTTTTCGCCTTCCTATGGGCTTCCATTGTAACATTTTCTTTGTTGTTTTTGCATCGTTTTGTCTCTGTACATGTCCCAGCCATGACAGTTCTTGACTTTTCACAAATCTTACAATGTCATAACCTTCATTTAACTCTACATTATCAGTTTTATGTTCATCAGTCTATGCATTGCTTTTCGATGCGTGGCCCTTATATCACTCTTGTTTGTAACTAAAAAACAATATTCACACTGTGCCCAAATACCTAATAATGAACGAAATAAAGATAGGAAAGAGACAACATATATAACTATTCTACGCTTCAAAACTTCTAAGCGCAAAAGAATCATACCTTTGTCGCAAGTTTAGTATCGAAAGAATCACTGGAACAATACATTGGAATACATGGAACATACCATTTTACGAACGAGTTAAAAAACTACCATATTATATCAATCAAATCACCTTGGCGCCCATAAAAATATACCAGTCACACTCCTGGACAGTTTTCTTTACCAATAGTAGACCTCTCCTTACTTAATCATGACAAGCATTTACACATTTATGCTGAGGTCAGGCTTCGATATCATGCAAAATTCAAATATTCCACTTACAAATTGTTCTTCACTGATGCCTTCAAAGATTGCAACGGAGTAGCAGCTACTACTGTATCAGAGCTCCAAGCAATACTTGACACACTAAATTATTGTAAAACCACAAATAAAATACAAATACCTACTTAAGTTCTTTACAGGCCACTAACAGTGTTTATCCTACATACATCAATATATTCCTAATTAAAGTCGCGTTGCAACAGATCCAATTTTCTGGGAAAACCATATTATTTATGTGGGCCCCATCCCATGTCGAAATAACTGGTAATGAACTAGCAGACCAAACAGCGTTTGAAGCAATAAACAATGTGAACGACTACAACAGGTAAGTATACCAATATCAGATACTAAAACTTTATTCAAAACTCACGTAAATAAAATCTAGCAAAAAATATGCGATCAAACAAACCACAAATCTTAAAAGCACCAAACCAGACGTATCTTCAAAAAATCCTCCTATACCACCAAAACGAAAAGACCAGGTAATTATCAGCAGACTACGGCTTGGGCATACACGACGTACGGCTACATAATCTCCAAAGAACCACTACCAATGTGCCAAAGATGCAAGGACACCTTTCACAGTCAACCATATAATAATAGAATTCCAGAGTACACAGCCAAGACGATATTCAAGATACCCAACAGCCTGAAAGAAGCACCGGTTACAAAATTCAATGACGTTGTGTCTTTTTTAAAATTAGTGTAAACTCTATAATAAATTATGATTTAATTTTTGTTACATGCATACATGTACATACATGTACATTGTACCATATTGTTGTAAATCATGACTTTTAAAATGTACCTTATCTTTTCTATTTCTATCATAAACCTACCGCTAATAACTGTAGTGGTTGATGCGAATAAATAAAATAAAAAAAAGATAGGAAAGGAAACTCAATACTTCTTATAAACACACATCATACGACGTAATTTGCAGTGGATATTGACCTTAACCTTGCACTGCTCATGACTGACTACACGATTCAAAAATCAATCAAGTTTGATCTCTTCACGATCGTAATTATTGCGAGTCGTGAAGAGAATCTAATCTTCGTATTTTACGAATGTATAATACGAATATATACGAATCTATACGAATTCTACTTGTTTACACGGAGCGTGGGATACGAAAGCGTGGCTCACGTTCGTGATTCACTACATATGTCAACGCAACATAAGGGATTGATAACTACATTAGATGTTTCGACTTTATTAGTACTTATCATAACACTAAAGGGAAGAACCTTTGATTTCCGATGAAATGAGTGTCGTTAAAAATCAGTTCTCAGTGCGTATTGAGCAGTTGAGCACGAATAGAGCTGTAAGAAGTTGAGAAAAACAGAGGTAGAGGAAAATAAAAAAATGGAAGGGACTATGTGGCAGAGGACTTAAGAGAGACAGCTTTCAGAATGTAGACAACAGAATGAAGGTATGGCAGTGTACTGAAACCGGCAAAATTGCTCCTAAGCGGCCAAGAGTGGCTGGCTCAATAGATCGAAAACGTTATAGCCACTGTATTTTGACGTTGCAAAGACATCAATTTTAATAAGCTAACTTAAAAAAGGTTAAACTATCAATAGCCAATATTATTGGACAAATTGAAGTAGGAACTCAGTGATAACCGGCACCATATGCATAAGGAAAAAAGTGTTGTTTCTCCAAGACATTGTACCGGCTCACAAGAGCGTTATGATAGTGGCAAAAATGCATGAGTTGGGCTTCGAATTGCTTGCTCATCCTACTTTATCACCCAACTGATTTAGCCCCCTGGAAAAATTCAGTTCGAACGAAGAGATAATTAAGGAAATAAACGCCTATTTTGCAGAGTATCCAGACGTCCTGCATGAATTGCGGACGGCATAAAGAAGTTAGAATAATCGCTGATATTGTTGTATTGAGCTAAAAAGAGACTATATCGAATGAAATAAAAGAATTTCCCGGGAAAACATGCTTTTCATTTCAAAGGACGTTACTTTTCAGACTTCCTAGTATTACCACATTCCTGAATATACATACAGTATATATTTCTACGTGATAAATTACGGGATTCTCACAAATTACAGTTTTTCCATTATTCATTATAGACTTACTCATTCTAATATAATGTAACGCCAGATTTTATTTTATTTTTTATAGATGTGGTTATAAAAATTAATTTAAATAAATATTTAAAGAAAACTGTCAAACAGCATAGTGAGTACCTAGGGTCTATAGTACCAAGCAGTCTCTCACTAACGCGTAATAAATTATTCAAAAACCCAAACTAAAAATATAAAATTATGAATTTGATTTTTTATGTAGAAGCGACAAAATCATTATTCAATTAGTTTATAATACTCTGATAGTTTAAACTTTAATTCTCTAGTTAGTAAAAGTGTTAAATAAATTTGGTGTTGTCTTTTATAAAAGGTAGGGTTTAAAAAGCAACATAATTAGTAGTCTTTACGATTGCAGTTGTTGTAACAAGCGTTTATTGCTCACATACTTTAAAAAATGCAGTACATAATGCGCTAACACGATTTCAGGAACGTGGTTTTACAACAGCTGGGTTATGATGTTAACCACAAAACAGGAAGGCTGTATTTTCCTTTTTGACAAATCGTTATTAGATAAGGCAAAAACCTCGGGTTCATTTGAAAAAATGTTCCCGTGAGATATTTTTGCATAATCAATTTCGTGAGGCACCCCAGAAGATTTAAAAATACAAATAAAAAATATTATTTTTAAAATGACTAAGTGTCTAAATTCATGCTCAAATCAGTTCCCTATAAAAATTTGGGCTTATTTTATTTTAAAACCTAGTTTTTTAATTGTTAATGAAACGCCAATGGCAAACCATTCTGGCAACATGGCAAACATTTCTATTCCACTAGGAGAATAATTCCAAAACTAAAATTGTAGTATTTTCAAAGATACCAACAACTGTATATTTGTATGCCAAGGAACAAATAATAAAACAGGTAACTTCCATAAAATATTTGGGAGCAAATATCAACAGCCAGTGTATCTCAAAAAAATAAATCCTATCAAAATTAGAACAAGCTATGAAAAGACTCATAAACATGAAAACATTTTTACAAGTTAGACCATTAGTCTAAAGCTCAGAATCCGAATATCAACTGTTACGTTTTCTCTGTTTTGCTGTATAACTGTGAAAGTTGGTCAATGGACTCTGAAACAGAAAAAAAGAATAGATGCCTTTGAGATGTATATATGCAGGCAGATGGTAACATAACGAAGGTAACATAACTCTCGCTAGGAAAATACACCTCGTCAAGCACATGACAAAATGAAAATGACAGCACATGACAAATTGTGCGAAATTGATTGACTGGTATTTAGAAAATAATTATTTAAAACCGTAGGTAGGATTTATTGGTGATCAGATGCCTTTGAAGATAAACGACCTTCTAGAAGTGACGGAAAATGAAAAAAAAAACGAAGTTTTTCGAGTCCGTATTGCCCCATAGCCATGAACGTAAACAAGTAGGGAATACCTGATAGAACCATTTTATCGGCTTTTAAACTTTTAGTTTCAATAAAATTTGACTGGTAAACAAATTGGTGAAACTTGCTAAAAAATTAATTATTTTTTTAATCAAGGATAGCTTTGATTAAAAAAATGCAAGAACAAGACGAGACTTAGACAGTCTTGGTCTTGGTCTTGCGCCAATACACCTGGTCTTGGTCTTAGTCTAAGTATTGCACTCCCGGTCTTGGTGTTGGTCTTGATCTTGCAGCAAGAGTCTCAAAAAAGCCAAATTAATGACTGTATTTTGAAGAACATTATTTGTCTCGAAAGGAATTGATGGACCCCCACCATATATAAAATGGAAATCATAAAAAAGATTGGTGTGTGGCAAAAAATCCACATACATGTATCAAGGGTACAGATTCTTTAGGTGATAAGATAGCAAACTATAATCCACTTATTAAAGCAACATAAATGCTATTAACAATCTTAGCTCTACTTTTATATAAAAAACTAACTGAAAAAATAAAGAATAGGTAAAAAAGCAATGATAATCAAAAAAAGTTATTTTAAATTAAGGATATATCTACTTAATAAATACACCAAAATAAAGTAGTAGGTACTTTTCTTTAGGATCCAGAACTTTGGTTTTTCAGAAAGAAATATTTGTAATTCCTTTTTGTGAAAAGATATTAGATGCTTCCTTAAACCTGATTCCTGGTGTTTTTGTTTTTCACTTTCATTTCAACCTTTCTATGTAGGCACAATTTACACAAAGCAATTTGGGATGCATGAATTATTTCGAAAAACTCATCAAATTTGCTTTTAGGTCTTTAGATCTATAATTCCAACCGTCACTACTCCGACTAGAACTAAATATTTGAATCTTTGTCCTCATGTCAAATTATAAACTTGTCAAATGAAGTTTAGTGATGTCGAAAAAGTAACTACTACTATAAATGTCCGTTACTATTCAATACCCTAAGTATCTAATAACAAAGAATTATATATCGTTACTTCGTTATTCTAAATATTTCGGTATTTTGTTTACACGGTAGGCGACATTATCTGTTATTAATTTGTCTCGTTATTTTCGAATATTAGTCTGCCTTTAGCAATATTTTTTTACTTAAGCAATTTTGTTAAACCGAATGATCTGATCGCACACTCAACAGAAACAATGTTTAGTCGTAGGCCGATAAGATTTGTTTATTTAGATTCCTCTTAACTAAATTATAATGGGAAAAAAATTGAATTATTAAGTGGGTGTCCGTAACAATAAGTGTTTATTTTTATTAGCTAAGGTGACATATTTAAAAAAAAATTCGATACGATATTACTATCGGCGTCGCAATGCAACATTATTTTATGATTAGAGGGCGGCTACTTCCAATATCTGGACAATTAATTTCAGAGCGAAAAAGTCGTACGCTGGAAAAGAATGTACAAAATATTTTATTTTTACATTGTAATTATGACCTCTGAGCACGTGTCAAATGTGTTCTTTTAATGAATATTTTGATTCGGTATGTATGTTTATGGTATTGTTCGTAATGCGCATAAGTCCAGTTTTTCAAATTTTTATTACATATTTGTTTGCGTCTTATAGAGTCTTTAAGCATATACCCGAACTACTATACTCGCTAAAACGTCACTCAGTCCTAACTGCAAGACGCAAAAGTCTCGCAGGCTCAGTCTTGTTCTTGCGTAAATCTTGCACGGTCAGTCTTGGTCTTGGTCTTGCTAAAATTAGACTGCAAGACCAAGACCAATTTTGGGCTACACTTATACATGCAAGAGGTATTTGTCTACGTATGAAATTTGATAAAAAACATGTTTCATTCGGTAAACAGATAACTATAACAACGTTTAAGAAATTTTGTATAAAATTACAAAATATATATTTCTTTCATAATTTTTTATACACACGGGTTTTAAATAAGCCGAAAACTATATTAGACAAACTTTAACACAAAACCTTGAATTAAAAATATTTCTTAGCCTGATCATGGGGATTTTTGTCCTTAGAGTGTCCGAATTATATACATTTACCTTATATACATATTATTTAAATGACTCTTTGAATATAATGAAAACCGACAATTTGAACCTCTGTAACTCATAAATATCTGACGCAATAGAAAAAGCTTTTCTATTGCCTCAGATATCAGAAGAACAAGCGGGATTTGTCCCAGCAAAAGGCACAAAAGTACACATCTTTAATGTCTGACAGCTAATCGAAAAAACTCATGAATTCAATACTCCTATCCATATGTGCTTTGTGGATTACACAAAGGCATTCGATAAAGTCAAATGGCAGCAGCTATGGTCCATACTAGCGGAAATGGGAACACCCCATCACTTAATTCAACCAATTAGGTCTATATGAAAATAATAAGTACACAGTAAAAATAAACAACACCCATTCCGATAATTTCAGAACAAAGGCAGGTGTCAGACAGGGATGCATAATCTCGCCAACTCTATTTAATATCTACAGCTAACATATTATGCGAAATATGCGAATATCAGTAGAAGGTCAAAAAATAAGTAACTTGAGATATGCTGATGACACTGTAATAATCGCGCCAAATCAAGAAGAAATGGAAGACATAATGAGATGTCTGAAGGAGAAAAGCAAAACATATGGACTAAAGCTAAATATGAGTAAGACAAAGATTATGATAGTAGACAGAGCTCGGAATAATCTTAAACACATTAAAGAAATTGGGAGCTTTGAAGTAGTAAATAGTTTCATATACCTGGGGTCTCTAATAACAAATGATGGAGGGTGTGACAGAGAGATACGTAGAAGGTTAACTATTGCTAGAACAGCTATGATGAAACTGGTAACAATTTGGAAAAATTCTAGCATAACAATACACACAAAACTAAGGCTGGTAAGGGCACTCATTTTTTTCATAGCCACATATGCATCCTAAACGAAGACCTTAAAGAAAGCGGATAAAAATAAACTAGACGCTTTTGAAATGTGGGTATACCGCCGCATGTTCAGAATATCCTGGATTGATCATCGCACTAACGTATCGATATTAGAACAACTTAAAGTAAAGGATAGATTGCTTAAACAAATACAATAGAGATATTTGCAGTATTTTGGACACATTGCTAGAAGAACAGGTACGATGGAAAAACTAACAGTCGAATGTATAGTTGAAGGAAAGACACCTAGGGGAAGATCTCCAAGCTGTTGGGCAGATCAAACAAAAATATTGATTAACCAAGGGTTACATGAAGCCGCACAACTAGCCTATAATCTAAGTAGCCTATAAGCCTAAAAATAACGGGGTCCTTTCTTCATTCGTAAGATGATTGTGACGAGTCATTTCAATTAAAAAAAAATAATGATAGCCTTAAAAATACAACAATTCACTAATCTCTCAGCATAACAAACGACGCAAACAAAATAACAATTACTTATAACAACTTTCTGACTCCTTAAAGCACACTTTTCACGAATGAAATAATATTTGAAATACTTTTCTGAGATTCTGAACTATATAGTTGCGTTTTTACCAAAAACGGTTGAAATTATTATGTTTAAACCGAAATACCAATAATACACAAAAATTATGTTTACGTTTTATTTTCTAACCAAGTTCAGTATAAATGTTCATCAAAAAGAGATTCGTTCGCCTTATTCCATCATCAGGAATTATCCAAAGGGCGCCCGTTGTATCAAAATGTTAAATAATAAATAAAAGAAAATTTATTATATAGAGTAATCTATCATTTTGCCAATTTTAATGGTATTTTATAAATATGCAATGATATTATTAGAAAAAGGCGAAAAAATTCAACTTTAACAAATTATCTTCGTCGGCAGGAAGATTTTATTAATATATAATGTGGTCCAACAACCATATTAGTCACTTCAGGAAAATCCAAATCTAATCATTCTTCCCACCGATAAAGGCAATGCCACCGTCATTCTAAACACATCTTACATTAATAAACTCTTAAATCTCATTATTACTCCATACTACAGACCAATTCCTTATCAATAATACCTCTCTTCCTGTTGACATAAAACAATCTCTAATTCCTCATGAAAAGTATCCCAGAACACCTCAAATATTATCGCCTACCCAAAATTCACAAATCCGATATTCCTCTACGTCCCATTGTCAGTGCATACAACTGTCCTAGACAAGCATTGGCCAAGTTCTTGGGGAAAACTCTACCAACTCTCGCCGAAAATCTTCATCCTTAGTCAAAAATTCTTTTCATTTTATTGTAATTTTCGATATCGTTTCACTCTTTACAAACATTCCTATCAAGTAAACTCTAAACATTCTGAAAACTAAATACAGTATTTAGTTTATTTTATGAAATAAACGCACAAATTCAAATATTGACGACAAACATTGACGAAGATCTAACATCAACATGGAATACGATTACAAGTGCTGTAACAGACATCATGAAAAACAACTTAGGGTACAAACAAAATAACAAGAGGCAAAAATGGATGACAGAAGAAATACTATTACTAATGGAAGAACGACGAAGACACAAGAATAACCAAGATGGCAGCAATATGTATGAAAACATTAACAGGCAAATAAAAGCAAAAATAAGAATAGCAAAAAATGAATGACTTAGTGTACACCTACGTGTACACCTACATTGGAACCGTATTTCTCCCGATCCGACATCGGGCGACGTCGGCCGACGTCGGATTGAAAACAAACTCAAGTTATTAAATCATAGTGCCTATACTGCTTCCATGACGAAGCAGTGTAGGCACTATCATTTAATACCTTGAGTTTGTTTTCAATCCGACGTCGGCCGACGTCGCCCGATATCGGATCGGGAGAAATACGGTTCCAGTGTAGGCGTACACTTAAGCAACAATGTATCGATCTAAAACATTTACAACGACAGCACGACGACCGTAATTTACATAAATAGCTTAAGGAGACTGCTAGAATATACAGAAAACGAAGACCAACTACCATAGTTAATCAGGATAACCAGATAGTGCTGGATGAAAAGGAGAAAATTGATATATGGGAAAATTATATCCAGGAGCTCTTCCATGACGAAAGACCCATGAGTGAAGTTTATACAGACGACCAGCTGACTGGTCCTTAATCACCAGAGAGGAGATAGAAAAGGCAATATTAAATTCAAAAAACAATAAGGCACGTGGACCAGATGAAATCCCGTCAGAAATACTCAAATTACTGGATGAAAGGGGAATTTCAGCACTACACAAAATATTTAACTTAATTTATGAAACTGGCTGCTATCCTCAACAGTGGTTACGCTCTACCTTTATTCCCCTGACCAAGAAAGTCAATGCAAAAAGATGTGGGGATCACAGACTCATTAGCCTGATGAGTCACACTTTAAAGATATTCTTAAAAATACTACATCAAAGATTATACAAAAAATGTGAATGGGGCATCATTGACTCCCAGTTCGGGTTTAGGCAAGGTTTAGGAACACGAGAAGCAATAGCAGCAACACAGGTGCTGGTCCAAAATTGTTACGATCAGAAGAAGGATGTGTTCCTATGCTTTTTGGATTACCAAAAAGCGTTTGATCGTGTCCAACACCACAAGTTAATGCAGACCATCAAGAAAGTTGATATAGACCAAAAAGACATAAGATGCATTGAAAACTTGTACTGGCATCAAAAGGCACAGTTAAAAATAGACAATTCTATATCCAAACCTATACATATAAGAAGGGGCGTTCGACAGGGATGTGTGCTTTCCCCTCTTTTATTTAACATTAATTCGGAAGCCATATTTCAAGAGTCTTTGGAGGATGCAAAGATGGGAATCAAAGTGAATGGAGGTATCGATCAACAACATACGATATGCTGATGATGGTGTCTTAATTTGTGACAACATAGTCGATCTTCAACAACTTGTCACTATAATCGGAGAATACAGTAAGCGAATGGGATTAGAGATTAATACCAAAAAAACCAAATTTATGATCATCTCCAGAAACTTGGATGCACTTGAAAACTCCACCATAACACTGAATGATTCATAACAATGAATACTAAGTCCATTGAAAGAGTGAGTAAATTTAAATACCTGGGATCGTGGCTTTTTGAAGACTGGGCATCGGACAGGGAAGTAAAATGTCGAATTGAGCAAGCTCGATAAGCTTTAGTAAAATTCAAGAAGGTACTGACCTGTTCAGAGTTCGATCTTCAACTGAGACTAAGGTTTACTAAGTGCTACGTGTGGTCAGTGCTGCTATATGGCGTAGAGGGTTGGACACTCAAAACGAGGGATATAAACAGATTAGAAGCTTTCGAAATGTGGCTCTATCGCCGTATCCTAAAAATACCATGGACAGCGAAAATCACAAATATAGATGTCCTTAAACGAATAAACCAAGAACGCCAACTTTTCGAAACCATCAAGAAAAGGAAAACGGCGTATCTAGGTCACATCATGCGAAATGAAAAATACCAGTTCCTCCAACTTATAATCGGGGGTAAAATTGAAGGCAAGAGAAGAATGGGACGCAAGAAAATGTCCTGGCTCCGAAACATAAGGCAATTAACGACATACAATCTCTGATACATACTGCAAGAAATAGAGAATTAATGGAAAATGTGATGGCTAACATCCATTAGTGGATTTGCATCTGAAGAAGAAGAAATACAGTATTAAGCAGGACCACTTATCTCTCATTAAATATTGTATGTCCAACATTTATTTTATCTTCCAAAATCAACTCTACAGACAAATAAATGGTGCTCCCCACCATCCTCTAGTAATTGCCAATATCTTTATTAAAGCTTATATAGCTTAATTTTGTTTAAATCTCTTACAAACAAATTAATTTGCAACTTTCTACTGAAAGTTGCGAATTGAAAGTAATGAAACTTTCTAATTGAAAAAAAAAATTAAATTTTTAATTGTTATATCTTTTTTTATTAATAAAGATAAAGTAATTTTGCAAGTTTTTTTAAAGCTGAAACAACTACCTTTAAAATGAGGCGGTTTTGAAAGTTAATTGCACGTATGAAACTTGAGTTATGCCCCATCTAATGACTATTTTGCAAATGTTTTTCACGAAATTTGTTATAACTCCAATTCTAACAATCGGATCCAAAGTTAACCAAACGTTTATTTATTATTAGGATATTTTGATCCAAATATCCTGGTCTATGTCTTAATAGTTATTAGTCATCTTGTGTTTTGTATAATAATTTGTTTTTTAAAATGGTCACAACTGTCAACGACTACAAATCTACTGAGTTAGGTCTAACAATTCCTTCCAAAAACCGTAGTTGTAAACAAATATTTCATATTACTTACAATTAAATAATTTGGGCTATTCACAATATACTCCTATCTGGCACACAACAAAAATTTTAACTAAACAACCATTAACACTTTGATATGTATAAATTAAACCTACGACTAATATTCTCACACAAGAAACTGATTCATTTTATGCCAAAAACTAGGTACTTATTTATGCTGAATTTTTGTAGTATAAAGAAATATTGTAGACAGTTTTATAGAGGTTAAAAAATTTAGTGTACCTTTAATAGATATACACTGAGAAATCAGACTAATATACTGACATATAAACTCGAACACCCATTATAATTTATTATATTTTGGAAATATTTTGTGCAAGGTAGATAAATAAACAAATGATCAACATTTCAATATAATTGAAACAACTTACAGGGGTAAATCGAATAATAATGTATTGATGCACCTCGGTTGGCAACACACTGTTGGATGCGCCGGGGTTCGCTTCTTAATAGGTGGTCAATATCCTCCTGGAGTTTCTTGTTCCATGTCCTAATTAACTCCTCCTCCTAAAGTGTTTGCAAAGTTTGAGGAGGATGGTCTAAATTAAGAAGACTCCTACCCATCATGTCAAAAAGGTGAATACTTGAGAATAACTCTGGGTATCTCGGGGGCCAGAACATAAGATTGTCTCCAGTCTGTTTAAAGAAGTCAATGCAGTGGTGTCGCCATACGACGGGTGAGGGGGGGATTCTCCCTCCCCCCCCCCCAATAAAGATTCAGTTGGAAAATTTATTAAGAAAATTATAAATCCCGACTCCGACTGGAAAAGAAATAAAATTTAAAAAAATAAAGTTAAAAAATAAAGTTCGGGTTGCGCTAAATCAGCATTTCTTTAAATTCGTTTTCTATGTGGCAATGCCGCGCCGCCGCAACCGGCAACGCGTCATAAGAGAAATACATTAATCGAACAAGAGAAAATCCATAGTCAAAATAAGAGAGTTTTATGGGTTTTAATGGATACAATCAGATGAATCAGAACATTAGGCATTCTAGGATTGGGTTTTCGAAAATCTGATTCGGCTTCCGAAGGAAATTTTGGACAAATTGTAAACCTTATATCAAGACATAACAGTGTCGTGAAATAATGGTTTGACGACAGAAAATTGCGCCCTTATCATGTGACATACATGAGTGGTGAATCTCAAAATGAAATGATCTCTTTAATTGGATCAGAGGTACGTAGTTTGATAATTGAAGAAATTAAAGAATGTTTATTTTTTTCGATAATGGCTGATACGACACCTGATTTATCTCATAAGGATATACTCTCCCTGGTAATACGTTATGCCGACAATAAGGGTAATATTCACGAAAGGCTTATTAAGACCGTTGAATTTTGCCATAAATCCGGACTGGGTATGGCCGAGTTGTTAATTAAATGCCTAAGTGAGTTGGAAATAGATAGTTCTAAACTTGCTTTTCAATCATATGATTTTGCTAGTAACATGTCCGGTCGTTTTAATGGCGTACAAAAAAAAATTACAGATATCGTCGAGCACAATGTACCTTACATTCCCTGTCAAGATCACAGGACTAATACAGTGCTTGAACATGCTTGTAACGTAAGTGCATTGATTAGAAACTTTTTTGACACTCTTGAAGAACTTTACGTATTTTTTACATCAAGCACAAAAAGATTTAAACACCTGCAAGAAAAAATACAAGAAATAGATAAATCAGTTCAACTTAAAAACCTTTCAAGAACCAGATGGACTGCAAAGGCAGACTCAGTCAGAGCTCTTAACCAAACAGTAGATCAAATTATTGAAGTTCTATCAGACATTTCCAAAAATAGAGAATTTGATGGTTCTACAAGAACTAAAGCATTGGGACTTTACAAAAAGATTTTAAATTTTGACTTCATAGCTAGCTTCTTTTTTCTAAAAAATATTTTACCAAAAATTAAAATTTTAACTGAAACGATAGAAACACCTAATTTAAATATAATAGACTGCATTAATTTGATAAAAACTACTGCCCTTAATTTAAGAAATACCGATTATAACCATAACAGTTTAAATAGTCTAATTGAAAGTGCCATAAAATATGCCGAAAAATTAAATATTGATCCTTATTCTGATTTTTCGAAATATCATAGACGAAGGATTATGCCAAAAAAAATTGATGAAAATCGTGACACTGAAGTCGATATGGATTTAAAAACTTTTTATAGGCGAGATTTCCAGGAAATTTTGGATACCTTATCAAGTGGTTTAAATGATAATTTTGAGCATATCAAAAAATCAATTGAGCCACTGTATTCAGTTTTAACATTTCCACTTGATAAAAGAAATATTACCTTAAAGATTTTAGGTGACATTGTTGCCATGTTTCCTCCAGGTTCTAAAAAGCCTGATGTCCATTCTTTACAAGGTGAATTAGAAGTTTTATTTGATATGAACTCTGAAGTAAGTTCTTTTCCTGAACTATTATCTAAAGTAACCAAGTTAAAAGATAATTTAAATCAAGCATTTTGCTTTTGTATGTTTGTATTGACTGTACCCTATGGTGTTTCAACCAACGAAAGGAGCTTTAGTCAATTAAAAATTATTAAAAATGTGTTAAGAACAACAATGTCTAATGAACGGCTTGATAATTTAATGCTATTAAAGTGTGAATCTGACATGGCGTTAAAATTAGATTTAGGTTACACAATTGATAAGTGGGCAACTCTAAAGAAAAGGCGAATAATTTTAAAATAACATTTTAGGGCTTAAATAAAATGGAAGAATACGTAATATCGTCCTTTTTTGTAAATAGTCTTTCAGGTAACAGGATTGGGACAAAAAATCTCCAGAGTTTTTCTTTTTTATTTTTTTTTAAACTGCCGACGTTTCGACTTTATTTAAAATTTGTAGTATTTTTCTTTGTCCTAATCCTGTTAATCTAAACAACTACTTATGTAAATATAATCCGTATGAAATAAGGTAATGTTATAAAAACGCTGTGTATTTATTTTATGTTTTGATTATAGTAAAGTTATTACTTACATAAAATATGTTTATTATTATAATAACTAATTATTCTGAATTTTGGAAAAAGGTGTACCTATGTAAATAAAATAAAGTATGAGAGTTGGGAATATTTTTCATTCTCTTCCCCCCCCCCCCCCCCAAAAGAGCTCTCGCGACACCACTGAGTCAATGGTGATTATAGTCACTGAGTCAATAGGATATTATGAGATGAAGTTTCAGAATTTCTTCTACGTGTTGTTGAACTGACATGGTCCCTCTGACCAAAATAGGAGGTGACTTTTAATCATAAACGATAGCACCCCACAGGATAACCCCACAGTACGGTGCACATGCTAAAACTGTTTATCTTTAGGGCCCATTTTTAAAGGAATCGTTTTTATTTATTCTTCTCTAAACATGAACTCTTAATCCTTCAAACGATTCTTTTTAAATTGTTTTTGTTATATTAACAAAGCAGTGTTGAATTTTTGAAAAAATAGGGCTAACTCGGATTTTAAGGGTAGTAGGACATTTTTTTAATTCGTGTAAAAATGCCAACATGCCGAATAAAAAATTAACTTCCTCCATATTGCGTCTAAGTTGGATGCGTGAGCATCATACACAGTACTCGCAATTATAAGAAATCGAATCATCAGACCCTACTTTATCGAAAGTAAATAAAACGGGGCAACGTACCTTGAGTTTTTAAGGGGGTATCTCGTACCTACTTTACGTAATTTCCAGCAGACGTAATCCTGGAGGTTTTGATTTTATAGTTTATGTTTGCAACAGGATGGTGCACCTCCACATTATGCTGTAGATGTTAGAAGGTACCTAGATGAAATTTTTCCGAACAGGTGGATTGGTAGACGTGAACCTATTGAATGGCCAGCGAGGTCACCAGATTTCAATCCTTTGGATTATTTTATGTGGGGCCATCTGAAGAATGTTGTGTATCAAACGAAACCAGCAAATATTTAAGAATTACATCAGAGAATTCTACAATACAGCAATAAAGACAGAATACATCAATAAACAATATTTCTCAAGACACAATAAACAAGGTCAACAAGAATTTGTACAACGTTTGGGTTACTGTCAAATACAGCAAGGGCTGCAGTTCGAATAATTATAAAGTCATTTCATCAAAGTATTTCATCATATTCTGTCCGCTAGAAAATAAGCATTTTTGATAATATTGTTAATTTGACCAACGCGTTACTTTATGAACACACACAAAACTATTGTATTTTTGTCCACTCTGTACCAATTTGAATCAACACGTGATACATTTTTACAATTATAAAGTCCTGTATTTCATCATATTCTGTCCGCTAGAAAATAAGTATTTTTGATAATATTGTTAATTTAACTAACGCGTTACTTTATGAACACACACAAAACAACACGTGATACATTTTTGAAATTAGCTCGGTTAGAGTAATCCGAAAATTGAGATAATATGGAAGTGTTCCATTTAAAAAAATGACGGTGACGTCATTACTCGAAAGTAATTCACCCTGTATAATAAGAATATTATTTTAAAATACGGTAAATTAAAATCAAAAATCAACGTGTTTCAGGATTATTTCTTAAAATGCTCTGTTTAGCTAAAAAAGAATTTGTTCCATACTTTACGGACACAGTGTATGTAACGATAAACCAAATACGAATGTCGTAGTTAAAAAATATCAACAAAAATTGTTAAGTAAATAAGAACAAAAAATATTTAGAAATTTGTAAACACCTATTAGCAATTGTCTATTATTTACGTATATTATTAAGTACTCCCCAGAGATTATTTGTAAAATTTTCGAGCATTCTGATAAATAATAAATATCCCATCAATTGTGTACTAAGTGTCTATTTACAAAGTACACAGATGCTAAATAAATTTGTTTACGTTTTATGGCACGACAATTATTTAAGAAAGTGATTAATGCTGATAACAAAACTGCTACCTATCTCTTGTTTTGACAAGTATTGGGCTATAGATTAGTTGAAATAAGGCGTACCATATGTCAAAAACTAGAAAGCAAACTTCAAACGTGATTCATGTTGTTAGAGATTTCAGCAAGCAGATAAAAACATCAGAACTTATGATTGTCTTTACTTATAGGAAAATCCAAACCGGAACAATATGGAGGAATTTTGATTTTTTGACGCCTGAACACGACTTTCGTTACCACTTCCTGACTTAGACAAAACATTAGTTTTTATACTTTCTAACAGTGACTGTTTTACGAAGTATATTAAAAAAGAAAGTTGGGGAATTTTAACGACTTGTAGGTAAACCAAACATTCAAGAGAAATAAGCACTCAGAAAAATTCATATTGTGCACGAATAATTAATTGTATATTTTCCTAAATTAATGTAAAATACATTATCACCGTATTTTTGCATGTCTTCGACAGTACTTCAGAGAGAATTTGGTATTAACTTTTACATCACAGCGGACCTTATTCGACCGTTTAAGTCCAAGCTTTCATCCCTTCTACAAAATAGTAATAAATTCGTGAAAAATACTTTTATGTCTGCATTATATTCCAAATAGAATAATCATCAATCAGGAAAATTGTCATAAAACCAACGTATTTCGAGCTGTGAGGTTTTTTTCCTGTTGTATCCTGTGAGATTTGAAAGTGGCAAATAAACATATTTTGGTTTAGGATATTATTCCTATTTCATATGAGTACATTTATTTCTGTTTATTTTGCAATATGCCATTTTTCCTCTTAGGCTCTGAACTAATTTACAGCTCTGGCAGGAGTATCGTACATAAAAATATTATTATGTTTAATGTGATAGTGATAAAGCACTATAATATAGATATTCTTGTCCCCATTTTGTTGGATGAGGAAAGAGCGTTTTTTAAAGAAGTATGACCTAGTATTTTGTAATTATAAGTTATTATCATTGGCAACATATTATAGATGTATTCTTCTAATCTTAAATGTATGTAAAAATGTAAGTTTGATTAACTGGGTTATGAAAGTAGTGATCCTTCAATGGAATCTTAGACTATAACATTTATCGCTTAAAATCAATAATTCTTTAGACAATTTTGTATATACCTACCCGTATATGTATATTAAAAATTATTGGTTTTAATTGTACAGGTTTCTATTCTGCTGTATAGTTTTAAAATTGACCATACATGCGTCTGTAGTTATTAACAGAGTTGTTTCCTATCCGCTAATGGTGCATTTAGCCCAGTCAACTAAGTCTCTAGCGAAATGATTGAAAGATTGGCATTCATTCAGTGATTAGTCTACGAAGTGTTAGTGCTACGCTGCTATCCTTTTAAAACTAGCCCAAAACTTTTTATTAAGTAGATAATGTAGCTCAAAGATATGAAGGTGACATATTCTTCTTCAATAGATGTTTTTCCTCGTTAATAAGCAAATCGTCACATACCGCGCAATAAATTACTATTTTTGTTGTACTCGAACGAGGCGACAAGTGTAAAAAAACAATCCATCATCCGTTTCAGCTATGTTGATATTTAGAACGCCACAAACATCTTTATCATCTAAAACGAAAAGGAGGTAAAAGTATCTCTGTTCTGCCATTATCCGTCCTGTAAGTCTCTCTGTCAATTATCTGGTCTATTTAATTTCTCCAAGACCACTATGCCTTTTTTTCTCCACCCAATGGGACTCCAATCCTTTATTTTCGATATCCACGTATTTCTATCTGTTCTTAGGACGTGCCCATACTAATTTATTCTTTTTTCTTCTATATAATCTGGCACATTCTTAGTTCCCCCCATTTTCCTTTTAATTTCCTCCTTTCCTTCTTCGGTTGTTCCATTGTTTCAAAATATAAATCGTATTTAAGCTTGTTTGCGTCTTTCCTGGTTTCATGAAAATTTCTAGACTATTTTTCGAGTACTTTTTTTCCAATTATCTCTCAACAAAACTTAACTTATCCCCATCTTCTGTCATGACCACCTGATCGTCTGCAAAGTTTAATGTGTATAAGTTTCATGTCTTGGAGGGCTAGAGGAGCAACTAGCAAAAAAACTTCTTTTACTGCTAAGCATTTAGTCACTGATAATAAGGTAAAATCTATAAGAAAAGTGATACAAAAGTCAAAGACAGATAAAACTAGCAAACACAACATAAGTTAAAACGCAATCACCATCTGCTGCTACAATCATGGTACAATGAATACAAGGTATGATACATAATGTTCCAAAATCGGTTCGCTTTCGCGCATGACGTAGTCAAAACCGCTTATTCCCGCAACATTTGAACAAAGTTGTATAGTAAAGACTTTTAATTTTAAGTTTTTTTTTATATAATTTGACCAATTTAATTATAGTAATTATAAAGACATGATAAAATTATGTTATTATAATATTTAATCATAAATAAGTAGTGAATTGATGCCAGCTACCATGCATGCAGATGGTTGTGGTGCATCTGATGTGAGATTTATTTATTTTCTTAGAAAGATAGGTAAGTAATATCCTTTTAGAATAATGTAAAACATTATACCTACTGAAAAGAAAAGTATGCTTTTCCGTTCTAGGCAAAAAATTGATTGCTTCATGCATTGATATTTTTTATTTTTCATGACTAATAATTAATAAAAATAAAGATTTAGACTTACGTCGTTGACTTAGAAGTAATAAGAAGCTGCCCAACATACTTTTTGGATTCTCTGTGTTTGGCTCTTTGTACGCGTTTTTCTTTTGGTTGGTTGAAAGGGTAGCTGATTTTGATTTAGACAAATAGACACAAGATACTGCATCAGGTTTGAGTTTTAGACCCTTTTTAGAAACTTTATTTAAAATTTCCTGTTGTAGATTTCTTTTGTGATCTTCAGTTTTAAAATATGTTTAGAACAAATTCTTGCAGTATTACAATTAAAATTATCCTGTCTACAATAAGATATTGTACACAGTTTTCTGGTCACACTATCTTTAGGAAATGAATGAAACCTAAAGATTGTATCTTCATTGTCACTATTGCAACAAGCAACTGCACAGCGCATATTGAAAAAGGTATAAAACCAAATATACAATCGCAAATAAAAACTTTTAGTTTTACAACAAAAATACTATACAGTATAAATAAACAGTAACTAAACACCACAAGTACACACACAGACACAGGCTCCTTACTGGTAATTTTTTACGCGCTCGTCTGGGATACGAGCGCCGGTTAAATTTTACCCATCAATTTTTTTAAGGCCTTGCGAAGTGGATATTTGTATAAAGATACATATCGCTCCTTAAATACAAAAGTCACACATTCCAAAAAATATCAAAACTGATTTTTTTGCATAAAATGCATCTTAACCGATGAAACTTTAATATTTCGCTTAACCAGCCGTCGTTTTATGATCAAAAGCACCCGTAAACCCACATACGTTAGTTTTGTTTTGTACCGTTTCTGTAACTGAGTTCCGTGCAAAACTACCATATCCTCAGTTGCCATCAGACATTCGGCATGAGTGCACGCATTTTTTATGAAAAACTAACACATTCCAAAAAACTGCTAAAAGACAGGTGAAATTATATATTCAAAAGTGCCACATTCAAAAATACATTCGTATTGCAGATCACATACACGTAAGTATATTCATCATTTTTATGTGCAATAATACA
The DNA here is from genome assembly GCA_918026665.1 of Diabrotica balteata. Classification (NCBI taxonomy): domain Eukaryota; kingdom Metazoa; phylum Arthropoda; class Insecta; order Coleoptera; family Chrysomelidae; genus Diabrotica; species Diabrotica balteata. Next base: position 150,038,041 of record OU898277.1, on the reverse strand, counting down.
ATATTTCAAAATAGGTTAGTTTTTCGTTTATAAATTTGATATTCTCTCTTATTTTTGTATGCAATAATACTACCATATTTTGAATTATGTTAGTTTTGCAAAAAAATAATTAGAATTATTCTGTTTTATCTGAAAGTTTTTGTAGTTTTTGGAATAATCTTATGGGTTAAAAAAAAAAATTAGAAATCTTAAAACCAATTAAATTTTACTTACCCATATAGATACATTATAACGCCTATTTACGAGAAAGTAAATTGTTTAATACAGGTAGGTACTTATAATTAATTTTTATTTTCAGAATGGCAAGAAGAGCGCAACGTATTTTGGACATGATACCACCAATAAATGACCCTCGAGATGAACAGCAATCTTCTTCAACAATACGACCTAGTGAACTGGATTCAATTGACATCCAGACTAACAATATTATTTATCATGAATATGATGCTAATGGCATTAGCTCTCTACCGGACAGTCAGTTCTCTTTAGATATTCTGAACTCCGTTGAAAATAATGAAGATATTCAAGCAACGTCTCCATATCACAGAATATTCAATAAACCATCTTTAGTCATTAAAGAAACAGACTCAGACAGTGATTCTTCCTCTGATGAATCTTCTAGCTCTTCGAGCAGTCCCAGTTCTAGTTCTTCAAGTAGCTCCAGTTCTACAAATAACCTAAAAGATTTCTCATCCGATGATAGTGTCAAAGATCCTACGTATGAAGATCTATTTTCTGAAAACCGCAAAGCCCAGTCAGATTCCGATGAAGAACAACAACCACAAGCACAGTTACCTGACATTCAAGACTTTCCGCAATCAGCCGTGGATAACCAGAAGTTACTTAATATTAATTCACCATCACCCGGAGTTGACGATCAGCCACCTAGCGTTGACGAGCACCCATCTAGCATCGGTGAGCAGTCTCCTAGTGTTGATGATGAATCGCGCAGTAGGTGTCATAAAAGAAAAGCAGAACCGCTTTTATGGAAACGAAACCAGAGCAAGCTATTGAAAAACAAAGGTATGTCCTATACTTCTATATCCAAGTCTAAGAAAGTTTATGATGCCAAAAAAATGGGTCCTGTATGTTTCGATAAATGTAAATTAAAATGTTTTACAGAGTTTACGTTTGAAGAAAGAAAACACATCTTTGAAAGGTTCTGGGAGTGCGATGATCTAGAAATCCAACGACAGTTTATTCACGATCACATGACCAAGGTAGAACCAAAATATAGATACGTTCGTGAAGGTAGCTTCTTCTTAAGGTGCCTTCTCCATTACTGAAGGTTGGCTATAACTACAGCAAATTGCTCTCTATCTTGAGCTGTTCTTAGTATCGCATGTGTGTCCATGCCTGTCCAGTCTCTTATGTTCTTCAACCAGGAGCATTTTCTTCTTCCTGGACCTCTTCTTCCTTCCACTTTCCCTTCCATTATAAGTCGTAGGAAGTTGTATTTTTCTCCTCTGTAGATATGTCCTAAATAACTCGTTTTTCGGTTTTTTACAATATTTAGGAGTTCTCTGTCAGTACCCATTCTTCTTAGCACCTCGTTGTTGGTCACGTGCTCTGTCCAAGAGATCTTCAGCATTCTTCGAAAAACCCACATCTCAAAGGCTTCTATACGCCTCATACTTGTAATTCCGAGAGTCCATGTTTCCACTCCGTATAGCAATATGGAATAAATAAACGTTTTTACAAATTGGTATCGGATGTCCAACGATAACGTAGAGTTTATTAGAAATTTTTTCATTCGCTGAAATGCGGACCTAGCATATTCTATACGAGCACGTATTTCGACCTCGTGGTCAAGATCGTTTGTTATCCAGCAACCAAGATACTGGAATCTTTGTACTGGTTCTATATGTTTGTTATAGATACGAATATTAATGTCGACATTTGGTGTACGTGTAACAGCCATCACTTTTGTTTTATTTGTGTTTATATTTAGTCCCAAGCTATCTCCCTCTCTGGTTATGACATTCAAAAGTCGTTGTAAACCCTCAGCACTGTCCGCAATAATGACGGTGTCGTCTGCGTATCTTAAGTTGTTTACGTATTCTCCGTTGATTTTTATTCCTTCTTCAATATTTTCGAGGGCATTTTGAAAGATCTTTTCGGAATATATATTAAATAACAGTGGAGAAAGTACACAGCCCTGACGAACTCCTCTTTTTATTGGCAATTCTGCTGTCAGACGATTGTCTATTTTGATAGATGCCATTTGATCCCAATATAGTTTTTTAATAAGTGCTACAGTGTTATGGTCTATACCATGTTGTGTTAGGGTTTCTATGAGTTCTGTGTGTTTAACTCGATCAAACGCTTTTTCGTAGTCGATAAAACAGAGAAAGACGTCTTTTCGCTGATCTCGGCATTTTTGTAGTAATACCTGGAGGCCAAATAATGCCTCCCTTGTACCAAGCCCCATACGAAATCCAAATTGATTGTCGCTAAGGTTTCTTTCGCATTCTCTGTATATTCGTTGATGTACAATTTTGAGTAAAATTTTCAGAAAATGGCTCATCAGGCTAATTAATCTGAACTGTGAGCATCTATTTGCTTTATTTTTCTTGGGTATAGGTATAAATGTCGATCCTATGTCGATAAAAGGTAGCAGTCGCAAAAATTACAATCACTCATTTTATCTGACTCTGAATAATAAAAAAACTCGGGTATGTAAAGTATTCTTTATGAATACCCTTGCAATCTCAGACACTATGATCAGAACCGTTGTCAAAAAACAGTCCGAAACTGGTGTGCACCTTAAAGATATCAGGGGAAAACATAACAACCATAAGACACTAGACTCAGAGAGCTGACCGATGGTGTCAAAGCACACATCAATTCAATACCCCGCATAGAAAGTCATTACTGTAGGTCGCGATCGACTCGGGAGTATATTGAGGGCAGATTTACAGTCGCGGCACTACATCGACATTACGTAGACAAATGTGAATCTGAAGGTAGACCACACGTTTCATATCAAGTATACTACAACATATTTATACATGATTTTAACTTATCTTTCTGGCAGCCCAAAAAGGACCAATGCGAAGATTGCATGGCTTACAAAAACGCTGAAGATAAATCGTTAATACAAGAAACTTACGACGAGCACCTGAAGCAAAAGACTCTCGCTAGAGCTGAAAATGATAGAGATAAAGAGCTTGTGAGTCATACCTTCGTAGTGGCTGTGTACGACCTCCAAGCGGTGATACCTTGTCCACGGAGTGATGTGTCGAGCTTTTATTATACGTCTAAATTAAATCTACTTAATTTCACAGCAACCGAGCTCGGTACAAAGGACACAACTTGTTTTGTATGGCACGAGGGAGAAGGAACCCGAGGTATTAATGAAATTGGCACCTGTGTTCTAATGTATCTTAGAAAATTGAATGACAATGTCAAGGAACCTTGTGATGTCACTTTCTATAGCGATAATTGCTGTGGCCAACAAAAGAATAAATTCATGCTGGCAATGTACCAATATGCAACTCAAGAATTGCCAAACATCAAGAGTATTACTCATAAGTTCCTAATAAAAGGGCACACCCAAAACGAAGGAGACTCTGTTCATTCTGGCATCCAACGTAACATTACGAGAGCATTGAAATCATCTCCAATTAAAGTTCCAGACCAGTATATCACTCTGATTAAAACAGCAAAGAAAACTGGAAAGCCTTATACTGTTGAAGAACTGACACATGAGAATTTTTTTGACCTCAAACCTCTGTGTACAGGAAACTACAATATAGATGATGATGGCAATAAATTCAAATGGACCGATATAAAGATTCTGAAGGCGGATAAAGTAAGCAATGGCATATTTTTCTTTAAAAGTTCCTACGAAGAGGAAGAGTTCAGGTCGGTATCTACGTTGAGAACACGCCTCACGAAGTCAACGGCAGTGCCTGATAATAATTTTACTCTAAACCAACTTTACACTGAAAAGCTTACAGTTCCTGAAGCAAAGAAGCAAGGCATACTAAAGCTAATCCAAAAAAACGTAGTGCCAAGATTTTATGAATCTTTTTATGATAATCTCTAAATTAGTGCACAAGTTACTGTTGTTAACTGATTTTTAATGTTTTCGTTAAGTTTTTTTTATCCTTTACGAGCATTATGCTCAATGTAGTTTTAAGAAAACGTTTTATAAAAATATTTTTGTAAGAACCACGTTTATGTGCTTCATACGGTTGTGATTAGTGTAGATCATGGAAATGATTATTTTGAAAGTGTCTTTCTCCTTAGTGCCTTATTTTATAAGACTATAACGACTAATAATACTATTTTAAGATAAAGTTACCTCTGTTTCTCTTAAAGGTTTTTGCTTAAAACGTTAAGTTTTGTTTTTAACGTAAATTTATTCCTCTTATCTACTACTATAGCTAATATTAAAGACTAAATTGATGATCTCTTGATAAAATTAACAATTATTTGTTTTCCCTTAGCAAGTTTAGTATGTAGTAAGTTAGTATGTGCCTTTTTTAATAAATTGACATTTTGTAAGGTTGACAACCGAAAATAAAACTCAAATTTTCCTAATTATGGTGGTTTAATTTTTAAAATTTTAATGTTCTCGACGTCAAAGTCTACATACAAAACTAACTTATTTGCATTTTTTCGACAGTCCATTCGAGCTATGGTTAAGATTGCTCTTTATTGATATAGGGCTATTTAATTACGCATCTTTTGATACCAAAAAAATCAACCTAACACACATAGTTTATACAAAAATCATAAAGTAATTCAAATTATTTTTGTAAATGCCTCTCCTGTACAATTTGCTTATTTTGACTTGTGGAGCGATATGTAAGCATATAGGTATCTAAATTATTATTCTATTATCAAGTAGATGACTCAGTCAGTATTAAGTTACTTTAAAATAAATTTATTATCTCATAAGTTGCAATTTACAATCGTGACCATTGATAAAGGATATTATTGTCGAACTTTTGTTTTTATACAAGCCTTCTGTCTTGTCGGTGTAAAAACGTCTGAAGTCGATATTTATTGTTTTGCGTTTGAATTAATTTGTGCCTTATTTTCATATTATTATATTGTTTGGTAAGTAAATTTTGCATATGATAATTTTACTAAATTTCATTACAACTCATCTAAAATACCATATTGAATTATACTTAAATCAGATTTTTCTTTATTGTAATCTATTTTGTTTTTATTTCAGTAAAACTGCTTGGAAATAACTGACAGTGAATCAGAATACGCAAATCTGCTACTATTTACCTATTCATAGTATTTCCTCTTCACAAAATTTTTAAATTTCAACGGATTTGCGTACAAAAAGAATGCTTTTATATTATTAGTATCTGTTTCAAAACAAAAATAAATATTTCGCCTGAATCCCCAGGAAAAGTAAAGGTCTTACGTAAATCGATCATTTTTTGACCATAATTTCAAAATTAATGTGTACGTTAAGATGTACTAATGGGTTCGAGGTTCGAGCGGTCTTGATACGTCACACTCCTGGGCCAGCTGTCAAATCATTATATGAATAAAATATGAACAATACATTAACTTCTACTACATAATTTCCTCACAGTCCTTTTCATTTAGGTCTAAAGCGTTCAGAAATTAGCTACTGACAGGCTACTAAATGGCAGATGAGAATATTCTCTTTATAATGCTTTAGCAATAATAGAAAATGACAATTCGTACTCGTTTCAGATAAAATGAATTCGTCATCTGGGGTTTCAAGAGTTGTACGCTTGAAGTTGGCAGACGAAAATAACACCGATGCGTTGGAAACGCATGTTCAAAATGACCTGGCTACTATTGAAAAGATCAAAATTCAAAGACTCAACTACGTTGGAGCTGAAAAAAACGAAACTGTTGTATTTATTGAAACTGCTGAATCTTTGTCTCTACCATATCTACAACATATGTATATACAATAGTATAAAAGAGAAATTAACGATAAATCAGAAACAAAATGCATCTTAAGAAAAATAAAAAATAATGTAGTATCTGAAATTTCTGCTCATGATAGTGCAGAATCTGTATTAAATGAAAGCGATGATGATTTAAAACTGAGTGGCATTCCATAGCCGTCACAGCTTTTCTTCATCTAAGTCAACTTTAAGTGATAAGTCGTCATCAGGTTCTTAACACAATTGCTGGCTAATTACATCTACTGGGAGATCGTATTCTAAACGTGGTAAGAAGAGACTACGTAAGATCCCAGCAAGAAAAAAGGACACAGCAAAGAATACCAATTCATTTCCAAGACGTCACAAATAAAGGGTGTTTTTTTTAGAGGTATAAAAATGTAATTTGCTAACAGTTTTTTACCTGTCGGTCATTTTGACAGTTGTCAAGTGATTTATGTTAAGTTGGGTTTGGCATTTAAGCATAAATAGACTTGACGCCTGAACAACGCTTCCAAATTGTACAAATTTATTTTGAAAATTGTGGTTCTGTTCAAAAAATATATCGCACACTACGTCCATTTTATGGTCAACATAATAGTCCATCGATCAAGTAATTCGATCCACTATGGAACGTTTTTGGCACCACGTTTACTTTAACTGATAATATGCATCCACAGACACGTCGTACAGTGCGTACAGAAAAACTTGTTGCTTCTGTAGAGCGTAGCATACAGGAAGACGCGAATCAGTCTATCTGTCATCGTGTACAGCAGTTCGGACACTGTTTCATTCACTTTATGGAAGATTTTGCGGAAAGATCTTGCCTGCGTGCTTACAAAACCAAACTCTTGGGTGAATTGAAGGTACATCATCACCTAGCAAGTCGTAGATTCAGTGAGTGGGTTCAAAACGAGATTGCCGTTAAATCCGATTTTGATAAGCGAATTTTGTTTTAATGATGCAGCTCATTTTTGGTTGAATGGCTACTTCAACAAACAAAACGGCCCTATTTGGAGTTAAGATAATCCTCAAATGTATGTTGAGAAACCATTACATTCAGAAAAACTGTCTGGTGTGCTTTATGGTCTGGTGGAAACATTGGATCGTACCTCCTTAAAAACGATGCTGGCCAGAAATTTACAGTCAATCGTGACTGTAAATCGCTTTAAAGCCATGATTATTGGCTTTTTCATTCCCCAATTGAACAATCATGATGTGCAGAGGCTGTTATTTCAATAAGACGGCGGAACATGTCACACAGCTTGTGCCATAATTGATTTATTGAAGGAAACTTTTGGTAACCACATAGTTTCGCGTTGCAGACCGTGAATTGGCCTCCAAGATCGTGCGATTTAACACTGCTAGACTATTTTATGTAGAAATATGTGAACGGGCTAATCTACTAGTCTACACCGATAAGCATGAAACAATTGACCTCTTGGATGATAACATTTGCCGCGTTTTTGCCGATATACATCGACAAATATTGGAAAAAGTGATCGAAAATTGGACCTCCAGATTAGACTACATCAGAGCCAGCCATGAGGGTCATATGCCAGAAATCATACATTATACTTAATGCCAAAAGATTATCTTTTGAATAATTTTATGTCAATTTATAAAAATCATCTTTGTTTTATTCCATTTTAAAGTTCTATACCACTAAAAAACACTGTAACGGTCTTTTATTGCTGATAATATTGAAAATATTCAGCCCAAATATCGGTACATGCGTATAGAAAATCATAGAAAAATTAATAATGCGTTCTACTTCCATATAGAGGAAAAAAGTGAGAGTGCAAACTATTTATCAATGGTACGTTGGGAATTAGCGACAGATCAATAAGAACAGTTTTGGCAAACAAGGAAGTGAATTTCTTGAGCCAGAGAAGAGAGGAAAACACACACATTTCACAATAAAACCTGGTGAAGTGAAGTCGTTTTACCCTGTCTTATTTCGGATTAACGCTCGAAAAATAATTTATGACTCTAGTTACAGCCACTCTGTTATGCTTTCCCTTTTCTACCTGCTTTGTGGTACCAAACCTCCTACTGGTCGGCTGTAGTACTTGAGGATAAATTTGCTGAGAGAATGAGAACCGCTGACTAACTGAGACAAATCTGAACAGACACTTTTATTACTTATGCGACAGGCTAAAACGATCCTACTTTATCAAAGAATCAGTGCGGAACCAAATCAACTCGACCAGAAGTATGAAAAGCTATTACCTTCGTACCAATACTTGTAGAGATTTCATAAATGGTGGTAAAAGTTTAACTGATTTACATAGAGACTATGTAAAAGAACAGACTGAAAAAACTAAACGGCCACAAATCTTATGACGTGAATACTCGCGCATTTTTGTTAATAACTTTAATATTTCATTTCTTTCTCCAAAAAAGGATTTGTTTGTACGAATCTTATAAAAATACACCAGAAGTACTAGACATAAAGAAAAAAAGTTGTGTCGTGAATCTAATGAAGAAAATAAGAAATGTAACCTTTAAGCGGCAATACCGTGCCCTAAACAAAATTTGTCAATATTTTAATATAAGTCCAAAATAAACTCTTATAATTTAACCATTTAAGAAGTTGGTAGTGATGATGTGTCAGCGCTCTCTGACAAGTTGCGGGCGAAATAAGAATAGTTATATTATTTCAATGTTCTTGTACGCAATAAAAACACTGGAAATAAAAGCTATTACACACAAATTCTTGATCTACGACCATACTCAAAATGAAGGTGATGCCGCCTACTCTATAACTGTGAAGGAAATAAAAAATCACTAGAAAGTGGTCCAATTATCATTTCGCAGCAGTATGTTACAATAATACGAACAGACAGTCAGCCAAGAAACCTGGCAATCCTTATCAGGTGAACAAACTCATTCAGATTCCTTTGACTTAAAAGATAACAGCAGTATGACAGGTAACAACTACGCTAAAGATGTGACTGACTATTAGAACTATTTTGTAGAATCTCTTTGTAAACCATTTTCCATCCACTCCTGAATGTAGGTCTCTCCCAATTGTTTCCATCATTCTCTATCTTGCGCCAATCTAATCCACTGTTTGCCTGCCACTGCTCTTATGTCATCTACCCATTCTCCATTCTAGAATTCTCCATTCTAGAATTCTCCGTGTCCACATGTTGTCATTATATCGGGCTACGTGACCTGACTTTTGTAGAATGGAGATGGTTTAGTGTAGTACGAGTAAACAGATCAGATTGACACCAGAATCCACACGAATAGTTTACAATGTATTTAAATATATGCAAATACTATTTCATCAAGATAATCGAACCAGTAATAAACAACGTGTGAGTGAAGCTACTAGAGTATCTTTACTTACAGTAGAAATAATCATTCAACAAGCGAGCATGTTAACAAACGCAGAGTCAAATAATACACTAAAATTTCCAGCTTGCTAAAAGGAAAGCAACCGTGACAGACTTGAGGGAGTATACCAAACAGTTCATCAGAAATACCATACCATCGTCTACGAGTAGACTGGAAGTGTTAGTTCTCTCTACAGAATTGTGAAAGATTTGGGATTTAAATGGAAGAAAACGAAAGATAGAAATTACATTGTTTTTGTAAATAGAAATTCATTTTAATTAAGTACTGTATTCAATACTCTCATAAATCAAAAGAAATCGAGTAACAACGCAAGAAAAACGGCAAAGTCAAAAAGGGGGTAATTTTTGGGGATTTGCCTACATTGTTCTGACTGAAGTCTACATTGTTCCTTTAAATCTAAAGGACAGCAAAAAAGCAAGTATACTTATGTGTCCTAAAAATCAGTTTTAACTTAAAATTACAATCTGTATCTAATTAAAAATTTAAACCAGAGACCAGAGATGTAGTACGTCGTCCAGCTTCTTCAAAATAGATTATCAGGACAATTTGTGTATTGAAAGAAGTTCCAGGCCAAAAAAGTTTAACAAGAAAAAGGTGCAGTCCTTGCTACAACCAAATGATCAGACCACTTCTCACAACAGTGCCTGTGCCAGAAAACATGCAAAGAAAATCAATACAATTTGTGAATCTTGTAATGTGCCCATTTGCTTACCTTGTTTTGATAAACATATTAAAATATATTGTTTTTAGAAGTAATATACAAAAAATTGCATGTTTTTTTCCTTAGAATATAACCATTTAGGTTGATAAATAAAGTGTGAAAAATTTCTTTTTATTTTCTTTTATTATTTAGATTGCACATATTTGTTTTTAATATCCTTTTATTTGTTAATATGAATAATTAATACATAAATTGTATCAACTTTGCATTAAAATATGTTTTATATTACAGTTAGAAAAAAAAGTTTTGAAACAAGGCGGTTAAAAACAGTCTAATAAATTTGACTCATTGAAAAGTTTTAAATGTGATATAAATTTGAAAATTTAGAACATTATGTTTTTTTATGGGATTAAACCAGAAGTTACAAGCCACAGTTAATTAAAAATGTGATTTTCTTCACAATAACAACCAATAATTATGGTTTTAATCCCATAAAAAACATAATATTTAACTTAACCATGCCACAAAAAAATAGTTTCAGAACTTTGCCAATGCGAGAACATTGGTATGTACAAAGCCGATTGATTTTTGAAGTTTTTGAAATTGGTGGTAATTATAAGATTGGTAGGTATTGTTTAAAAATTTTGCAAGAAATATAAATAAACATGATATGACTTTGGATGATGTTATATGTACCTAATAAATGTATTTTTGTAATTAATGTAGTAAACAATATGTAATTAATTGGTGTTCTTTATTAAATATTAATAGCTAATTATGATTAAAATCAAAAATAACCAAAACATTGTTTCATAACATTAAAAATGTTTGTTTTTTAAACAAAATGTATTTAATATTAATTACTAGTAATCCTAAGTTATATCAAAACTTCTACAATTAATAATAAATATTTGAAAAGTCAACAGGACATGTTAATTAATCCATATATTTTGACAGATAAAAATTTTTAAATGATTATTAGATACCGTAAAACGGGGTTACTTTGTACCACAGTTTTTAGTTTAATTTTCTGATTGTATATAACGTTACTCGAAAGAAGATCTGAACTTTTTATTATAAATATCTATTTAACAGGTTGTAATATAGCTTTAATTATAGCTGCTTTTTAGTTGTATTACATAATTAAGAGATTATCCTAATTTTATTAGTGGTGCAAAGTATACCCTAGAAAAGTCATACTTTGCACCACTTGATGTTTTAATAATATTTGGCTACGAAATGCTTGTTGGTGCATTGTAATACTATTTGATTTTAAACTTTGCGCCATTTAAATGCAAAAAAATGTTGGTCGGCCCAGTTTTTTGAATATAAACCTACCTACATTTATGAAAGAAGCCTAACGGGAAAGAACATTGCTATATTTTAAATAAACAAACTTTATTATAAGTACAATAGTGAAAATACAAAGTTTGAATCTAATCCCACCACAATTTGTCGCATTCTGGAACAATGTAAAATACTCGTTTGGAAATTTTCTTAGGAGAATTTATGACGCCAATTACATTGCCCCACGAATACCATATTTCGTCGCGTCTTTCTGGCCATTTCCAAAAACTTTAACGATTTTGACATGGCGTTGATCATCGCTCCGTTATTTTCTATTGCTGTTATGACGCCAGGGTAAACATGATCTTCATAGGCAAATAAAACGTACTCACCAATATTTCTTTTAACATGATCCAATGCAGAGTTTTTAACTTTTTCGGCAATATTTGTTCCAAGAGAACCTGAGGCGAGTTTTTCAGGTTTCTTCGCTTTCTTCTTCTTTTATCTCTTGCAGCTCGTTTATTTCATCATCTGATGAATCGCTGCCTAGTGGAAAGTGGTCGTCCAAAGCAATATCGTTCTCTGAATCATCTGCGACTTCTGGCTCAACAGCTTGATGAAGTGTGGAAGTAGATGCTGCAGTTAGATCTTCTAAACTAATTTCAGAATGGGCAATACTTTGTCCTGCTGGAACATTTATTTTCTTTTTCTTCCCACGTGTCTTAAATTGGGTGGCTTCCTTTCTTTTATCTACTAAATATCTAATGAAAGTGTTTTCGATATTTGAGATACTTGATTTATTATTATTTGTTGTATGACTATCAGTTATCACACTAGAACCGTCAAAAACGGTTTTAAAAACATTAAACGGCAGATGGTATGCTCACTTTTTGTAACAACTTACATAGTAAGTAAGTCCTAAATAGTAGTAACGGGGCACTTGGATTATTGGTTGCTGATCTACCAGTAACTGACTAGGTGGAATATGCTTCTTACTGTTTATCGTGTACTTTGTTTTCTTAATGTTAAAATCAAACCCGTATTCTTGACTGATTCTCCACAATTGCGTTACTAGTGTCTGTAAACCTTCAAAACTGTCTGCAAAGAGGATGATGTCGTATGCATATATGATGTTATTCAGGCGCTCACTATTTATGAGAATACCCTCTCCGTATTAAAATTAAAGTAAAATGACCTCAGTTGGCAAAAAAGAAAATTAGTTTTTATTAGGATAAAAGTTTGCCATTGCAATGGTTAAAATTCATTAATTTGGCTTTGCATTAAAGCCTTATTCGCGTTTCACAGGTTTGGCCGCTATTACCATTGTTTTGGCGGCTTCGATTCGTTGAGATTTAATCAAGGCACTGATTATTTTGAATATCGTTGGAATAAGTGTGTTGAACGAGCAGGAGGCTGTATTAAAACTGAAATTTTTTGTGAAAAAAGTTTCCTTTCTTAGTCCAGGTAGGTTATTTTCTGGTAAATCCATTTTACACATCGATATAAGGATGGAATCATAGACATATATATTAATATAGACTGAGCAGTCTGTAGAGCTAAGTGACGGCACCATAGACCATCGCTACACTAACATAATCAAATATAACTACCAAAATGGCACAGCTAGCGTAAGACTGTCTGAACAAAAAACAAATTCTGTATACAGCGAGGAGTACGGCAAGGAGACATCGTGTCTCCAAAGCTATTCACAACGCTTTTAGAACATACTTGTAAGAAAGCACATCTGAACGAGCATGATATCACCATAAATGGAGAGAAGCTCAGTCATTTGAGATTTGCAGATGACACAATATTTGAAAAATTATATCACGCTTCCTTGGAGGTGTGACTCAAGATTAATATGAACAAGACGCAAATAATGACTAACCTGATGCTAAATCGAAGTATTGCTGTTGATGGAAGTGATATTGTGCAGACTGCATCGTATACGTACTTAGGATATGAAATTCGGTTGGGCAGAGATAACCAGACGTGTGAGCTCCAACGTCGCATAGAATTATGTGTATTTAAATCGGACTTACCCATATGCCTTAAAAGGAAAATCTTTGAACAATGTGTGTTACCTGTGCTCACTTATCGAGCAGAAACATTAACACTCGCAAAAAAGGTAGTGAATAAGATTCGCGTGACTCAGAGGGCTATGGAGCGCCAGATGTTGAGTGTCTTACTTAAAGACTGAATCCCAAACGAAGAAATACGTCGTAGAACAAAAATAACAGACGCCATAAAAAAATCGCGTTGCTGAAATGGAATTGGACAGGACACGTCGCCAGATTATTAGAAAACCGAAGGACAAAACGTATTGTCGAGTGAAGACCAAGACAAGAAGCGCGACGGAGCAGAGGACGTCCGCCAACTAAAATAGATGGACTGACGACCTGATGCGTGTTAGCAATACTTGGATGCAAGCCGCACAATACACACAGATAGAAAGAGCTGAGGGAGACCTATGTCCAGCAGTGGACGCATAGAGGTTGATAATGATGATGATTTATTTTATAGACCATTTGCAGCACATTAGTCACAATAATTATAAAATTATCAAAGGAGCCATGATTAAATTTGTCGCCATGTTGTAATATATCTACGTTTATGAATGCTCGTGAATCTTCAAGTAGATTTTCGAATATTAGCTGGTTTTAAGGGATTTATGGGAATTCTAAGCAGTCATTACGACGACGTATAATCCTATAAATATATATAATTCTACAAATCTCATTGATGAAATGCAAGGAAATTGAGAGACAAAAAATATATCGACTAAGCCTACTATAAACTGAGTATTAAACGTGTGCTGTATTTATAGTAAGTCATTTTTAATAGTTATTTAACCAACAACTGTATTAATAAGGACGATTAACAATTGAGATATTTTAACGCGTGAGCGGAGCGAGCGTCTCAAGTGTTTTTGATTTCTTTGGTACATAACCTGTTCTTTTTTGTTGATAAACATAATTAACTTATTATATTTAGATATATCAATGTTTGATTTTAAACTTAAGGTTGATTTTAGCATCGAATATTTGGGCCACAAACTTGCTCTTAGTCCTTTTTCGGCAATGTTTGAAAAATATGTCAACAATACACATTCTGAATATCGTATTATTTTTCTCTCGTCACACCATGCAATAAATTCAGAGAATGTTTTTTCGTACAACACTCTGCTTTTTTAGGCAGTAAACTTAAAGATATTTCATTTGCAGTTTATGCCACTTCTGATGGCGTTAAATTAAACTCATCGTAAATATCCATCTTTTGATTTTTCAAATACACAGAATTTTAAACAATAAAGTAAATAATGACATACAATGACAGATAGTACTAACAGCGGCTACTTCATTTTAAATTTTTTAGTGGGAATATAAATAGGTATATGTTTGGTTGGCTACACCACAGGTCACTGCAAATCACAAAGCGTTTAATTAATTTATGCAAGCAATGTATCGATGGCTTAATGCTAATACTCCGTATCTGCAAAATTTTGAAATTTCATTTTTTTTGTCCAAAGATGTCCCCAGCAGTGTCTTCCATCTCTCTGCAAATTCCCAGTATCGTAAACGCATTAGAACGCGCCAAATTATTATTCTTGTAATAACCGATATCTTAGACACTACGCATCCACTGCTGATACCCTGTATCATTCATTTCGTACATTGCTTTAATGGTCGAATTTGAAGCTGCATAAAGATGTCATCGTTATTACAGGAAATACGAGAAAAATCGGTAAGTAACTGATTTTTTATTAATAAATATTGTGTGAACTTATCATTTAAACTTTCAAAATGCTTCTATTTGATTAAATTAGTAAAAAAACATTGAATATTTACCAAAGCTAACGATACGGGGTATTGTAAATATGGAAAGAAAATAAATGTATACAAATAAACTCGAGATACGGGATATTGTATGTTCAGTATTCATGAATTACAATGATGGATTATTATTAATACTTTATGAAAAATTAAATGAATGGTTCTGGTTCTAAAAATAATTGTTGTCCTAAAAATATTATTGACCCTTTAACATGATAGTTCCTTGTTTTAGTTTCTCATATGAATATTAAACTACATTATCCCGTAATTCCCGTAGAGAAACCTTTTTTATTTTATTTTTCATTTTCATGTGTATTTGCTACAAGAAATAGCTGACCTAAATTTCTACAATTAAACAAAACAAAAATGACTTTCAGTGTTATGACAAATATTTCTTTTTTACATACAAATAAGTTAAGTCGAACTATGAAAATGATTGCTTATTGCACTGAAAAATCAAGTGTAGCTGCAGACAATCAGTCTTTAACTAGTACTGAAGAACCGGATATGAGCCAAGTGATACAAATTCAGAATCAAGTAGATCAGATGGCTGATGAAATAACAAATAATAATTCAGAGGACCTAGCTTCCTGTGCCACTTCTATTGACGATAAGAATGCTAAACATAATCAAGATCAAATAGACCAGACCCTCAATGATATAGAGAGCTATATTCCGGACGATTTGGCTTCCACTTATATTCAAAATGACGATCAGCTCCTAGTATTATGCAACGATGTACTCGAGAACCTAGAACAATCTGTTCCTATTACTGATCTCCAGCCTGCTAAAGATGTTCTAATAGAGTTTGTTGACAATTATTCCGCTGAAGAAGAAAGTTCTAGGAGGAGAAGGAGAAAAGCACTTTCGTCAGAATCACAGATCACCTACCTCCTTAGTTATTAGTGGTCTGTGGTCAGAATGGCCGAGAAATAAAATTAAGAAATTAAGATTAACTGGTAAAGCGTATAAAGGTTATCAAAGGAATAGAAATGGCGTTATTACACAAGGGGTACCCAGACCTGAAAGAAAAATAACCAACGCATGCAAATCTAATGCACGTTTAAAGTCAAAGAAACGCTTCTGCCAAACGTTTTCAGAAGAAGACAGATCTTCGATTTTTGAAAAATTCTGGGTGAATTTGGATTCATGGGAGGAGAAAAAGGTCTACGTTACCGGGAATGTGGAATATGTGGCAAAAATAAGACAGTCCACTGAAGGTCCTTCCCGTAGGAAGGGAACTTATTTTTACTACCTAAGATCAAAAGAGAATGACAGAAAAAGGGTATGCAAAAAAATGTTTTTAGGAACTTTAGGAATGAAGGAAGATATGGTTCACAATTGGGTGGCAACACAGAACATGGACTGAGAATTGATAACCCAGAAAGAGTTACGTCTGCAAAATCAAGATCTGATCATGCCTCAAAAACTGATAAGAGAAAGTGGTTGAGAAATTGGCTAGAATCGTTGCCAAAACTGAGCTCGCATTACTGTAGAAAAGATACCCAAAAGCTATATCTTGAACAAATTTTTTCTACTAAAATGGATCTTTTCCGGACTTATGAAAATTATTGTAAAGATCACAATAAGCAGAAATATGTCTTAAGCTTTCTAATATTTGATGACATATTTAGGCAAATGAACCTATCTTTATACAAGCCAAAAAAAGACAGATGTGACGTATGCTGCTCTTTCGAAAACAATAGCATAAATGAAGCAGACTACAAGAAGCATTTGGAAAAAAAGGATAGGGCCAGAAAAGAAAAGGAAGAAGACAAGAAGAAAGCGTTGAAGAGAGAAAAGTACACTCTGGTTATGGATGTTCAAGCCGTTAAAATATGCGCCGTTATAAACGCAAGTGCAATTTACTATAAAATGAAATTGAACTGTCATAATTTTACAGTATACAACTTAGCAACTCATCAAAGTACTTGCTACTGGTGGAACGAAACCGAATCTGACTTAACAGCATCAACTTTTGCATCATTTTTATTGCATTGCATTGAAGAAAAGTGCACAGATCCAAAACTGCCAATTACCATTTATTCGGATGGATGCTGTTATCAGAACAGAAATGTGGTAATGGCCAATGCTTTGTTTCACTACAGCTTGAAAAATAATGTGCTCATAGATCAAAAGTTTCTAGAACGCGGCCATACGCAGATGGAATGCGATGCAATCCATGCTATGATCGAAAAAAAAAAATTAAAAAATCGGCATATTCATCTGCCAAGTGACTATGTTAATATTTCACGAGAGGCCAGGCGTAAGCCATTTCCAATAGATAATTATTACTTGACATATGAATTTTTTAAAGACTACTCTCAGCCATCTACATGGAGCTACAATTCTATCAGTCCAGGGAAAAAGCCAAGTGAGCCAACAGTTACCGATCTTAGACAATTACACTACAATCCGGAAAAGAAAAAGATATTTTATAAAATTAATTTTGATGATGATCTTCAAGCTTTACCCATAAGACAAATAAAATACCCTGAAATTTTCAACTACCCTCTATTACATAAGGAAAGATTAAAAATTTCATTCAAAAAGTGGACTCACAAGAACTGACATCTCTTTTGCCTGCGGATTGCAGATATTTTTATGATAACTTACCTCATTTTTCAAAGTAACACTGTATTAAGAGTTGTATTCTTCTTTAATGAATAAAAACTTACCTCATTTTTCAAAATAACATTGTATGAAGAGTTATACTTTTTTTCTTTAATGAATAAACATTTACGTTGATACAATATTGTAATTTATTTTTCCAAGCTATCAAAAATTTTGATCAATAATATCCCGTAACTTCATTTCAGTTTTTATATTTTTTTCAATTAATAACCCGTATCTGATATAAAAGTTGATCACAAATTAATTTAAACTAAAACCTATGTTTGTTTCATTTATTAACTGTTTATAAAGAATAACCAACAATAAAATGTTGATTCCATGTAATGTTTTCAGTGTTTAAAGGTTTTTTTTTGTTTCTGTAAAATTTTTCTGTAAAATTTCACTTTTTGCATATACGGGGTATTAGCAATTAAGCCATCGGTATGTTGTGTTGCCTATAATAAAATCATTCATTAATAGGGGTCAGTAATCAATGATTTTGAGGGTGTTAAAATTTATCATAAATGGACGGTCGACGGAAAAGTAAATTAAAATCAAATGTTTTAATATGGTAACCGTATTTTCTAGTGTGATGAGTAAATAACTGTAATATAAGGACAAAACAAGGAAGGAATGTAAGCAAACTACATAAAAACAATAAAATCGGAATAATTTATATTTGATCATTGTATAATTTTTAATTGCAAATGAAACCAATGAGTGCGGCAGCGAATTCAATATATTTTCTCTTTTCAATAATTTATGGGCCACCTATAAGGTGTATTAAATAACTGCGTATAAAACTACAAGTTGTAAACCTAGTAAAACTTGTAAAATTAAAATAAATATCATACATATTTCTAAATAAAATGCGAGATGAACTGCAAATTTATAAAATTTACAACTTTTTTTTAATATATTAGGTAGCTAATTACAATGCTTGGCTAAAATAAACGATAAAAATAGACTCTTATAGATTAAAATTTATATACAAATATAATAGACTTCATAAAATAAAATAATAAAACTTATGAAAGAAAATGTTATAACCTCTTCAAGGCGTTTGACCCTAATGAGGAGGACTTCATTTTTCGAGTTGGTTGTACGGACATTGGAGCTACCGGTTGAGATTCATTGGAATTTTCAGCATTGCCTAATTCCTGAAACATTATATTACTATTAGCAATAATAATTTACAATATTAGTATTGAACTACATCAAATAATAACAGACATTAACATAACATACAACAAACATAAAATATGGCTAGTAAAGGCCCTACTTGAGTGGTATTGGTTAAGTGAAACTGTAGCTGGTGTTTGTCTAAATAGTGTATAAAGTTATCTAGCTCCTTCTTCTTAACGTGACCCATCCCTAAGGATATTTTCGGTCATCATGGCCCATTTGACTCTATCTGCAGCCGTTCTGAAAAGTTCCATTGACGTTTTCCCACTCAAGTGTCTCAAATTCTTCAACCAGGACGTGCGTCTTCACCCCGGTCCTCTTTTGCGTGGATGAATCTTGCTTTGCGTTTTTGATGAATCTTTCCCGTATAATAAATGTCGTTAAATAATTCTATTACTGTACCCACAAGATTTTTTGTTAATATTAAGATTTCTGTAAGCATCTCATCTGGTCCCATAGCTTTCTCATTGTTTATATGTTTTAGCGCTTTCCCAATTTCGCCTTTGGTGATTTTTGGCCCATTTCTTCCTCTTGGTTCAATGACCTCAATTTTTCGTCGTTTTTGAATAGCTTTTTTATGTATTCTTCCCATCTGTTTATTTTATTTGTGCATTCCGACATTATCTTGTAATTTTAATCCATGATAGTTCCGACATTCTGGTGTATGTTGAAACTGTCATGTTGTTTATCTAGCCTTTCTATTTCTATTTCTAACTCTACATATACAGGCATATTAAGTTATTTTTTATAGTTTATATTTTAGTGTTCATACTTGTGGACATATTTTCTTTCATTTAAAATATAATTTTATAAGAATATGTCTACATGTATACAATGTCTGTTATGTTTGAGGAATACATAATTCGTAACAAAGAGTACCGTCAGTGCAAGTTAGATTCTCGAGAGTTTTTCCTATTTCATTGTATATTCTCTTAGTTGTATATTATGGGCAGTATAGATTATTAAGTTAAATTTTTGACTCTTGGACAAATAAAAGGATCAATACTATGTTTCAAGTGTGCCTTGTTTCATCTACACTCGAGTGCAAAACAATCGACTGAAAAGCGATATTTAAGATTACACCTTCTGTTTAAAGAAGTATGAAAATATAAGATGTCATGTGCAAACAATAACTTTAATAGTGAACTTACAAAAACTGCTATTGCCTTATTTTTAAGACGCATAATAAAAACAATATGTAATACGTTTCCTAAATATTCATTGGAACAAACACAAGAAAGACATTATGAACAAAGAAATCATCAATTACAAAATGAATTTCTTTATTTTTAAGTATTGGATATTACCCCCCCCCCCTACTCCTAATAAGACTTTCCAATCGATTTCGCACGGATCGGATGACTTTTCTAATAAATTTTTGAGGAATTGCTTCCCATTCTTCATTAAGCGCAGATCTCAATTCCATTGAGCTCCGGCATGATTTCTGTCCCGTCTGTGACTCTTCGTTTAAGCTCATCCCAAATATGCTATATTGGATTTATGTCCGGACTCAACGCAGGCCAATTTATTGTAGGTATATCCATCTCAGTCAGATAGGTGCCTCGTGCGGTATGGCATCGTGTATTAAAATAAAGGCACCACCAATAAATCCCACGTATGGAATCACATATTTCTCCAATATGTCTCTGATGTAACGATCCGCCTCGCGCCGTTAAACCTCATTTACGTCCTCCACCAAAAAACCAATTCGGTTTTTTCATCCATGGAAATGCCTACCAAAATATACAAGAACCGTCTCCATATGACACAATTTCTCGTATACAAAATGATCGCTCTCCTGGCCTTCTATAGACCCGACCTATCTTGTCGTTGCCATGTAGGCAGATCCCACTTTCGTCGGAGAATAATACCTGACTCTATTGATAGCCGTTCCAATTTTGATGTTCGCGAGCAATTCTAATCGTCTTTGCTTCTGATTGCAGTTATCTTGGGACCCGTAATGACCTTTTGAGGACCTTTTTGGTGTCAGGTTGGCTGCTTTCAGTTTTCTTCTGATTGTCCAAACGCTTGTAACCATATCTCGGACCTCTCTAAGCTCTTCTTTGAGATTAGAACTATTTCGATACAAGAAATCAATTATCTCTCTCCGCTGTTAATCGTTTACGGTCTGATCCTTGTCGGCGGACATAATCACTAGTATCTTGGTACCAACGAGATGCACGATTTGCCTAGGCCCTCTGGCTGAGGCCTTCTTTCAATAATGCTACTGCTTGAGCTGCTTTGACGGATGTGGTATATATTTGTAATGCAGTTGCGGTACTTAAGTGACTGATGTATCAGTAGGTTGCTTTGAAAATTGATGAGTACGATGTTAACCGAACGCGTTAAGTCGGTGCGTGTTGATTTCAGTGAGTTCAATTCTGACCTTTCTACGTGTTGCACCAAAAAACAAAATTTTTTTAAAACCCAATAATGAAGTTAATGACTGTGGACTGTGTGAATAATGTGTGGATGCACCCGATGTGTTACGCATTCTCCATCGCGTCTAGGCATGCTTCTGATCAGGTGGTCAATGTCCTCTTGTGGTAGGGGGACGTTGCAAATTGAGCAATCTCCTACCTATCATATCCCACACGTGCTCAATTGGGGATAAGTCTGGAGATATTGGTGGCCATGCTAACAATGTGACAGCATTATGTTGAAAGAAGTCTATTGTGACTCTTGCAACATGTGGTCGGGCATTATCTTGTTGAAAAGTTGGATTTGCCAGGGTGTCAAGATACGGTAAAAGGTGGGGTTCTAGAACTTCTTGGATATAACGCTGCGCGTTCATGTTGCCTCTGATGAAGATTAAAGGTGACCTGGAACCATAAGCTATAGCACCCCAAACCATAACTCCAATAGTGTGAGGGACATGTCTTTCAAAAAAAAACTGTGGATTCCTCCTTTCACCACGTCGCCTTCTAACCCTCGCTCGACCATCGAGCATGCCTAAACAAAATCGAGACTCGTCACTAAAGACAATACTGTTCCATTCCTGATTCCAGAATGACCGTTCTCTGCACCACTGAAGGCGATTACGGCGATGTTCTGGAGTTAAAGGGAGGACCCAGTGTGGTCGGTATGCAAACAGGCCAAAACTTCTCATTCGTCGGTAAACATTTCGCATGCCAATAGGTCTTTCGTGTTCTGCAAACCATTTATTTGCAATACAGCTAGTAGTGGAGAAACGGTCTCTTAAGGCCAATAATCTTAGGCGGCGATCTTCACGGTCTGTTGTTCTACGGTGGCGTCCAGTGCCTCTTGCTCTTTGCGTACGACCTTCTTGAAGCCATGCCTGACAACACCTAACCACGGTGTCTACACTTCTTTACACTCTAACTGCAACTCCCCGAAAAGAAAGTCCAGCTTCCCGAAGTCCCATTATACGGCCTCTATCAAACTCACCAAGTTGACGAAATCGTAAAGGTCTCCGTACTCTAGGCATCGTAACCAATCGTAAAGAATGTCAAGAACCACAATCCGCCAAATTTGGATCTTTACTGCGGCTGAAATATACATTTTTAGATTGTTAGTGAATTTAAAAACAAAAAGTATAAAAACCGGAATCTCCAACTGATAAGGCTAAAAACTTAATCACTTGCTTTTTTCAGTAAGATAAATAAATTACATCAAATTTTATTGAAATAAAATCATTTAAACTGGGTGTTCGGATTTCTATGACACTTAATATATTATTTAATTTACACTTTTTAGATTGAAACAGGAGACGTACTTTTGCAAAATAATTTTGAGTCGATTATTTTGCACTCAAGTGTAGTTTTGCTCTCTGCACTTTAAACAATGAGCGTCGTAAGTATTTTACAAAATTATAGCTAAGAAAGGAAGATTAATAAATTTAAAAACAGATTTATACCTTTGACAATTTTATTGCTAAAAGGATTTAAAATAAGTAGAATATATTATAAAACAACCATACAGGACTATGAGTATATGTACAAAGTCGTTTATTAATAATTAAAACAACCCCAAATACCTTACGTATGTTATCATACATTGTATGTTATAATAAATTGTAAACGCCACCAAAGTAAATCAGCCTTAGAATAAGTTGTGCAGAAAGGAGCATTGTGCAGAATAGTCAGGTTTAATAAATTAAAGATTGATGCTAAAGTTTTTTTAATCAAAAATAGGTATATAAGGATAGTACAATTAAAATTAACAATAATAATTAAATATCTGCGTAGTATAGGTAATGAATTTTGACAGAACAAGAAATTAAAGCGAGAATCGCTCAAGCTAGGGATAGCTTCTTTAAGATGCGCGTTCTATTCTGCGATACACATATAAATATTAAATTGAGATTAAAACTTGTAAAATGTTTTATCTGGTCTGTTCTTCTCTACGGAGTCGAAACGTGGACTTTAAAAATAAAGAGCCTGAATAGAATCGAGGCATTTGAAATGTGGGTGTACCGTAGAATTTTAAAAATTCCTTGGACAGCACGAAAAACAAACGAAGAAGTACTAGCTAGACTCAATTTAGAAAAAGATCTATTGAGAACAGTCAAAAGAAGAAAAACCAGTTATTTAGGGCATTTGTTGCGCAACGAGAAATACTACATCCCTCAGTTGATAATAAAAGGCAAAATAGAAGGAAAGCGAGGAATTGGAAGAAAAAAAAAATTGTCCTGGTTACGCAATATCAGAAACTGGACAGGACTTGGATTTGAGGAACTCTTAAGAGCAGCTAAAGATAGACAAACGTTTGCCACCATAACCGCTAACCTCCATTGATGGAGACGGCACTTGAAGAAGAAGAAGAGTATAAGTAAGAAAAAGAAACCACTTTATCCGTTATCCAAATATTTCGTCTGCTGTTAACAAATTCAACTTCTAGTATTTCAAGGTTCTGACTAATCTGGTGATAGTGACAAAGACGATATTGAGATTCCAGCGAGTTCCAACAAATGAATTCTGACATGAACATCATGAAAACAACATACGCGGGAGGAGTATAATGACATAAAAGCAGTAATTGAATTGTTAAAATAATACCACGAATTTATCCTCCTTCTTGGCCAACACAGAGGTACAAAAAGTTTCCATGTTATCTTTGGATGTGGGACAGTAGAGCTAGAAATAAACATTGGACCCAGAAGAACTGGCCTGAACGTCAACCACTGGCAGCTGAGATGCCAAACATTGTGAATGACCCAAGTCAAAGAAAATTGTTTTCCTGCAGATCAGCAAATATTTTCAGCGTGGTTTCCACCTTTCCAGCTATGTACGAGAATATCAAAGCAGGTCCGTTAGATTGGCCGCAAATTCGGGCCCTTATACGCGACAAAGAATTTGTAATCAAAATGAAAACCGTTGAAAAGTCTGCGTAACTCCTTTTAAATATGTTATACAAAATTAATTCCATCTTTTCGCGATATCGGGTGTAATGTGAGTATTCATGAATATCTGCTTCGATAAACTTCTTGAGAACCTTGGAGATGGTTTCTGGAGCCCTGGTCAGTTATGAGCAGGGGAAACTCGTTTATCAAGATTTTATTACGATAGAACAGCGCTACTAAGGACGTCGAGACATTAATACGATGGTGGAGTATTAGTGCAGTATTCATCGTGACTGTCCGGCTATAATATTGTATGACCGACGGCTCTACATGACCTCCGAAGCACAGGGACAGCTCGTATCATTTTCAGAAAAGTAAATATAGTTGGTGCTGAGCATCAGACTCGTGCGTTATAGTTTAGAATACCAGTATCTTAGCCGCTGAGCTACGGTAATCCTAATTCTTTCTAGTCACAGCTATGTTTTTCACCGTTTAAGGTTAAGAATGTAAGGTTAAGAAGAAAGTAATTCTACAATAAAAAATGTTATACGTTAGACCTAGGATCTTTACATTGGAGCCGCAGTTGTTAAAACTTTGTGATAAATTGGGACTAATTTTTTTATTCTTGTCTTAAAAGAAACTATGTGCTCATATCGGCAATTCCGTAACCATCACACACACGTTTTGCATGAAGCGCTTGTTAATCTTTAGTATATTTACACATTCTAACAGATGACAATGTGTCACGTCATTAAAGAACACCCAGGCGTCGTGAGGTAGTTTTACGATAAACACTTCAGTCTTTTTCGTGAAACAAGATGGATAAAGTTTTTGCACCACTGAACTTACAACAGAACAATCGATTTTAGATCACAATGTAATGACCTACTGGCGCGATATTGAATTGTTTGTTTAACACATGCTGGCTTGTGATCAGATGGGCCTTGGAAAAGTCCACACGGCGAAGTGCGTGATAGTAGATGCACCACACACTGTAGTATAAGCGATAGTCCTATAGGTTTTTCTCGTACCACCGTATTTACATACTTACAGAGATATAGGGTTACATACTTAGGTATGTAACGTTTTTCTCGAAACTCTGTTTTTCTGTACGGTAGGCACGATCTCTCAAGAACGAATCAACCGATTTTGCTGAAACTTTCTACAGTTTAACTCTATAGTATTGTCTCGTGATTGAACGAAGTGATTTTCAATTGGTTAACTGGTTCTCGTTTTATACGAAAAAAATGTTTTAAAAACTATTGAGAATCGGAAAAATGAAAAAAAAAAATGAGACTATAATTAATTCAAACTTATGTTAAAACTTTAAACTTCATTTTTTCAAGAAATCGTGCCTACTGCACAAAAAAACAAAGTTTCGAGAAAAACGCATTTGAAGTTTTTAAACTGAGAGTTTATTCAGTGGTGTGTATTCGTGCGGTATTCAAATCTCTATAACTCCGGTAATATTGCTTGAATTTGTTGACAATACTCTTGAATTACTATTCTTTGATACGGAACAAAAAAAAAAACATAAATTATTTTTGCAAATACAAGACCTATGTAACCGCTTGATGAATAATGTGTTCTATTATTCGCTATGTTTAGTTAACAATAATTGTACTCTCCTTATTTGGTCGTACCATATGTTTACCCTTCCCTGTCTAAATATTCACCAAGCTTTGGAAACTAATAACAGATCCGAAAGAGGTTTAAATTTTAAAGTAGACGAATCAAACTTACTTTATTAACAAAATAGACAGTTATTTTCAAACTCTATAATTTAAAAGAGTTGAAGAATGAAACTCGCTCAAGACGACCAACAAGTCCTCGTGGTTCCTATACAAACAACGGTGAAATATCAAGAATTCTTCAAAAATTATTCTAAACAATATTAAATGAAATGTTAGAAAGTTTAAGGAGTATGGTAACTCTACATGTTTTTATCTATGGAATCGGCTGTTATTTTACAAAAGCAGATTCTTTAAAAATATTACTGAATCTTAAAAATAACATTTTTAAGATTCAGTTCACTAAATTAATACCGGATACAGAGATTTGTACAGTCAGCTGTTTATTATGGTGTGGGTACATACCATCAGGAGGAACACGACAATGATCAACAACCCGAACGACTAGTTACATAAAGGCCGTGGCAGGGTGGTTACAGCACATGTAGTTGGTAACCCGACTGTATTCTCTCCAATAGAGATAAAAAGGCAGCCAAGGAAGCATTGATCTCAGTCCCCGTTTAACAAAAGCAACGAAGCCAACAGAGATTTATGGTAAGAGTCTGTTTGACAGTTACTGTCGAAGGATCAATATGTATTACAAAAGAATTTTGTAAGATCAGATCGACCATCAAGAATAAGCGTTCAACAGGATTGTTCTTTAGTCCAGTAATTCTACTTCAAAAGTAGTGAAGGAGGAGCAGTTTTTTAATTAGTTTCATTTTAAAGTCCGAGAAATAGACCACAGATGAAATCAGAGATCAAGACAATTTTAACTTTTCCAAATCCTTGTTAGCTCAACAGTAATAACAAAATTCGACCTCATCAAAAGAAAACCCCTTCTGCTCCAACGGCAAAAACGTTTCGTACGAGGTCAGCCACTTCAAAAACCTTACCTTATTCTGCTGATGCACATCAAGACGATAATATATACTGCACATCTCGTGCCGTAGCACTCTCACGAACTTCCCAGGTGTAGATTAAGATCAGCAGCATGGATAACTACAGTAATTACAGTACAGCTCTTCGCCACATAACTTCCATGATAAAGACGTGATTCTTCGCAGAATCAAACTTTCCATATACAAAAAGTTTCCGCATCATCACAAGAAAAACCAACATACCCACTAGCTTCATCAGAGTTACACAGATTCTAAAACCAAGTGTGCTGCGGACCTTTTAAGAGGTATTCTCTTTGACTGCGAGAGATTCCATTGTGAGATTCCGAAATCGAAAATGGTTGTCAGTCTTCGCCAGAAGAGCAACTCGAAATGATATAAAAGTAGACATCTCAGTTCATAATGACCAAAACATAACATAACATCCAATTGTTAAGACCGCAAGTTTCATGACTGCTCCACGGCTAAAACACTAAAATGCCTTAATACGCACATGACGTCTCCTAAGACACGAATCGTCAACTCCAACAATAATAGAGTCTTCCAGATCTTTACTCAAGTCCGCGGCTAAAACTGCGCAGTAAACGGACTGTGTTAGAGGTGCCCGGGTCGACCGCCAGGGTGTCAGTAAAACACCCTCTTGTAAAACATCTGCCATACTCCTAATGTCCAAATACTAGAATATATGATTCCTTCAAACGTTCTCATTCACAATGTTGACTACCCGGTGGTTGACATCTATCTAAATAACGAAAGAATCACGATCATCTCGTATTACCGACATCCACAACAGCCTCTTTCTGACCAGCTTTTTGAGAATTTTTCTATTCTGAATATCGTCTCAGAACAAAAAAAAATATTAATATGAATTTGGATAGTTAAGATGTTTTTGTACTTTAATTAGCTCAAAAACTGCGTTAGTTAATATTGGGCCCTGCAATCCAATCTAGCACTTTTTGGCACTGAATGGGTTTCCAGCAATTTGCATAACAAATAATTTTTAGTTCCGGTGTTCTCGTCCTGCATCCTCGTTTTGCCTTATTTTATTGAACAATGATTTCATCCATTATCAAATTAGATTAGATATAGAAGAGAAATCTTACAGAGTCGTATACCTGTTTCGTAGGCAATTGGTTAATTGGTCATTTCTCCCCGTAGCTTTGCAATTTTAGCACCGCCTGGGGTAATTGCGGGGTGGATTCAGTAGCTCTGTGTATCCAAACCCAGATAAAATGTGGAGAATGACTAGCAAGGTTAGCAACCTACCAATCCTAAAAACGAATATTGCTCAAAGAAACAATGTACAGCCTCGGAACAGGATTGATACTATGAAAATTACCACGGTAAAAAATAAGGACAAGAGAAGTATAGTCTAGTATTATGTAAAATAAGAATCATTCTGAAATACTTCACACCTAAGAGAGGGACACCAACACAAATATCAGAGTCGAAGGACTAAATACGGAATCCACAGAATAGTTATACAGAAAAAGAATATCAGAGAAAAATGCTGGGAATGAAATATTAAAAAACGATAACATCGAGGAAAGCTGGGAAAAACTCAAAAGTAACATAATTAAAAAAGGAAAGTAACAAACACTAACATATCAAAAAAGAAATCCCATGGTTTAGAGAAAAAGTGAAGACAAAATGTGAAGAAAAGAATAAAGCCCTTTTAAAATACAGAACAGAACAAACACAAAAGGTATACAAGCACTATAAACGAATTAAAAATGAAAGAAATACTTTAGTTAGACAAAAATGTAGCACTGGCAGAGCTTCTCAAAACAGATGTAACACTACGGAACACAGAAATAAATATGGAGAATGATCTGAGGACAAAGAAAAGACATGAACGAACTAATAAAATCGAAACAAAATCTGAAGGAAACATGGGCAGACTACTTTCGATCCCTATTTGCTAAAGGTGACGATAATGAACTGCCAACACCAGAGGTGGCGCAAACGAAGAAATAAATATTGAGGAGAAAGAGGTAAATGAAGCATTTAGGAAACTAAAAAACACAAAATTACCAGGAGAGGAGAACGAACTCTAAAAGTACGGAGGACCAGATCTGACCAAACAACTACTAAAACTAATCCAAAAAATAATAGAACAAAAAAAATTCCTCAAGAATGGACAGAAGCATCCTAATACTTCTTTTCAAAAAGGGAGACAAATCGGACCAGGAAAACTACAGAGGAATTAATTTATTAAACACAACACTAAAAATAATAACCAAAGTGATAACAAACTAAATAAAATGATAACACTAGCAGAACAACAAGGTTTTAGGTCGCGAAGATCATGCACCAACGCTATATTTATAATGAGACAAGTGCACGAGAAATCATTACAATACAATAAACTGGCATATCTATGTTTCGTGAACCTTAAGAAGGTATTTGACCGGGTCAAATTAAAGGAAGTTATCCACTTATTGTACACTAGAGAGATAACTTTAGGAATAACCAAAACGATCGAAAAAATCTACCAAAATAACACAATAAAAGTAAAAGTAGAACTAACTGACCC
Source organism: Diabrotica balteata (assembly GCA_918026665.1). Classification (NCBI taxonomy): domain Eukaryota; kingdom Metazoa; phylum Arthropoda; class Insecta; order Coleoptera; family Chrysomelidae; genus Diabrotica; species Diabrotica balteata. The sequence goes on along the minus strand of OU898277.1, from coordinate 150,008,738 downwards.
TATTGAAGCTGGCAATGGGATAAAAGAGGGAGATTTCCTAAGTCCGCTATTGTTCAACCTGATTATGAATAAAATAGTAAAAAAAAGTAGTCAGAAATTAGACATCATATTATCAAGCTACGGAAAGCTCGAAACAGAAGTGGAGGATCAAGTAAATATAGAAAACAGAGCCTCAGACTACCTGAATGAAATAATATGGAGAAATAAAAATGTCGGAAAAGAAATGAAAGGCAGAATTTACAAAACAGTCATAAGACCAATAATGAAATATGCGGCAGAAACACGACATGACGCAGAGAGGACAAAAAGAATGTTAGAAACAGCAGAGAAGAAAACAGAAAAATTGATGGGAAGACACTATGGGACAGAGCTAGAAGTATAGATATACGACGTAGATACAAGGTGGAGAACATCAAGAACTGAGTAACAAGAGTAGAAAAGGAACAATCATATAAGCCAAATGACAACAAATAGAGTAGTAAAGGTAAGAGACGGTTCCCCAATACGAAGACGATCAGTTGGAAGAAAAAGAAAATGATGGAACAACAACTTACTGGAGGCATATTGAAAAACAAACATAGCCATGTCTACATAAAAAAAAGAAGATAAGAAGAAGCTTTGCAATTACTTTCTTGTATAATATTTTCCACTGTATTAATAATGTCTGCTGGTATGCTTCTATAATAGATGTATTAAATCTTGTATTTGTACTCGGTCAAACGCTTTGGTTAAATCGATAAGGTATATAAATGCTGGTTTATTATATTCCAATGATTTCTGATTTACTTGTCTAACTATGATCACTGTCTCTATACAAGATCGACTTTTTCTGAATCCGCGCTGATCTCCTAATGTTATCATTTCACTAATTTTCTTTAATATCCTTAATTTTAGCTTCAAAGTTGTGTTTAATAAGTTTTTAGGGACGGAAAATACGGATATGATACACATGAGACAAATATATCTTAACAGTTGTAATTAAATAAATATTGTTAAGTATTAAATAATAAAAATGTTATATTTTACTAACTTTACATCGAATATTTATAATTTTTTTGAAAAGCACTTATACAATACTTACGTTAATATTACTATAGCTAGCCAGTTTCATTTGAGCTAATTGTGAAGCAGGTGTGAGATTCGTTGAGCTGCCAAACGGCGACATCATCGATGAAACCGCCCTTTTGAGTTTCGAAGGTGTTTTGTTGAATGAGAAAGCACGACCGACCTTAAATCGATTCGTCGCGAACTTGATTGCTTTAGAAAAGGTACCGTTATTAACATCACTGGTATCGATATCTAGTTGTTGAGGTTCCAAATACGCCATAAATTTATCCTAAAAGCATAAATGGAAATGGTGTTTAATCGTATAACTAGAACTCTGATCAATAGATCAAAAATTTGGTAGAGTTGGCGGTACTGTAGACTAGCGCAAAGCTTCATACTATGTTTTGTGTACTTTTAATTTTAAATAATATTTTTAAAATTGAATAGAGTAATGTTATTAGCATGGGGTGCAAAATTAACCAGACACTCAGATTTTTTATAAAAACTCGCGTTTAAAAAAGTTTAAAATGTTTCTAATTGAGTATTTGATAGAAAACAAAACTTAAGAAGTCAAATTTATTACAATTCAAGAATGTTACCAAAAAAAAACAATAAACAATTCAAAAAATTTGGAAACCTGCAAAGATTTTTAATATAAACATTTTTTATGGAAAACGATATTGAGTAGAGTGTATTACCTCCACGAGCCCTAATTACGGCTCTCATTCGATCAGGCATACTTCGGATTAAGGCAGCAAAGTCTGCTTGAGGGATTTGCTCCCATTCGTCATGAACTGCTTGATTCAAATCATTTTTAAACTCACCATGGTTACGTCGAATACGTTGTTCCAAAATATCCCATGCATGTTCTATTGGATTTAAGTGTGCACTCTTTGGGAGCCATGGTAAAAAATGGCCAACTTCATCCAAGTACTCCCGTGTTATTTTTGCGATGTGCGGACGAGCATTATCTTGCATCAGACGAAAGTTTTCTCCAACAAATGGCACTACATGATCTTCCAAACATTGCTGAATATAGCATTGAGCGTTCAAATTGTCCTCTTAAATTAACAAGTTTTGTAGCGTCTATAGAAATGCCTGCCCACACCATTATACAATTTCCACCAACTCTTCTCCATATCCTAGACAGCCCATCTGATGAGTATCTGTTAAATCTTGATCCATCAATGAAAAGCACAACACTCCAATCGTCAACGGCACAATTAAGATGTTAGCGAGCGAAGTGTAAACGTTGTCTCCGATGATCTGTTGTTAATAGAGGACCCGTAACAGGTATTCTGGACCTTAATCCATATTAATTTAAGCGTCTTCGAACGGTATAAACGGAAACTGTTTCTATGGACATCTTTTAATCGTTGAACAAGTACTGGTGGTGATAATGTACGATCGCATAACGCTTGTAACCTAAGAAAACGATCTTCAACTTGACTCGTGGTTCTTCGTCTAACTTGATCTGGCCTTCTGGTGTATGATCCTGTACACCGAAATCTTTGTATTGCATCAAACACTGTACTTCGAAAAATTTATAAAGCATTTGCGATGTATCGAATGCTCCGCCCATCATCCTCGAAAGCAAAAGCTTGTGCTACTTCTTCTGGTGTCATATTTTTTTAACGTAAGTTTTAAACCGGAGACAATAAAAAATCTACAGCCGAACTTCAGCTGAGGCTGAGAAAACTATACTAAAATGCTGATACCAGCGTCACGAAAGTAGCGCCATGACACGGCGTTACGGAAGTACCGTCACGAAATAAGCTTCATAGGAAAGATGCGCTGTAAACATTTACGCAACGAGGGAGTCCGTTACATAACATGTAAACTTTTTTAAATTTTATTAAAATCGGTAACAAGGATACAGTAAAACCTCCCTTAACCGAAACCTTTTTGACCAAAACGGCTGAGAGTTTCAATAATTTAGTCAATAAAAAGTAAATTTTTATCGCAAAACGTAAGCAATTTCATTAATTTGTCAACATCGTTAATATTGCTTTTACACAACTAAAGAATGCAATATTAAATAATCAACACATGTTTTTTATTACTGCAGTTATTTAATATGTTTGTATAATATGTACTATGTATGTTAAAATAAAATATTAAAAACGCTTTGACAGCGCAAATCGCCTCAGCCGTGTTGTTTGTTTATTTCTTGTTATCGATGACTCCCTGTTATGACACATTTCGTGCAGGTGACCGTATCTCATTCTTAAGTCTGTTCTTTGGTACCAGTGGCGGATCCAGAGGGGGGGCACGGGGGCACGTGCCCCCCCCCCAGACGAAATAAAAATACACTAGATAAAATAGGTTCAAAAATTCTTTTATGAAACATATTGTACCTGATTTAAATAATTTATTTCGGGAACATAAATGAATTATTTGGTTATATTACAATATAATATTATTACATAAAATAAAATAATATATTCTGTTCTACAGTCAAAATATCTGCTCATAGAATTGATTATAACCCAAGGATGGTAATAAAGATTAGAAATTTGACATCGGACTTCCGGTTTTAGTGTTATAAAAAGAAGTACCATTTAAAAGCCACCGAAATAGTATAAGCGATATATTATTCGACGTGCCGGAGCAAGATGAGAACAAATGTATACTTTTGGTTAAAAAGTTCTAATCGGAAGTGCTATATTATAGTCGCAGAAATAATACATGTGACATATCATTCGAGGCGTATTGAGAAGTCGAGCTTGAATCTTTAGTTCCGGTTTTTAAGTTATTTGCATTTAAACAATTATGAGCGAAAGTTTAGTAAAAATTACTCAAAATTAGTGAAATCATATATCAATCGACGCAAAGTTACACGAAGAGTTCAAATATAGACTTGCGGTTCTACTTTCGATCACTTTGGGTGAAAACCTAAGACTTACGAAGTCCTACGCAATTTTTTTCTCATTTAACCGACTATCTCTTACAGTTAGAGCTCCATTTTCCCGGCTTCTTTTGATTTCCCGGAAATGGGTAGTCGGTAATTTGGATTTCTGAGGAATTCTCGGTAATTAGGAAATTTAAAAACAAAAAGAAGATTGTTTTTTTAAATTTTTAGACACGTTCAAAAATTTAAAAGAAAATTCAAAATTTGTGAAATAAATTAATTTGAAATAATAGTTCTTAGTGCAGTGAGTAATTTTTTTTAAATGCCCGGTCAGCTGATTTGAATTGTCGTACAGCGCGACCACTTATTTAAAATGGCTCCGCCCACCGATGGACCGATGCGCTAGATCCTATCCCTGGTTGAGTTTGTTGAGTATATATCGTGACGATAGACGACACTGCGACAGTGTTGTGATCAGTGTTTATAAACGTGTTTGCTACGTGCCGTAACTGAAAACTCTAAAGAACAATAAAAACTAAGATTTTCTCGTTGTTACTCGTTTTATGTCAGTGTTGTGTTGTATAAAATGAGTTCTAGTGGAGGGAATAAAAGACAACTAGGCCTTGACTCCTTCTTTTCTAAAAAACCTAAGGTAAGTTCGATAAACATATTCATTTAGTTTTAGTTAACACTGCCTTCATTGCATTGGCTTACTGTTAAAAATATACTATTTTTTTATTTTAAAAGTTTGTAGTTTGCACTAAAAGCTGTTTCTATTTTCTAATTTGTACTATTATAAAATGGCGACCATTTGTTGTTGTTGAAGCTTAATATCTTAAGGACATTAAGCAAAGATTTGCGTATTTTCTAAGCAAATAAAAAAGATTACTAAGATCAGATTACAAATAACTGAGAATATTAAGTTTTTATTAAAAAAATGCCAATCTTGTGATCTTGTGAGTATGCTAAATGTTCATGTAATGTTTATTGTATTTTCATTATTTTCAGGTGGACCATGCAGATTCTCAACCAGGAAATCAAATAACAGCTAACAGTAACATACCTGTTAAAGAAGCTCATGTATTTGGGGATAAGGAATCAGGAACAGATTGCTCTGCATCAGGATTAGGAGTCAGCTCTTCTAACTTATCTGTTCGCGATTTTGGTCGTCTTCTTAAAAATGGAGATATCACACCATCACTTCTAACAGATGAAGAGAAATATCAATGGATAAAAAACCCTTGGGTGCCATGTCAAAGTTTCATATTCCCAATGGTTTCTGAAGGCAAGAAAAACCGCTCTTTTCAGCAAAGCTGGTTAAAAACACATGAATGGCTAGTTTACAGCAAGCAATTACATGGTGGTCTATGCAAGTACTGTGTTATGTTTGGTCGTAGAGAAGGTGGGAATAATGATGTTAAATTGGGGAAGTTGGTTGTTGAACCAATGACTTCTTATAAAAAGGCCACCGAATTGCTGAAGAGTCATGCAAATACTGAATACCACAGCCGAAATGTGGTTGCATATCATAACTTTTGTTTGATTCATGAAGGAAAGATTAGCAATGTAGTAGCTTGTATGAATACAGCAGAAAGAAAAACGATCGAAGAGAACCGCAAAAAGCTGATTCCCATTATTAAGACAGTTATTTTATGTGGGGCACAAAATATACCACTTCGTGGCCACAGAGATGATGGTATAATTGATCTAAACACTGAGAGCTGCTTCGGGGAAGGTAATTTTCGGGCACTACTGCAATTCAGAGTTGATGCAGGGGATAAGGTTCTAGGCTCTCATTTAAAATTTTGTGGAAAGAATGCTAGTTACATAAGCAAAACAACTCAGAATGAGATAATTGAATGTTGTGGTGATGTGATCACTGACACGATCATATCTAAAATAAAAGAATCAAAGTTTTTTACTATTATGGCAGACGAAACGACAGATTTGTCGCTTAAAGAACAGCTAACCATCTGCATTAGATATTTCGACACTAAGAAATGCAACATTGAAGAAGATTTTATCAAGTTCGTTGATGTTATTGATCTAACTGGAGAGAACCTAGCAAACACTATTGTTCAAGAACTGAAAAAACTTAATGTTGATTTAGCTAACTGCCGTGGTCAAGCTTTTGACGGGTCGTCCAACATGAGTGGGGTTTTCAAAGGCGTACAAGCCCGAATTTCCCAGATCCAGCCTCTGGCAATGTACACTCACTGTGCCAATCACAGATTGAATCTGGCAATTAGTAAAGCTTGCTCTATTGCTAGCATTAGGAATACAATGGGAGTTATATCTTCCGTAGCAGTTTTCTTCCGTGATTCTCCAGCAAGATTTAAAATTTTGGAAAACGAAGTAAGGGAGAATCACAACCTGAAACCAGGAACTCATGGTCTGAAAAAACTCTGTGAAACAAGGTGGATTGAAAGACACGATGCTGTTCTGACTTTTGTGGAACACCTTCCTACACTCCCTGCTGCTCTAGAAAGAATTGCTAATTCTCCTCAAGGCAAGGGAAGCAATGCATTTGCTTTCATGCACTCTATCCTCTCATCCGAGTTTTTGGTCAGTGTGGTAGTGTTAGCTGAGGTCCTTGGAATAACCTTACCACTAGCACGTAAACTTCAAGCTGAGTACATGGACGTACTTAAAGCAACTGAGCTTGTAGAAGTCACTACAAAAAGCCTACAGGAAAGGAGAAACAACAGCACCGACACATTCAAGGAGTTATTCACTCAATCAACTAAGCTGGCGGAAGAAATGGGTACAGATATTCAGAAGCCCAGGACAACATCCCTTCAAAAAAACCGAGCAAATGTCCAGGCTGAAACGGTTGAAGAATATTATAGGATGACAATTTACATCCCATTTCTGGATTTTGTAATCAATGAACTGATGGCAAGATTTCCCAAAAATGAAATGGAATGTGTAGGTAAGCTACAACATCTTCTCTCACCAGATCTCAGTGATGGTCAAATAAGTGATATTCTTCAAGGAGCTCGTAAATATGAACATGATTTGCCGTGCTTCTCTGCTCTGAAAGGTGAGCTACAAATTTGGAAACACATGTGGTCCAATTCTGCAAAAGAAATGCCAAAACATCCTGCACAGGCATACAAGTTGGCCGAACCACTGCAAAATGTACAAGTTTTACTGCAGCTGCTGTGCACTCTTCCTGTGACGACAAGTACAGCTGAGTGAACCTTTTCTGCTTTGCGTCGTATGAAGACATACCTGCGAACGACCATGACGGAAGAGAGGCTTAATGGACTGGCATTACTCCATGTTCACCAAGACTTATCCAGTGAATTGAAAGCCGAAGAAGTCTTGGACGTGTACGCGAGGAAGCACAAGCGAAAGCTGTCTCTCAAGGTTTTATGAGAAGATGGTCGAATAAAAAGTAATTTTCTTTATGTTTTTACCTATATTGAAATACAGTATACTTATACTTATGTGTTGTGTATTTTTATCATATAAACAACATTTTGTAGATCTTAAATTCATGGTAACGGCTAACAGGGCGAAGTATTCTGACCAGTATTTTTGAATTAAAATGGTAATATTCTATATTGATAATTCTAAAGTTCCTAATAAAAGGCAAACAAATAATTTTGAATACAACTGCATATTTTCGTATAAATAAGTTCATTTATTAAAAAAAAAACAGCATTATGTATTAAGTCATCGCAATTCACAAATCTCACTGTAATACATAATATTCCTTATTCTAAGTTTGAACCTTGTGCCCCCCCCCCAAGACAATTTTCTGGATCCGCCCCTGTTTGGTACCGTATTTGTTTGTGTGTTATTTTATTTTTTTATGATATAAAAAAAATAAAATAATCTTAATTTCATTAAATCACCTGTTGTGTGAAAATGTCAAACAAACGAAAACGTGTTGTTATTGCGATTGAACAGAAATTCCGAGGCTATCCGTAGGATTCAAAATGGACAGATTTTATGGACAGTTGCAGCAGATTTTGGCGTTGGCGTTTCTACAGTTTCCGAATGGGTTAAAAAAAATGAAAAGCAAATTTGAGGAATATGAATAACAAAGCGGTCTATTTGTGGATCACACAACAAAATCCAAAGGAATAGCATGATCTGGACCAATAATTTAAGAGAAGGCAAAAATGTTATCCGAGATGATGGGCGATGAAGGTGAAGATTTAAAGCAAGTTGAGGTTGGCTATACAAATGGGAAAAATAGGTACGCTATTCGTCAAGTTAATTTATGTGGAGAAAAGCTATCTGCTGACCACGATGCAGTAAACATTTTTAAAACTGAAATGGATGAGATATTGGCGAACTACACAAAAGATCAAATTTACAACGCCGATGATACTGGATTAAATTTAAAAATGCTGCCCAAAAAATCACTTTCATCAAAACATGAACACAGTGCACCGGGCCTAAAAATGAATAAAGAACGAATAACCGTTCTATTTTGTAGCAATGCAGCAGGAACTCACCGATTGAGGCTTATGTGTATTGAAAAATAAAAAAACCAAGAGCTCTAAATATATCTCCGAAAAGCACTTTTCCGAAAAGCAAGTTTTTTATAGAAGCCAAAAGCTGATGGATATCGACCACTTTTTTTTTCAGAAAGGTTCGAAAATGAATTCGTCCCGAGTGTAAAATGCTTTTTAAAATCAAAAAATCTTCCCATCAAAGCATTGTTGCTTGTTGACAATGCGCCAACTTACCCCCAAAATCTACAAAATGGTGACACAATTGTCAGATTTTTGCCACCGAATGTCACAAGCTTAATTCAGCCGTTAGACCAGGGAGTAATAGAGACATTCAAGAGACATTATAGATGAGCATTCTTAAGGCATCTGTTCTTACAGGGGACGAATGAATCCAAAAGTGTTTCCGAAATTATCAAATCATTAACAATGAAACATGTTGTTTATTGGTGTGCTGAGCCGTGGGCCAAGATCAAATCTTCAACTTTGGAAAAATGCTGGAACAAACTTTTTGATGGGATTTTGATTGACGATCCTGAAGAAGAAAATGTTGAAGAAATGACAGAAGAAATTGAACCTTTAATAAAAAATTTGCCAGGATGTGACGAAATTAACCAAGAAGAAATACGTGAGTGGGTTAGCAGTCGATGGGTTACCAGAAAGTGAGTTCATCGACCAGGACATCATTGATATGGTTCTTTATCCAGACAACCTGAGCGTATCAGATGACGACCCAACAACAACAGGCAGCACGAGACCGCCGACGAAATTTTCAATGCCTTAGAGGTAAGAATGTTATACAGTTTAGTTAGGGGCACGACTAGGTTCTTAATTTTTGTCATTGCATAAAGTTTTATCCTTTGATTGCTTTACGTTTCGCCGAACAATCGAATGAGACAAAACCACATGACGTTCTGCAAATGAAATGATGGATTGTCAAAGGAAAATGCAAAAGAAAATAGAAAATTTCTTTGAAAGAACATGTTAAATTTGTTCATTTTTCTTACTTTTATTACTTTATTCTGTATTTACTTTTAGAAAACATTATGAAATCATCTCATAGTATTTTTTAATACCAACTTTGACCAAGAATACTATGTAATTTCATACAAGAAGAATACAAAAAACAATGTTATTTTTAAACGAAATTCTTGTTATCCGAAACTGGATGTTTTACTGTATTAACTAACTAAGCAATTCTTAAATATTATACTTTTGAAGCGACAATTGAAATAGTAAATACAAAAAATATCAAATAAATGTCAAAACTACTTTATTCAATTTTAAAAACATAACTTAAAATTTAAAGATACAGAAGACATAGTACCAACTTTTGCCCTAGTCTACAGTACCACTTTTTGTAATTACCAGGCAGAAAATTATCATTAAGATTTTTGAAACCGCCTGTAATTACTTATTATAAAGAAATAGAATAGGTCAGGATTCTAGACAAAATGTAAAGCACCACATATCCTAAACCTTAGACAACGAACGAGAGAGGACAGGTAACGTTCATTTATTAATCTTCGCCATGACTGCCATATTTTGGTGCCTGTACGTTGCCCATTACTACCTGTCGCAGGGTTGCCAGGTCTACTGGTTTTTCAGTAGATCTACTGATTTCAACTTCAATTTATGTCAGTGTTCAATTACAAATGTTGAAAAAAATCTATTGATATTTATATGCAGTATTCTCAATCTACTGAAGAAATAAAATATGACCTGGCAACCTTTCTGATGTCGGTTTGGCTTCAGTCCATTCCATACAATTACGCGTCCCCTCTATTTCCTTGTCTAAGTCCTAAACACTGCAAGTACATCTAATTATACATAAATTTGTTCTTGTTGCCAGAACTACTTGAAAAATGTGCTGGATAATTCGTGATAATTCTCAACTTTATAAAATCAAATTTTTATAACATAGACAAAAGGTCGTTGAAGTCGCAGTGAGATCAAATGACCCCTTTGAAGTCTACAAGTTTTTAAAGTGCATTTGTTCGAAACCAAACTACAGAAAATTATAAAGAAGTTTTTCCTACATTGGTGAGTAAATAAATATTATATTTTTCATTTATTTATCAACTTACCGCATCTGCTGTACACGCATTGTTCGCCATCTGTCGCGTTAACGTTTTTAAAAACTGAACTTTGTCAGCCTCTTCGTCCGCCATCGCAAACGAATAAAGTTTTTCTTTTAGATCATCGTTATTCCTACAAACTAAACTAAACACCTTCTGACATTCTTCCGTCTCTTTAATGTCTATTACTCGTTTAATAGTATTAAGAGCCATTAGCCTTATGTGTTTGTACGGTTTAATAAGCTGCCTATTTTGCAAAGATCCACCAACTAAAAATGAAAAAGAAGTAGTTAAGAGATTGTATAGTATAGATAAAAATTATATTTGATCAATAGAAATTTTGATTTTATGTGACCATAAATCAATTCCTAGCTAGTTCCAAATTGAAAAAGAAAATAAAGGAAAAGTTCGAGAAACTTTTCCTATGTTTAATAAACTGAAAATTACTATTAAAAAAAGACGTTCTCACAAATTTTTTCATAGTATACCATCAATTTCTAAGGTTTCAAAGCCAACTGTGGACAGCATAAGGAAAAAATGATGAAAGTTGGATGTGGTCCCACGGAACAAACAAAAATGTAATGAAAAAAATACAAGAACGAAAAAAATTCACCGTTTTGTTAACAGATAATAATTAAACAAAGACAACTCGTCAGCTAATAAGGGATCTGGAATTTTCAACCTATGGCCCTGCAAAAACGAAGCTGCTCACACCAGCCTTGAAAAAAAAAAGTCTTTAATGGGCAAAAACTCACGTATGCTTCATCTAATTTACTTACCGTTGTACGTCATCCGCGTCATAGTCCGTGAGGTCATCTGATACCAACACGAAATATTTAGGCAGTAGGTGTGTTCTTTTTTAGAATCACTTTGCCGAGTACACTGACATTACAGTCACTAGACATATTTTATTATATACGCGTAGAAATAATATTTAAAGATTTTTATTAATGTTAACTTAAAGAAATACACAATAATATGTTTCATTTAATTTGTATAAATGCATTATAAAGCGTTTTTATGAAGAACAGTTGTTCGGAAAACACTGTAACTGTAATCAAACGAAGGTGATATTTTGGCATAAATTGGTAACACTTATTTGACAGTTTCGGTGTTGACACCTTTTGTACTTTATTATTTTGAATTTTAAAGTGAATACCTCTTGTTTTATATTTTTGCCTATTTAATAAAATCTGTTATTTTTAGAACAAAATTAATGTGTTTTATTTCAAAAATGTCATGTAAGAATTTAAATAGTCGTTGTAAAGATATGGTAATACTTTTGCAATAATTATGTGACCTATATGATTTCAAATGGAGTCAGGATTTTTTTATACTTTGGCAACGATGTTAACTTCGATCTCCGTCAATAATAATAACGTGCAACGGTATGTAAATTAGATAAAGTATAGGGACCATTGACAATTGAGAGCAGGTAAATAATAATACTTAACATTGTTTTTCTTTTACGCAGTTTACAATTGATCAATTTTTCCAGAATTTTAAAATAATAATATTCCAGGTTTGTTTTTCGGTCGAATCTACCGTGCAGATCCTCATGGATAGAGCTGAATTTGTGAAAAGACATGGAGAAAAATACAAAAAAGATTGAATTGTAAGGACGGTAAAACACTCTAGACTTGTAGACTCTACATTATCAAAGAAACAATGCGAAGGACCAGTACTTGAGAGTACGGCAAACAAAATGCTTCCCAGGTCCAGGAGTGGTTCCCGAATAAGATTTTCACGCTTATGTTACAAACAACAACTGTTAATTTCGCTGCCAACCAGATAAAGGTACTCGACTGGCCTGGCAATTCGCCAGACTGGAATCCAATATAAAATCTTTGGAAGCTATAAAGAAAAAAATATGTAATAAAATTATAATCATAGTTGGCTGATCGAGCGCTTAATAAATGTATGGCACATGAGTAAAACAATTTAACAAAACTGCCAGATATGCAAAAAAAGTATGCCAAGAGGGAGCCAAACAGTTCTTGCTCCAAAGAATCATACTGCCGAGTACTAAACGTAAGGCTTAATTTGAAGTGTTTTCGTGTAACTACTAATTTCTTTTTTAGTATATATAAACTTTCTAAGCTGCTAAATCACAGTAAAATAGAAATAAATACAAAAATATATTTTATAGCTCAAGTCCTTAGAATTCTTAATAGAGAGCGCCATAAAAGAGTCGGAAAAAACAATTCAGACAGGTGTAGGTTAATCAAAATTCACAATAAGACAATACTTTTTAGTATTGATGAAATTTTCATAAGGGAAATACAAACTGTATGTACTTTGGGAGATTTTTAATATCACAATAACAAGAAAATAATAATATTACGAAAATAGACGTTTTAGGTCATTGAGTCATTGCAATTATACTTAAGTGTTACAAAAGTTTTGAGAAATATTGAGACATTGGCCACAGAATTAACAGGTTTTATTAGTATATATGTGTAAGAATTCACAGAACATTGCAGAACAAGGCAAGACGAGAATTATACGAAAATGATCACACCTACTCTGGAGTTTGGAAGAAACAGAGATAAACAGCTTACGAGTAAAAACTTGGTGAAGTGACGACGTTTGAAACTAGGGATGAGTCTAAGAATAAAAATATACCTATAAAATTGTAAAGCGATTTATTGGGCGCTGTTTAAATGAAAATAAAACATAATTTAGTATTAATTACTCTTGTTGTGATAATGAAAATGAAATATTCGGTCGGTGTCTTATTGCGGAATTATTTGCCAAAGAAAAGATGCTGTTTATTAAATCAATAAAATATTAACAAAAATGTAGTACCTACTACACTCTATTAGACAAAAAAAAAACCCTGACGAGCATAGATAATTGGAATTTAACAAATTACAGAAGCACATCAATTATTTCTTCACTCTTCACATTCTTTAATTAAATAATTAATTATTTGCAGGTCTATTTCGTATGACTTTATTTTTACATCCACGTCATAAATGAAAACTACTAACCTCCTGCCGTTGTTACTGTTGATGGGCTCTTTAAACTATTAAAGGCTTTTGATTTCTTCTTACACACCTCCAACTGATCGGAGAAGAGAAAAAGTACTAAGTTGTTTCCTTTACTAGCCAGACCTTCGGAAGATGATAACTGAACTACTTCGGCCTTGGCAACAAAATTTCGATGTGACGATACAATATCGGGCTAAAATGTATAAAATCAAATTTAATTTTTTGGTACTATTCGTGCATAACTGTGTTAAATGTATTTAAAAGATCAAGAATATTACACTGTCCGGCAAAAAAAGTGGGCACCCTATAAATTTCTGAAAATACAAATTCACTAGAAGTTTTTTACACTGTTTCATATTGTATTCTCAACATCTTTTATTTTTAAAACAAACAATGGTCATTATTGTTTGATTTCTTAGCGTAATTAGAAGGTTACGAAAGAAAATAGTGTGATATCGAAACGAATTACAAAAAATAAAACTTACTAGTGAACTTTAACAAAATTGTCTAATATCGGGTGTTAAGCCCTAAAACATCAATAACCGTTTGCATACGATTTGGAAGGGAAAGGAACAAATTTTGAATTCCAACTTAAGGGATACGTTCATATTCTTCACGGAGCATGTTTTGAAGTTCTGTAAGACTTTCTGGCTGGCCTGGTTAACTTATAACCCTACAATGAAGTTCATCTTAAAGACGTTCGATGATATTCAGATCGGGGCTGCAGGCTGGCCGTTCTAGAGTCTTAATTCCAACTTTCCCCAAGTAATACGTCAGGATTGCGGCCGTGCATTGTCATGCATAACGATCATGGCACAACGAAACGATCTGTTTTCTTTATTTCATGCATAAAGATAAAATTGTTCCCAATAAAAAAAACAAATGGAACTACTGCTTCTGCCAAAACATCCTCTATATACTAGTGAACATTCAGAGGGCTATTAATGAAAATAAGTTCAGTTCGAGCTTCAAGTGAGATTCCAGCCCAAACCATGACACGACCCCCGCCAAACTTTCTTTTCTGGGACCTACAAGCTTGGGCATATCTTGCATTTCTCCATGTCCAAACCCTCTCTCGGCCATCGCCAGACTTCAAACAGAACTACGATTCATCAGGAAAGGAATTCATCTCTAATCCTGTATATCCTAGTGTTGATGTTGTCGAGAAAAAATTAATCGATTCCTACAGTGTCTGGGTTGTTGTTCGGGAACAATAGCCTGCCTTCTTGCCACTAGCCCACTTTCATTGAGGCCTCTTTTAACCGTTTTCTCACTTACATTCCCATTTTGAATCTCCTGCAGACGGTTTCTTCAGCAATTGCAGTGGAATGGAGATTTCTTAAAAGTTCCATTATGATAAAACGATTATCTCTTTGCGAGGTAACTCGTCTACGACCGGAACCATAAACGTCGAAACTATCAAAAACAAGCATACAAGATCGCAAAAAATATTTAATTAAAGATGCAATATGAAACAGTGCATAAAACTTCAAATGAATTTTTATTTTCGGAAATTTATAGCGTGGCCCCTTTTTTGCCGCTCAGTGTAGATAGTTATATAAATTAAACGATGATATAGATGCTGATGTGCGTTCATACTGACTATATGTTGGAATTGAACAAGTACTCACAATCTAAATTAACTTGTTAAGTTAAAAATTAATTTTTATTCTGATACTTTATTTTTATAATTATTTTAAAACACTTTTCATCAAAACCTGCTGAACTATAGTCATAACCAGCGTGTTCTTCAATCTTAATTTCCACAATTACTAAATATATCTTAAGAAAATAAATAAATATCTTGAACGAGTCAGGTGGTAAAGAACTCAATACACAAATAAAAACTGGGACAAACAAGGAATTTTCGAAGGCTCAAAACTCTTCTTTACTATCATGAAAGATGCTGTAAGAAATTAAATTTAAAAGTGATTGTGAGTCTTTTGGTACAGGGCTCTATAGTAATGGATAAACTAACAAATTGGTATGGGTTTCAAATTTATTATGGTGTATTGTGTTTTATTTTTGTGTGACGTCATTAATATAACCTATTTTTAGATCTTTGATAGTGTTTGATTGGAGACATACTATGGTGCATCTGTTATTACGCGAAGAATTTGTGATTGACTTCTTTGTATAGGTATTAGACATGTTCGACTTGCTTGCGCATCGTCATATTTCCACGCCATATGTGCAGATGGGATTTATGATTGTTTTATAAATAAAAAGTTTCCTTTCTAATGATAATTTTGACTTTCATCTGATTAGCCAGTAAATATCTTTTACTTTTAAATAAATTCGTTTGCGTTGTTTGATTATTTGTTCTTTTCAGGTTAGTCATCTATCTGTTTCGTGTTTGTGGGTTGTGGTATTTGTATTTTGTTCAGGTACACTGGCGGGCGCTTAAATTTCCTCATGGTAAAGGTACATGGTAAACTTGCACATATTTCGTTTAATTAATTTTGATTTTTCATTTTTGCAGCCATATTTGTATTTTCTAAAGTGTGATGATTTTGACGCCTCTTATGTAGGTAGAACCATTAGAAAGTTATCTACTAGAATTTCAGAACATTTGAAAAGACCAAACTCTTCAAGTTTTGGTTAACACTTATTATCTAGTAAACACAATTTTAACATCAATACTGGTTCGTCTATTTTACATGATATTAGTAGAAAGAAAAACTATTTGTAGTTGGATTTATTGGAAGATTTGGAGATCATAAGGGAAATAAATGGAAACTCTCACTGTCTTAATACTCAAATTAATTTAAATTGTACTAAATTTAAACCTATTTTTAAAAACTTTATTCCAGCTTCACCTCGTAGTGGACCTAGCTCGGCTGTTTAGACTTCCTGCACTGAGTATACCCATTAAGAATTTATTAATTTCATACTTTGATCAACATTACTATTTTATTCTTCAACCATTTACAAAACTAGCTTGCTCAGGTTCAATTGATCTATAGTTGGCGTTAATTACACTCTCCATACCTCTGCGTAATTTAGATATACCACCTCCAGTTGTATATTTCAACATCTCCCACTGTTGGTCAGTTGGTCTTGAGTAACGCTTTTACATATTAATTTTAGTTCTCCCATTGACTGGGGTTTTAACTGAACTACTTGAATTATACCCCATTTATACACTGCTTTCAATTTTGGTTTTTTAATTTTTAGTATTTTAATTTCATATTCAGATTTCTTCTTTTCTACAGTATTGATAGTTCCTGATAGACCCTTTTATTGTAGTCAATCATACTTTATGGCCACCTCAGTTGCTCTCAAACTAACACCCTAAGTAT
Organism: Diabrotica balteata; assembly: GCA_918026665.1. Lineage (NCBI taxonomy): Eukaryota > Metazoa > Arthropoda > Insecta > Coleoptera > Chrysomelidae > Diabrotica > Diabrotica balteata. The sequence goes on along the minus strand of OU898277.1, from coordinate 149,991,998 downwards.
TATAGACAGGTTTAAGTGTGAGATCTGTTTTATGAAATCTAGTTAAAATAATGTATGTCATATTTCATCAGTTGATTTCCTATAGTAGTGTCAGTTGGACCTGTTGCGAATGTCTGTTGCGAAAACACAAAATTCCATAGTTCTCGGCAGCTAGAAAGAACAAGCATACGAGACCGTTAAATATCAGGCATCAAGGGCTTCTAGGCAACATTCAAAAATATTAAAGGTGCACGGCGTTGGTTCTTTCTAGCTAGCGATTACTACATCTCTCTGTTTTTGATTGACTTTGATCATTTTCACTTACCGGACAATTATCTATATCGTTAAAAATATTAAATAAAGTAACTTGGCCTTCAGCTTTTCTTTTGTCTTCATTTATGTGAGTCATCACCTCCCTTAAAACTGCTAATGCTTGTTCTAATGCAGAATGATCAGGATTTGTCTTTGGAGTATTTTTTAGAATGTCTGCAACAGAAAACATGTAACGGTAAAATAAGAGAAGTTATAAAACATATGCAGCGAAGGAACTGAACATTGAACATGGTATTTCCCCCGTCCATCAAATACCAAACTAAAAATTATGACACACACTTACCATTTAATAATAAACTAATACTACCGAGTCTCTGTACAGGCCTAATCATCAGCTCTTGCAAACTCTGTCTACCGCACTCCGCTCTAGTTTGACACGCCTTCAAAAAAGCGTGAAACCTAGGTTTATTTTGATCGCACTGGCACAACACTTCCTTCATTTCTTCGAAATAGTTTATGAAAGGAGGATAGGCCCTCTGTAGTTCCGAGGAGTATTTCACGACTATATTGCCGATAGATAGATCTTCACTCCAATGCGCAGCAGTCCATCGTATCTCGTCTAACATCTTGATGTGGGTTTCGTAGATGAAAGGAAGTTTTCCGAATATGAGATTCAACTCTGTGTTGTTTAGTAGGGCTTCTTGTTCCGGCATTTCTTCCAAATGTTTTTTAAACATCTAAAAAATAATAAATACAATTAAATACATTACAAAACTAATTTCAACAAAGATAATAATTTAGACAAAAATATAGCTCGTCCTGCGAATTTTTGAGCGTGTATGACATAATTCACAAATCATTGTTTATATTAGCTCTTTTTTACACATAACCTAAAACGATTACGTCTTGTCCATCTACAATAATATATTGATTAAAAAAGACAGTACTATTATGAAAGAGGGTGATTAATACTAGAAATTCCGAGATTTGACAATATCAGAATGACAGCTGTCGTTGCATAATAGAAAATGTCAGAAGAGCCTTCAGTTTTTTTAAGCATAGTTGCCTCATCCTCCAACATATTATTAGCGGCGTTACTCAGTAACAAAGCTTAACAATAATTTTAGATTTGGTAAAACACACTGAATAATCTTACGCAATATAATAACTTTTCTCCTAATAGAGCTGGTAGAGTGGTTGGTATATTGTTTATTGAACGTTCTCTTTGGTATTTTTAACACTAAATTAACAAATGGATGCCAGTAAGCGGCGTAGAACATAAATCGCACAAGGGGCGTTCACTGCCCGAAAGTAGGCAAAGTGTGTGATTTTAGTGGGTCCTACACGTAGGCGCGTTAAAACCGTTTGAATACACCGTGTACTAGCACTAGTTTTCCACTGTCGTGTATCTGGTTTTAGCGATCTTAGTTTTATATTGCGACAGAAACCATTCGAGCTGCCACTAACCAATACATTTCATAGAATCCATATAAATTTAGGAGTTATGTTGTTCTCTTGGCCTATTTGTAGTTTAGTTTATTAGCTTCTCTAAAGGATGTTTGGGATACAGATGATATATTGCAAGAAGATAGCAAACAATTCAGCTGTGAAAACACTTGAACTAGTATGATTAAAAAATATCCTGTCTTCACGGAAGCAAGTGTCTTATTTAGGACTGTATTTCTGTTGGAATTTTAAATTGGTCCATTGTAGAAAGATTATGTCTGGACAGTTTTCGGCAATGATAATCTGTAGTTTTGTTTTAACATGTGAGTGAGACGTAGCAAATCAGAAGTGAAATCCTTATTTATGGGATTAGATAAGGCGGCAGTGTTATTTAGTAAGAGAGCTAATTGATCACTGCCCAGTGCAAATGGTGCTTCGTGATTATTGATAAAGGTTTTGGTTAATTATATCATGGAAACATCCGAATACATTTCTACAAGTTTAGTTGTCTTTGGCTTTTTTAGAGTTCTTGTGGATTTTTTTATTACAAATGTGCTTTCTTGAAATAAAGTGTCAGTTTCTGGAGAGATGATTTAATTTATAAAGCGTTTTGAATGCGTTTCTTTGTTTTTAGCTACTTCTGTATTTACGTTAGGTAATTCTGACTCAGTAGGTTGTGAAATTTTGTTTTGATGTGATGATGGAAATAAAGCTTGCTAGATAGTCAGATTTCAGGTTGGTTAGTCGCACTGACAAGGGAAAAAATGTTGCATAGAAAACGTTGTTGTTGCAGTTTGTACAGATAAATCACCTATAGTTATAGTATTAGAAGTTGTAGATAGTGGAGTTTATTGTACTGCAAATATATTTGTATGTTCGATGCAAGCTGCTGTCATGTGTCCTGGTTTCTTACATTTAAAGCAGACGTTCTCATCTTCTGAAAACAATATTGTGTAGTTTGTGTTTTCGAATATTATTGTTATGGGGATTGGGATGAAAACGCATTCACATGCTAGTCCTTTGCTTATATGTGTTTTCAATATTGCTCTATAGTTGGGGAATGGGCTCTTACAGAATCATGTGACATTTATAGATTTCAGAGGCATGGTTATGAGGAAAAGAGATATCACATTCTCCAAATAATAATACAAGAGAAGTTATATAGTAATACAGTTAATGCATAATGGAACAATAAGTCAGAATAATTTTAAATTTAGCTAATCTTTTTTAATACGACCATCATCTAAACTTCCTTTCCATCTAAACTAAAAATATAGAAAATAGAAAGGTCTAGAAAGAATTATAGAATAAAGCATTTAAACCAGTTTATTGATCAAAGGTCTAAACTTGACTATATTTCTTGAGTAATCGTCATTTGAACATGAACATCAATGTGTGGCCTTCGCTGATCTTATTATTCTAACGAAAACAAGAAAATAATTACAAACTATTTTAAACAGATTAAAAAAGCAGACAACAGATTTTGACATAGAATTAAACCAGAAAAGGTCAATGTACATGATACTCGGAAATACATAGCTAAAAGAAGAGGGGCAGTTTACTTTCCGATCTAATGAATCAAGGGAATAGTGGCCCATTTTACTTATCTGGGGTTTATTATAGAACAGAAAGGTCAGGAAGAATGAGAACCGAATGCCAGATTGCCAAAGGGAAATAAAAAGATAACAAGCCTAAGACCACTGATGAAATCAAAATATATATCGAAAAAAACAAAGATAAGGATATATAAAACAGTAATAAGACCCACAGTGGCGTATGGTAGTGAAGTATGAACAATAAAAAAAAGCAAATACGGAGAAAGGGGAAAGACAGAAAAGAAAAATTCTCAGAGCTATAAACGGAGGCAAAAGCTCGGCGGAGGGTTGGGTGTGACGAACAAGCAGGGAGCTAAAGAAACTGTATAACGAACCAAGCATCGGTCGCTTTATAAAAGCACAAAGAGTTAGATGGATGGGACACGTGAGGAAAATGGAAAGGAAGAGGATGCCAAAGATGATTGAACTGGGCCCAATCACGAAAAGAAGGAAAGGACGACTCAAACAAAGACGGTTTGATAGCGTACAGGAAGATGTCAGGAAAGAGGGAATTGATGGTTGAGAAGAAAGGGCAACAAATAGAGATAAATGGAGAAGAATAGTAAGCCATTTAGTAGGCAAGGAGCATGGTTGGACCAGAAACAGTTAATGCAAGTTTTGTAATATATAAATTACTATTTAAATGGAAATAAGCAACAATTAAAGGTTAAAGTATGTCTATTGACGTTTCAATTTCCACTTCGGAATTCGTTCTCAAAACACAAACATTAAAATGATTTCCGAAGTAAAAATTGAAACGTGAATAAACTTACTTTAACCTTTAATTGTGGCTTATTCCTATTTAAATAGTAATTAATTTAAATTGTAATTGCATTAACTGTATTTTAGCCCTAGGCCTTCAAGGCCTGTTGAGCTTTGTAAATAATAATTGTCATTTTAATAATCAAACAATACTATGGCCAAATGTAGTAAAAGTAGTTATTTTTGTAGATCTTTTTCAAAGCTAATCGAAATCCGAAATGAGAATGAAATTGAAAGAGAAAGGAGTAACAAATAACCACGTCACAGTAATCATTAAATTTACGAGTTCTTTTTTTCTTGTTTAAGGTTAAAGAGGGAAAATCAATTGGAATATGATCACTTACCTTTTTCAAATGATTTCCTTTTGAAGCAGAAAAGACATTAATTTTAATTTAAAACTATTTATGGAATTTACAGTTACTTAATGGACGTTTATGTTCAATAATAAAACAAAAAATAAAAATACAACACTGCTTTTTCAATTTCCCCAGAATATAGTCAACTTAACATGTTTCGCTGTAGCATCACCTTCATCGAAAGAAAAATTTGAATTATTTTAGTAGGCAAAACAATTTGTAATAGTTCCTAACGAAATATTTATTACTGACTTTTCTAATGTATGTATTTATTCATTGACAATTGAATCTGTTAAAAAGGTGTCATCAAACTACTACATGATAGAGCACGCAACCACTGCTCAAATGAAGACGAATTTCAGGAAAAATAAAACTTGCTAACAAAGGTCTTAACATAAAATTATTATTCATTGGCATTTATAAACAAGGAATTTCACAAGATTGCAGAACAGCGACAACAAAATATCAAAAATAACCCAATAATGCCCACAAGAAGGGATATAAAGGTAAGAAAAATACCATATGTTAAAGGCTTATCAGAAAAATAAAGGATAGGGAATAAATACATCACAACAATTTTCAAGACAACAAACACACTGAAATCTGTACTGTGGCAAAACCAAACCAAACAACAAACAGGAGTGTTCAAGAAACTGCATTTATAAAGTACCTTGTGAACGCAACAATTTTTATGTGGGAGAAACCTCAAAACCACTAAGTGTTAGTATAAATGAGCATGAATCATTTGTCAAAAACAGATACTTCGACAGATAGATACGCAAACATGCATAGAACAGTCAGCACAGAGCACAATGGAAAGATTCATCCATACTCATGGAAGAAACTGATCGAATAAAATACGTGGCATTATGGATATTATCAATTAAAGAATGATCCTGGTATAATTGCGTCTTGAAAGTCATAATTTCTGTAGGCGGCAATTATCTCCGACTATTAAAACTAAATGTACAAGGCGTTTATCTTTATGTATAAATACGTGAATATTTTTTAGAAAATTTAGGAATATTTATATGGATTAACTAGTTTATATCGATCATCTTAAGAAAGCAGATTTTGCGAGTGCGAGAGTACTTTAGTAACAAAACGGCATTTAGATAAGTGTGATAAATACTGGTTTGCAGCAGCGCAGGATAGATCTGAATGGAAGTTTTTCGAGGAGGCCTATGTTCAGCAGTGGACGACTATGGGCTGATGATGATCAATAGCGTACTGAACTGGTTTACATGTGATTGTATTTCTGTGGCGTCTGTGAAGCCATATTATTCATAAAATGAAGAACCAATGGAACCTTGTAATCAACAAAAATATTTACAAAGCTATCAAATAAACCGTAAGCGAGATTTTCAATATCTGACGATGGCAAAGGCATGTTAAAAATGTTTTTGAAGAACTCTGTTCTAGAACTTTCTAAATCAGAGGCAATATATTCGTACATTTAAAATCAACTGCTTAATATTAATTCTTATTTAATTTCTAAAGTAAATAAATAAATTTCCAAAAAAAATAGTAAATTTCTAAAGTAAGTATCATACTTCAATTATTACTATGAACAGTGGCAATGGCAGTGAAACTGTTCAGAGTAATAATTTAACGTTTACTCATGAAACAGTGCCATTTTTTTATTATTTTACCTTCGCGTAGAGAGCGCTTTTCTACTGTAATTCCGCGCCGACTATACCACAATTTATTTGAAATACTACTGAATTAAATGATAAAAGCCGAAGTTGGAGTGTATAAGATTGTGATAGAAAAGTATACATAGGTCAGAGGGGAAAAAGATTTAAAAACGGAAAACCAACTTAAAATACAGTGGAACTCGCTTATTACGGCCTCGGTAGTTACGTCATCTCGGTTATAACGTCAATTTTTAATAGGTCCGGTCAAAAACTATTCCATAACGTTATTAAAAACCCGGTTTTATCGGGTAAAATAAACTAACCCTCGGTTATAGCGTCATAAAATTTTATAGTAGGTTATCCTTTTTTTATTTTATGAAGAATAAAGTGCAATGCGTTTCTGGCTTTGCGGCGTTTGTTCCTTCCAAGAATGTAAGAAAGGTCCATTATCCCTTCTGTGTACAGTTATGTTACCCTGACAATCTATAATTTCCCATTTATCCGTGCCGTCCTAACACTCCTAACAGTCAAATTTTCTGTTTCGGAACAGTCGGTTTAAGAAATTTTCGCTACCGTGAAATTGTGTTCGGATCGTTTTGTTTTTTTTTTATTATTTTAATTTGGTAATTAGCTTTTATTTTTAATATGGCAAGTTGTAGCACTAAAAGGAAGGTTTTGCCCATTAAAGAAAAAGTGCGTGTTATAAGAGCATTTGAAAGTGGTCAAAAAATTGCTGATGTATGCCGGCAATTTGGACTTGTTAATTCGACTGTCGGCTCAATCATAAAAAACAAGGACAAAATTTTAAAAGCCTTTAAAGAGGACGGAAACAATGTTAAAAAGATTAGGAAGTGCATTCGTGGTGATGTAGATTCAGCTCTACTCAAATGGTTCAAGCAGTGTCGCAGTTCTGATATCCCTGTGTCCGGGCCACTTTTAAAGGAGAAAGCTACAGAGTTCGGAAAATTGTTTGGAGAAGATTTCACATGCTCTAACGGCTGGTTAGATCGGTTTAAAGCCAGGCACTCAATTTCCTTCTCGAAAATTGTTGGAGAGGCAAAATGTGTGGACGAGAACGTAACAAGTGACTGGTTACAAAACATATGGCCACAACAAAGGCAACCATACAAAGATGAAGATATCTTTAATGGTTACGAGACAGGTGTCTTTTATAAATTAACGCCAGACAAAACTTTAAATTTCAAAAATCAAAAATGTGTCGGTGGAAAACTTTCCAAGCAGAGTGACGGCTTTTGTTTGTGCAAATATGACAGGTACAGAGAAAAGAAAGCTTTTGGTTATTGGGAAAAGTTTACATCCTAGATGTTTCAAAAACATTAAAACACTACCTGTAAACTACACAGCCAATAAAAAAGCATGGATGACTTCTGCTATTTTTGAAGAAGAATTGAGAAAGTGGGACAAGGAACTCTCTTTCAAAAAAAGAAAAATTCTTCTCCTAGTTGACAACTGTGCCGCCCATCCCAAACTTAATTTGACCAATATACATCTAGTGTTCTTACCAGCCAACTGCACGAGTGTCTTGCAGCCTATGGACCAGGGAGTCATAAGAAGTTTAAAGTGCCATTATCGAAAACAGCTTTTAAAAAGAATGATTTTTTGTATGGATAATGGAGAACCTGTGAACATTACCATCCTGGATGCTGTTCAGGTTTTAGACAATGCGTGGAATGCGGTTACGTCAGTGACAATTCATGAGTGTTTTCGTCAAGCAAAATTGACTGTAGCTTCTCTCAATGTTGAGGACGTTGCTAAAGATGACGAAATGCCTTTGTCAGAGTGGATACAAAAATTTAATGAGAATCAGGGAGCGTTCGGAACTGACCTTGACTCCTACATTTCAGTAGACGTTGAGGTGGAAACATTTCAAGTCCTAAGTGATAAAGAAATTGTTGAACTGGTGCAAAACGTGGAAATGGATTTCGATGAAGCTGAAGAAGAAAAAGACATCGTTGCTTGTCCTACAATCCAAGAAGCAATGAGAGCTGCTGAGACCATATCCAGGTTTTACCAGTGCAGGGAGGCATTCACAAATACCAAAGAAGCAGCTCAGCTTATTAAGGAAACAACAGAAAAACTTTATTTTTCGGAAAGGGTTGTGCAAAAGAAAATAACAGACTTTTTTCAACAATAGAACTTTTTTACACAATGTAAGTTTCATATACATACATAATATGTTTTGTTTTTTAATTGTTTTTTATCCTAAAATGATTCTTGTTTTTTTTTTTTTAAATTTGACTTAAGTAAATGTTATATTTTCGGTATATCGTAAACTATGTTAAATTATCATGTTTAGGCCCAGAGTAATTAACAAATAATATATCTACTATACCAATAATGCTGTAATAATATTTTCCCTCATTAAAATTTTATTTTTCTCATCCTCTTTTTTAACGTCACTCTGATATAGCGTCATTTTTTTATTGGACCCTTCAATGACGCTATAACCAAGTTTCACTGTATACTCAATCATTTGATTACAGAAGTTCATGAATTGAAATAGAAATTTTACATAGACAACAAAAAAGGAAAAAAATTAGATTCGAAATATTAAAAGTAGTTAAGACGTATTGGGCAAAGTGGGAATCATTTATCATGGAAGATGGCTTACTCAAACGAGTCCTGGAAAAGGAAAGACGTATTTAATTCTCAATGAACAAACATATATTGGGAAATCTCCATTACTAAGTGCAACGAGAAATTTTTTTTACGAAGAAGCTGAAGGCACAGCAAAACATGTTAAGTTGATGATACTCTGGAAATTAAAAAACAGTGATGTGTTTTGCTATATTTTTTAATTTAAAAAACAAAATTATAGTCATAGCTAAACTTACCGTTACTATCGTATGTAAGATGTCTACATAGTTTGTTTCTGTTTGTAGTAACTCCAAAAATACTTGATGCCTCTGTGTTAATCCCTTGCGTGGAGTGTCGATTACCGGTTCTGCACCATCGATTATCTCCTTATTGGGACTCGTCGTACAATCCAAAAATGACCCAGAGACTGACAACAACCCAGCATCGCTAACCGATGATCTTCGTTTCGTAAGAGCGGGCGATTGGTTATGTACAAGAGACGATAGCAACAATTTCCGTTTTCTCCGTCTGGCAGCACTTCCGGGGGTGGCGCTTGAATCCCTTCGACCCGACGGAGACAAAACTTGGTCTAGATACTAAAATTTATATATTAGACAAAGCTATATTTTGCTACGTAGTTGTTTTGTAGGTATAATAAAAATCTCGATTGAAAAAGTAGCAACAGGTTACTTATGATGAAATGCTGAAGTTTTTTGCCTGCATCCTCTGCATGGGAATTGTTGTATTCCTAAAATGCGACATTATTGTTGAACTTCGAAGAAAGAACAGCAACGTCTAGAAATTGCGTTGAGAGAGAACGATTATTACATAAAGCGTTATATATGACAAAAAAGTAACAATTGTAGTAACGACCAACAACTAGAAAACAAACGAAAACCGTAGAGCTTTCTTACAGTATGTTTAAGATGTATCAGCAAAATATTAACAAGAATAATGGACTACTCAAGCTCTGACGTCACAATGGCCGGGGGTTTTAAAAACCTTTGTAAACATTTCTAATTTGTGTATATTTGTCCCGTAAGAAGTTGTAAATTTGTTTTTTTTTTTTTAGTTTGAAGAATAAATAAGGACTTTTGATTATGAACATTCATTCTGTGCGATTGGTATTATTTGTTTGTGAATTTTTGAGCTAAGAATATCAAAGTATTAAGATATTTACTATGAATGTTCATCTTTTAAGGTTATATTATTGTTTGGTTAAAACTTATTTTTCACTGTATTTTGTTGTTATATTTATTGTTTTATTGTTATATTGTTTTTTTTTGTTATTTGTTTTAATCAAATAATAACAATCTTAAAATATGAACATCCATAGTAAATATCTTAATACTTTGATATTCTTATCACACAAATTTACAAACAACAAATAATACCAATCACATAGAATGCATGTTCATAACCAAAAGTCCTTATTTATTCTTCAAACAATTAAAAAAACCAATATTTCCAACTTCTTATGGGACAAATACACACAAATTAGCAATTTTTGGCAAGGGTTTTTATAAACCACGCCCATTATGACGTCAGACTTAGGTAGTCCATATCGGGTCAATCTTCAAAGATCTAAAAGAACTGCGGGTCCACTCCAGAAATTTATCTTACTACCTGTAATTGTTTTAAGTACATTTGAACAACAAAACCTAGCGAAAATACTCGTCTGACTTAACTCAAGTCCTCTATCCAATATCCTCTATACCCAGAGGATATCGTAAAGAGTATATCCCAAGATAAGATGAAAAATGTGAGAAATTGTAACGAGAATACAACGAAAGCCTAAACCGAGAAATTGCGGACGAACTACTACACAGTTTAGATGCAGCCAGACGACAAAATGGATGAAAACTGGAAAAAACTAGACTTTAGTAAATCAAGCAGAAAGCACACTCTTTACTTGGAAAATTTGGTAGTAGCAGACTTCCAATTAGAGACAAAGTACCAATAGCTCCTCAGACAGAGTGGCCTCCCACATTTTATCAACCTAAAAGCACCTAGAGATCGTGACCACACCAATAAAGTAAAATATTCGCCTACATCTGAATGCTCTGACGAGTTTACTCCACAAGAAATTATTTCAGCAATATCAGAAATTAAGTTTGGAAAGGCACCTTAAAGGCACTGATAAAATCTATCAGAATTTTTCTCCACTGTGGCAAATATGCTAGGAAGTGGCTGGCTGATTTCTATACAGATATGTTAAAATAAGGAGAAATCACCATTCACTAAAAAAGGCCTCCATTATAGTCATATTAAATCCAGGAAAGGCAAATGATCAGCCCCAAAACTACCGACCGATTGTACTGCTGAGCTGTGTCTACAAACTGTTAGAACGCTTAATCTACAGCAGAATTAGTAGAAACATATTTGAATTGATAACTATTGAGCAAGCAGGGTTCAAACCTAACTTCATTTGCACAGATCAGGTCCTATCCCTAACAACACATATTGAAGAAGGTTTTAAAGAAAGCAAAAACCATCTGTTGCTTTCATTTACCTATCAGCTGCATGCGATTTTGTCTGGAGACAAAGACTAATCTGCAAACTAATCCGTGATATACTGTGTCAAAAGGTAACTAAAATCATTGATAGCATGTATACCGAGAGACCTTTTCAAGTTACAATGGGCAACTTTAAAAGTGTCCAAACGAAGCTCAGCAATGGACTGCCACATGGATCTGTTTTGGCACCTTTACTGTTTAATTTATACATCGCGGAGCTACCTGGGGCAACTTCGCAGAAATTTGGCTACGCTGACGACTGGGCCATTGCAGCAAGACATAATACATGGATATTATAGTAAAGATACTAACGGACGACCTTGACGTTATGGGAGAATACTTTCGCAAATGGAGGCTACGGCCCAATGCAACCAAAACCGAAGTGTGCTGTTTCCATCTGAATAATGCCCAAACCAACAAAAAACTCTCCGTTCACTTAGCAACAGACTGCTCACTCATAACTCAACACCAAAATATCTTGGAGACTCTGGATAGAACATTGAGTTTTAAAGAATACCTACAAAGAACGACAGCAAAACACACGAAGATTATTGACACCCAATTAAACTAGACAATGAGAATGATCTCAGGTACAATTAGACCCACACCAAACTATTGGCTTCCCATTCTCACATTCCACCGCCGAAACTTCATTCAGAAGTCATTTTCTTCTCAGAGAATATCGAAAAATCGAGGCTAACCATCAACTACCCATCCACCATAAGCTTGATATTGAAATAAACAGACTGCGCTCCAGATATCCTCCATTATAAGGAGCCAACTCATTACATCAGGAATATTTCAACCTCACCAACTTGGAGAAATCAATGGGCGAGCGAAATATGAACAAGCAGCGGTAGATGTGCTGACAGCTTATGTAGATAGGGAAAAGCCCTTACTCCTGAGTGTGACTGTGGTACGCAATGACAGACTGTCCGTCACATTGTTGAAGAATGCCCCCGAAGGCAATTCCCTGGAGTTTTCGATGAGTTTTTGAATGCGACCGAAAATGTTTTACATTATAATAATAATACATTAGATGTTCGTTTGTAATACTCCATGTAGCGTTTTAGATTGATTTTTAATTATGTGTTCTTATTTGTTGTCATACGATAAAAAAAATTCCAAACCGAGTCTATAAACCCCAAAAACAATGTATCGTTATGTAACTTAACTGATTTCTTTTTAGTAAATAAAGGCAAAATAACCTAAATAAATGTACAATACTTACATCATCAAATAGATAATCTTTCTCCGGCAAGCTTGTTTCTTTTTGCACCGAGGTCCAGAACCACTCCGCTTTTACAATCCAAACCTTCGAAGGAGCCTCTGGTCGTTCCGTTACTGTAGACTCGTCCACGACCTAAATTATGGGGAAATTAGAATGTATAAGAATCTATCGTTTAAGTAACCTTTATCGAATTATTGGAAAGTGATGAAATTAATTGTGTATTCTCAAAATCTACGGTTTCAAAAAGCACATACATAAACGTGACATTTAAGGAAAATTAAAAAGCAAATATTAAAGCTGAGGTCTGAGGATGCTCTTTGAATACTCATACAGAACTGTGTATTTTGCATTATTAATTATTGAATACAGAATTCTGATGATAATAAAAACTTTCTTCATTCAAATGGTGAAATTATTATAAAATATATAAACGTTTACACTTTATCCATTAGCTCAATGTTCATACACAATTATATACTAAATATGTTTGGTAAATTTGTCGGAATATATTAAACTTAATTACTATTTAACTGGGAATAAGCCACAATTAAAGATAAAATACGTTTATTGACGTTTCAATTTTCCACTTCGGAAATCGTTCTCGAAATACAAACAGTAAATTAAACAAATTTTGTTTTTTGTTACATAGTGAAAAATTCTTCTAATAATTTAATTTTATTCTGACTCATTTCTATTGACAATTCAGACATACATTATGCATTTTAAAGTAGACGACTTTAAATGATATTGTCAATATTGTTGAGTTGCGCTCCTGGGACGACTTTACTTATAAGATAGTTCTTCTATTACATGAAATCAACTTTAACTGAGAATATCCGTCAGAAAAAAATCATAGCATGTAATTCGTCTTTAAAAAGACAAACACATGACATGACAGTTAAAATTCTCTGTTAGTGATTCCATAGTAAATTATAAGGGAAAAACCAGAAAAAAAAACCTCATAATACTATCCGACATGGTAAGTATTTGTTCGTGCATTTAGTTTACTTCAATAAACACAAAAATTCTGATTTTATATGTTTCGTTATTTAAAAAAACATAAATGATGTATCCTGTATGTTACTGACTTACTATATACTGTATTTTCTTATTAAGTCAGTAACATATAGAGGATAGATCATTTATGTTTTTTAAATAACGAAACATATAAAATCAGAATTTTGGTGTTTATTGAAGGTAAACTAAATGCACGAACAAATACTTACCATGTCGGGATAGTATTATGAGGTTTTTTCCTGGTTTTCCCTCATAATTTACTATGGATTCACTAAAGGAGAATTTTACTGTCATCATGTCATATGTTTGTCTTTTTAATAGACGAATTACATGCTATGATTTTTTTCTGACGGACATTCTCAAGTTAAAGTTGATTTCATGTAATCGAATGAACTATCTTATAAATAAAGTCGTCCCAGGAGCGCAACTCAACAATATTGGCAATATCATTTTAAAGTCGTCTACTTTTAAAATGCATAATGTATGTCTGAATTGTCAATATAAATGAGTCAGATAAAATTAAATTATTAGAAGAATTTTTCACTATGTAACAAAAAACAAAATTTGTTTAATTTACTGTTTGTATTTTGAGAACGATTTCCGAAGTGGAAATTGAAACGTCTAATAAACGTATTTTTATCTTTAATTGTGGCTTATTCCCAGTTTAATAGTAATTAATTCACAATGCCACAAGAAAATAGCTTCAGAACAATATATTAAACTTATTGATAAAATGAAAGTTTATAAATTTACATGCTAATTGCTGATATCTGAATTTGGTATTGTCTAAAACAGTGCATGCTTTATCACAAACTGAATGTCAATACTATGGCTTTGTAAAAATCATTGATTATTCCAGTTTGAACAAAGTTATTGTCGTTTTTTTTTTTGTTAGTACAGGAATACTAAAGAATAGAACCATTTATGCCAGACACAATTATGAAACAAAAAAAAAAACAGTAATGAAAAGTCAAAACGAATTCTGGGATAGACAACGTCTATCCTAACCGGCGACCTCCCCCGTGTAAGTGTCTTTATTAACACATATCGACGAATTAGTGAAGCTGGTAGTGTTAACAATCCTGTTTCCGGTATTAATCCTGAACGTTACGGTCCTGATGTAGACGACCAAATTTTGCAAACTGTTACGAATGATCCTACTACAAATGTTAAATGTTAAATGTCTCGCAATGGAAGGTCTGGTCGGTAGTGAACAACGATGGACGCTACCCTTATCATTACACGCCGGTACAAGGTAGATGCAAACATCAGCGGTGGTAATTTTCGGACTGATAAATCCAGTTTTAATAGAGAAAGAATAAAAAAATTTCACAACCTGCATTACTGGGCACATGACAATCCCCATCTATCGAAAGAAACATCTTTTCAGCAAAAATTTAGTATCAACGTTTGGGTAGGAGTTATCGGACGAGAGTTAATAGGACCTTACTTTTTGCCAGGCAGGTTAAATAGTCAACTGTACTTAAACTTTCTAAAGAGTGAATTACCACCACTCTTAGAAGATTTACCCCTCGCCTTCAGACGAAGAATTGTATACCAACATCATGGATGCTCTGCACATTGTGCACGCGCTTTATGGCTTGGTTCAACAATCACTATCCCAATACGTGGATTGGACTAACTGGACGGATTTTGTGGCCTGCTAGATCGCCCGATTTAACACCGTATGACTATCACATCTGGGGCAGATTCAAAGAACTTGTGTATCAAGTTCAAATCCGAACTAGAGCTTATTTAATGGAAAGGATTATCGAAGCAGCTGACATTATCATAGCAAAACTGAGGATAAAAGTAACCACATCAGAAATACGCCGCAGGGTAAGAGCGTGCATTGGGAATGGTGGTTCTCATTTTGAACAACAATGGACTGTTTTCTGAAGTTTATGTACATACTTAACAAGGCATAATAAATGTTGCAAAAAGCATGATGTATCGTTGTTGTGTTTTACCTTTCTTACCCATTTCATTAATGAAGGTTATTTTAACAATGCATTAAGATTAAACAAAGGTTTTTTGCAATCTGAGCAAGTAATACGTAAGGCATTTTGTATGTAAGGAAAGTATCTCGCTTAGATAATTATTTTTAAAAATAAAATACACGAGCAGCCTTATGTTCAAATACATATTGCCAAATTTAACTTTATTTCGGAACCTTAACAGTTTAAACGATACATTATTAGCAAAAAAAATTTTGCAAGGGCGTCCCCTATTATCCTTTAAAAAGTTTCCATCGACCTACCAAACACCCTGTATAACAACTGATGAAATAAAACAAGCATTAAAAGGTATGAAAAATAAGAAAGCAGACAGTCTCAGACAGTTAATCGAGAAAACTAAAGTTGATAATGAACTAACTATAATATTGATCGATTGAAAAAGCTTATGATAACGTATCTCTGAATAAGTTGTGGGTTGCCATGCAACAGCAAAATATCTCACTAATTTATGTAAACGCTACTAAAGAATTCTATGAAGGCAACTTTAGCAATGTAAGAACAGGAAGCAACTGCTCAGATATGTTTTTAATTAACCAAAGCTAATATATGGTTCCTGTTTGTCACCTACTCTTTTCAAAATATACGTTAATACTGTGCTGAAACAATTAACAAGTTTATGCAATGCTATGAGAGTTCGAAATGGAACCAGGCAAATCTACATTATTTATTTGCGGGCGATCTGGTTGTCATTGCTGAAGATGAGGACGACGCAAACGGATATTACACAATAGGAAAACATGATCCAAAAGATATAAAAATCGATGTAGAACACATTCCCTATTATAGAATAAAAGTTTTTCAAATCAAATTAAGCAAAAAGTTGCTCAGATCATTGGTAAAAAGCACTGTAACAACCGGAGTAGAAGTGTTAATATTATCAGAAGACAATGAGTGTTATAGAAGTTGTATAGAACCGAAACAACTGTCCTGGTACATATGTCTACATGTGGAGAATGCCACACAAAAGATAAGCGAAGCAAATTTATTGGGTCCCAGAAAGGAGGAAAATGAGAGGCCGTCCAGCAAAAAGATAGAAAGTATCAAATAGGCGTTGAGTAGGAGGAATTTGCATGAAGACTCCTGGAATGATAAAAAAGAATGACGTAAGAGGTGTCAGAAACGACCAAATCAGCTAGAATATATACAAAGTTATTGCTATGTATTGTCGCAGTTTAATTGTTATGACGGTTTTTAAAGCCGAAGTGCGGTGTTCAGTAGATTTATACCTCTATAATTGTTGTATCTTGCAGTGTAATATTAGTTTTTGTATAAGTTTTGTCATTTCTAGGGTTATACTTTCTCCTCCGTGTTTTAGAAGCTCGTTGGTTATTCCGTCTGGTCCTGGTGACTTTCTATTTTTGAGTGAATTTATGCCTATTTCTACTTCCTGAAAACTGATTTCTATATCGTGTCTTAATTCAGGTACATTATTGTGTTGATTATTATTTTCCTTTGCTTTAAACAGTTCCGTCAGGTATCTTTCCCATTCGTTTGCTGGTATGTTATTGTATTCCTTCAATTCTGCCATTTTTTTTCCGTTGGTTTCTTATGAATCTCCATATTTGTTTTTGTGTACCGAAGAAGTCGCTTTCCATCCTTTTTGTAAACTGTTCCCAGTGTTCATTTTTTGTTCTTCTTACCAACTGCTTTATTTCATTTCGTATTCTCCTATAGTTGTCTCAGGATTCTGGGGTATTTGATGTTTTGTACTTCGTGTAGGCCTATCGTCTGTCTTTAAATTTCTCTTTTATTTCTTTTCTGAACCATGATGTATTGTTGTTTCTTTTGTTCAGTATGACTATAAAATCAATATCAATAAATCATAGATTTGTGCCCGTGGAGTTTTCAAATGTATATGTATATTGGAGCTTATAGTCGGAACATGTATTATTGATTCTCAGTTCGTAAAAAAGCACAGAGATTAGCCATGAGTTCTCCATTTGCGTTGACATGGTTTTCATTAAATTTTTGTTTTACTCCTGGGACTATTTTATTTCCGATTCGTGCATTAAAGTCATCCATAAGAATTAAGGGTTCTTCATCAGGTATTTCATCCAGGATAGTTTGCAATTGGTCGTAGAATGCCTCTCGTTCCTCCTTGGGTTTGCAGTCCTCGGGGGTATAGATAGATATGACATTTAATTTTTGGTAGTTCATTGTGATGTTCATATGTATTATTCTTTCGGAGATATAACTTCAGGTATTTATGTTGTCTTTAAATTTTTTATGAACAAGTATACCTACACCTGCTTGTGCTCGTTTTTCTTTCTTCACTCCACTGTATGCTAGGAAATATTGGTTACATTCTCTTTGGTCTTTACCTTTCTTCTTGGTTTCTTGCATTGCACAAGCGTCTATGTTTTTATTTATCAGTTCTTCTATTATCTCTTGGGCTTTGTTGTTGAAAGAAGTAATGTTCCATGTTGCTAATCTGACTGTGGGCTTATTTTCCTTCACATTTTTTCAATACCTTCACGAATCGAATGCATTTCTCAGCGATTCATTAGGAAAATTGGTAGGTTTAGTGCTTCATTTCCTGGTCTACGTGTGTATGAAACCTAGTCGCCCTTCACCAGTATGAGAGATTCCAGAACACAACGAAAAATTCAAACAATAGTTCGATGAACGACATCCACTATATGGAGCTATGCATCCACTACACGAACAGTCTAAACTAAGATTAAGGAAAGGCTTTCTAAAGACAATCCCTCTAGAGCCACTTAACGACTACTTGCTACGTCAAGATAATCTTGGCGGCAGACGTCCTGACTGGAGACAATTGAAGTCATTAAACAGAATAAGAACAGGTGTTGTCCCTGTCAAGACAAATAAAATCTTTACTGAAGTTCAGAGTATGCCCTGCCTATTACTGGACGGAGAAACATTTGGATCAGGAAAAATAAAAAAGTAAATCTCATGTCTTAATGGCGAACTCCTGCTAAAATTATTAGCTTTATTATAAACATATTTGTGGCTTCTCCTTTGGTAAACAAAAATATATAACTCATTCATATACAATACTCAGATAATATTCATTATCTAAACTAACCAATTATAATAGATTTAGAATACTAGAATCTTTATTCACCTTGAATTAACTAAAATAGCCAAGAGAGGCCAAGTGATATCAACCAAATATTTATATACATTGTTTCTTTCTTTGTGATATAATATCTATATATAAAATGAAATAGAAAATGAACCCAAAAGAAAGAATAAGCTCACAAGGTAAAAAAACGTTGCAATCAAAATGTCTTCGAAATTTGATATATTTTTGAAGATATTGAAAAAGTATTCAAATTTCCTCCTTTCAATCATTATCTTAACTTGTAACTGATCAGCTGTTTAACGCCAACAAAAAAGCAGTGCACGTGGGGTGCAAAATTTTATAGTAAGTTAAATATAATGACAGTGGACGTTAGGCTCAACGATATTTCAACATATTATGTGTTTGCTAATCATAAAGCAATATTTTTAAATTCTTATTGATGTTTTCGGCCATATCACGTATTGTGCGCCCGTGGAGAAGAGTGAAGAAAATATACCAATCACATTAGTCTGTTTCGTTACAAGTTGTTTACGCTTAGCTATTATTTAAAAAAAAGTCAATGATCATCGAAATTTTGGAAGCAACGTTATTTTATCAGCTTTTTAATATGTTTTAAAACCAATACACTTTAAAACATCTTAAACTTGTGAAAATTGAATTAAATGAAGAAAGTTTTGATATCTAAAACAAACATTTAAAACAGTCAAATGAAGTTAGTACCGCAACAGCAGACACAGAAGTTCTCCTTGATGCCCTCGCATGTTCACTGCTAAGCTCGTAAGTGTTAGTGGTGATGGGATTTAAGGATATATCTGGAAAACAGGTAGCGTTCAATTTTTCTCTGCCTTCGACGTCACAAGCTTCTCCAAAAGACAATTTGGTAGCATTCAGATCTATGCTTTTTTTGGTCCTTCGAAACTTTGAAGAACTGAAAGTACGTGTAAATAGGTTTTTCTTTAGTCCTTTTTTGCTATTTTGAGGAGTATTATCATTGTAAGAGCTCAAATTTTGTACTGTTTCTACATTGAATATACCCGAACTGGATATAACGCTCTCGCTTAAACTTTGATTTAAAGATGATGCATCTATAGTTCTCCTACGATTGGAGAAATAATTTATGGGAGTCTTGAAGAATTCTGACACTTTCCTTTTTCTTTCGCTGTAACTCTTGTCTCTTTTTCTTTTAACCAAAATACTTGACTGATCAGGGGAATTAAATTTCCTTTTTCTCTTGTGGGGTGTTATATTAGGATCAAATGATTGATTAAAACCAATGTCAAAGTCCTCCAAGTTATTATCCCCCGAATTCTCGTGTAAGGTTTCAAGGCAAGCCAAACTTTGGTTAACTTTAAAACAATTACTGAGTGACATATTGCTGTTAACCACATTTGAATATGAAGGAGTTTTAGGCGTCTTTGAACGGCTAGGAGGAGAAGAAACTTTAGGAGATAATGGTGCACTAGCAGCTTCTAGTGTGTAGATTTCTGCATGTTCCATCACCTAAAACCCATCACTGTGCTAGATATTTGAAATATGATGATTAGTTAATCTAAATTTAAGCCAAAGTTTTCCAACAGAAATTAGAAGATGAAAGAAATGAAGTTATTGACCCAATGTAAATGTAAATAAAATCATTTTCAGGACTAAAGCTATCTCAAACAAAATAATACTTTTCTTTGCTATTTCATTGCATACATTTTAACACATATCAAGTCTTAATTTTGCATTTCCAGTTTTTTTCAACTGAACTTACATGTGGTTAAGACAGGTAATGAACTTCCGAGGCAGTATAAATTGCCTATAATTAAGGGTAACTTACCGGTATACGTGAACATGCACAAATATACTAGAACTTCTGTTTAGTAATATTTACAAAAGCATATTAACTGTACAAACGACATGAGAGCGTGTACATTTGTGGAATAGTACGATATTGGTGCTTGCGTAGGGTAGTGTGATTTAAGAGTTCATTTATGACTAGTAATTTGAAAACAGGATATCGTGAGCGCATCGAAAAATTAATTCTATTTAAGAAGGAAAACGATGTTTGTGGAGGATTATAAGCAAACAATATATAAAAACGAATAGAAATATTGGGGAAAATAATCCGCAAGAATATTATGATACAGTGGTTCAAAAACAGCGGCCATAGCGATGTCGTCATTCGACGCTGACATAGTCAAGTTTAAAGGCTGTAATATGCACACGTACTTGTACATATGTTGTAAAAACTATATATCAGACATACTTGCATAATACACTTGTTCATGTATGCAGTTCAAGTATACTCGTACGTCTATGAGAGTCTTTGTGCTGTAATAATACTCTGAGTAATATCTACTGTTTTCCGACAAATGAGTGGGAAATATAGAAAAATAACTAGAATTCAGCGATGCTAGCAATTCCTACTCTCACGTTCTCGAAGACATAAAATCTTTTATAATCTCTGGGTGAATTGCATCCAATAGGTGCGTGTTACCTAGCTAAAGGGAGTTGTAATGGGAGTTCCTAGTCTTAAAATTAGATCAAATCGGCTAAGGGAATAAACCCCAATAGAAAATGCTGGTTTTCCAGGTCGGGAGTTGTATCATATAGAAAGCGACTCTATATACATAAAAAATTGTAGTGTTATGAACATAACACAGTCTCGGTTATTAAGCAGTCTTAACAGGAAACAACAAAAGCAAAGGAAAAGATAATTGAATATTGGAATATTGATACCAAAAAAGGATCTAAAATAGCCAGAGAATATACATATGCGTATTCAGTGGAGTTAAAAAAGATGAACTTGTTAAGAAGGAGTATCGACACCAATATATAAAAATATAAGACATGAAACAGTAAGAAATGATCAGTTTTAAGGTGTACTAAACCACCAGGAGATCAATAAAACATCGAACTAAGCCTAACAAATAAAAACAAAGATTGGTAAATAGAACTCCAGGAAATAAATGAAACCAAATAACAAACAGGTATAATAAACAACTATTATATTGATAGGGTTAGATACAAAACGGAACCTCTTCTTCACGTGCCTTCTCCACCAGGGAGGTTGGCAATCATCATTGCTATCCTTATCTCTGAGGTTACTGCACGGAATAATTGTAATGAACTGCATCAATGTAAAACAACACTGGCAAGATGTACAAAACAGAGAGTAAAAAGAAAAAAAAATACATCGGAAGATAAAATGTAAAGAGCTTAAGACGTTTGTAGGACACAGAAAAGCTAGGAAATCGAGGGAATTCATTCGAAATATAAGATCAGAATAAAAGGAAAACGTACTATTAAGAAAAATTCCAATATCATACCAGCGAAAGGGGAGAAAGACCATAATACAAAAGTAGAATGAAAGATTTGGTAGAATTATAAATGTCTACTTAATGGAGGAGAAATCTGTAAAATATCAAAGGAAAAGGTCTTTTATTTCATGCAGTTCAGAAGATTACATCCAATATTTTAAATATGAAGTAACTAACCGCAATGTGGGTTCCACGAACACTCTCAGCTAATCAGAAGCATGCCAGAACTAACATTTGTCAGCGGCTTTTAGATACTTTTGGATAAGAATTTTATTGGACAAAACATGGGTACGGCGAAACAACAAGGTTATGGTTTAGAAGAAGGAGCTACTATAACCGGCTGTTACTCTATGCGCAACTTATACAAAAATTGCGTGAAGCCATAAAAGAAGTGATGCGGAGAAAGTTACAGAAAAGTGTGATCTTCCACCAGGACAACGCATCAGCACATGGTTCTTGGTTGCAATAGGTTTCGTAATGGTTTCGAAATTGTGTAGCAGATTTGGCACCGAGTGACTACAGGCTGCCCTCAAAACTCAAAGAAGACCTTAGGATTTTCTGGTGTGTCGAAAATAGATGGAAGCAAATTTCTTCCAAGACGTTAGCGAAATGTTGGAGCGCCGATGAGAAAGCTATGCAAAACTTACTAGGGATTATGATAAAAAATAAAGGTGACAAAATGTTCTTTTGACTATTATTTCGAGGTCAGGAGTGGAACCATATGAATATCCGTTTTCTGTGTGACCAGAGAGTAAGTAAGGCGACGGAGTAACTCTCAATGTAGAAACGACAGAAAAAGCCAACAAAGAGTGTAGGCTCATTAAAAATTACAAAAAAAGCAGAAAACACAATGTTTGGTCATATAATGAGAGATAATAGATTCGAATTTATACAACAAGGGTAAACATTGAAGGGCTGGGACACAAGCAGTGATCCTGGCTAAACAACACAGTATTGCCGGCATTCGATAGGAGAAAGCAGTCGAAGAAGTTTTTATTTAATGTATATTTGGGAATAAACCATAAATTAAAAGATTTATATTTGTAATTTGGGACAATTGGTCGACATTACGGATACCTCTGGATAGAGATGAAGTAGTTTTTAATCTAGGTAATAATATTTTATGTCATTTTTGCCAGGGAGATCCTTTCGTTATCATTCGTGCAGATCATTTTTAGAAATGAAAATGCCGTTGTTGTTGCCAATGAATCGAACTCGAGCGGTATGGCTTAGAAGGCCAGTATCTTGGCTGCTAAGCTGCAACCGCCACCGTATAATCTCCACCGCTATATCTTGGTATATAGTTAATTTAGGACATAAAAACACAATGTGCCAAGTGTTCGGTTAAGAAGTCCAAAATTTGCAAAAATACACGCCCGATATCATCAAAGTGCATTAGAGTGCATCCAGAGATGTATAAATTCATTAGTATTTTGCAAGTCAAGTTTATTCTCAATTAAATTTCAATAGTATTATGCTCTAGTTAAATTCTAGAGTGATGCAGTCTGGCCAGCGCACTTACTTTGATACGGATAGTCTGAGATTTCTTCGATTGAATAGTTCGATTCACGAATTCTGTCGGGTTCTTCGACGTACCCGTCGAATTTATTCTATATCTACTGATTAGAAGCGTTAGTATCTTTTAATTCAAACTAATTTTAATGCAATTACTTTTATATTTATCAAATTATTAACTATTATAAGTAACTACCATTTTAGCCACATTCCACACACTGCATGATGTAATATCTGATCGATGATCTTATTCTTCTCTTTCTTTTAATAGAAGACTCAACTTGGCAATGCTGCTTATTCTGTAGTTATGATCTCAGAAACATTTTATAATAAATAAGCAGTCACAATGAAACATTTATCAAAAAAAGTCTTCTGCTACTTATGAAATTTCAAATTATTGTTATAAGATACTAAAATCGCATTTATTAAATAGTATTTTGTATGAAAATGATAGCAATAGTCCACAATAATAAAATTCATGTATTAGTCCCAAACAAAAATCAAATTAAAAAAAAAAAGATAAAATAGTAAATAAATAAAATATATCTTTCATTATTCCACTGTACTATTATAATCGTAAGAACGCTTGTACACATCCGTTTTTGTCAAGTGATCTACACCCGTTTTTTGGGACATTAGATTCAGTGTTAAAGCCTGTAATGAAGGCAACGGTTACTTATCCGGTTTATTTTTAGGCCTATTTTGATTATTTTTTTAGCACACTGTGTATAAATTTATAAATTTTAATTTGGTATAGTCAGTTTTTTTTTATGAAATTTTATATTTGACTTATTGTACGGGGTTAATTAAAACGTGGTTTTAATATCCTAACTTTAAAACATCCTGTGGAATACCGTTTGCAAATTTTCGTAAAACCTTATTTTTCGGTTGCAACCATGTCTCCTAAGCATTGCGTTTTTTAAACCTTGGTTCATTTTTAAAGCCAAATCAATTTGCCACCCACAATTTATACCTTTTTTAATTATAATTATTTTGGAGTTATTTTGTAATACGACGAGGTGGCTCTGGTGACTGTTATCATTATGTCATATTGACACTTACATTTTGTTTACCTATGATTGACCATGATTCTTCTTCTTCTTCTTCTTAGCCTTCTGTCGTCCATCTTTGGACATAGGCCTCTCCCAACTCCTTCCATCGGTCTCTATTCTGAGCAACATATTTCCAATTTGTTCCGGCTATTCTTCTAATGTCATCAACCCATCTCATCTGTGGTCTTCCACTTAGTCGTTTACTTTCGTAAGGTCTTCAATGTTGTATTGCAGTATTCCAACGTTGGTCTTTCTGTCTAGCATTATGGCCCGCGAAGGTCCATTTAAGTTTTGCAATTTTTATTGTTATGTCCTCGACTTTTGTTTTGGATTTTACCCAGTCGTTCCTCTTTTTATCTGACAGTCGTATACCTAACATTGCTCTTTTCATTGTTCTTTCTGTTGTGGCTAGTTTATTCATGTTTGCCTTGGTTAGCATCCAGGTTTGACATCCATATGTCATGATAGGAAGGATGCATTGGTTGAACACTTTGCTCCTCAAGTATTGGGGTATTTTGCGGTTCTTAAGTATCCAACTATGTTTTCCAAATCCTGCCCATGCTAGTCTTGCTCTTCTAGTAAATTCCGCACTTTGGTTCTCTTTGTCAAGTCTCAAGATTTGGCCTAGGTAGATATATTCCTGGATTTGTTCTATCTCACTGCCGTTTATAGTTATATGTCTGGAGTCTTCTGTGTTTGTCATTATTTTTGTTTTTTTCATATTCATTTTTAGGCCGACGTATTGGGAGCTGGCTGCTAGTTCCCCCAACATAAATTGCAGTTCCTCGAATGTGCTCGCTATAATCACTATGTCGTCAGCGAATCTGAGGTGGTTTAACTTGTTGACATTAACGTTAATGCCATAGGTTGACCAATTTGTAGTTTTGAAGACGTCTTCTAGGGCTAGGTTGAAAAGCTTTGGCGATATTACGTCTCCTTGTCTCACTCCTCTCTTAATGGGGATGGAATTTGTATTTTCGTCTAGTTGTACTATCATAGTTGCATTTTCATATATATTATGCATTAGTTGCCTATATCTCGAGTCTATTCTGCAATTATTAATAGCTTGTTCTATGGCCCACATCTAGATACTATCAAACGCCTTTTCATAATCGACGAAGGCAAGAAATACGTGTAGTTGGTATTCATTTGCCTTCTCTATCAATGTTCTCATTTGTCAGCAGATGGTCTGATGTACTATATCCTTTGCGGAAGCCAGCCTGTTCAACCCGTTGGTAATTATCCATTTTGTAGGTTAACCGGTTATTAATAATTCTCATAAATAGTTTGTATACTTGACTGAGCAACGATATAGGTCTATAATTATGTAGATCACATTTGTCCCCTTTTTTGTGTAAGAGTATTACTAGACTCTCGTTCCAGTCTTTAGGGATCTGGCTATTATGGAGACATCTATTAAATAGCTCTGTTAGTACAGAGATTGTTAATGTCTTGCTTGTTTTCAAGAGCTCGGCAATTATACCGTGTCCTGGAGCTTCATTATTTTTTAGTTCTTTTAAAGCTCTTTCTATTTCGTATCCCTTTATATTTGGTAGTACTTCTGATCCCACGTTTTTTATTTTTCTTTTGACGTTCTCCTTTGTTGTTTCATTAGGCTGGCCTTGTGAGCTGTACAAGGATGTGTAGAAGTCTTCGACAATATTTGTTATTTTATATTTGTCCTTCTCTACCTTATTGTTAGCGTCTTTAATTTTGATGATTTTTTGAACTCCCAGTGCGGGTCTTAGACATTTTAAGCCTCTGTTGTTTTCAATGACTCGCTCTATTAAGTTCTCGTTCCATTTTTGTATGTCGCGTTT
This sequence comes from Diabrotica balteata, assembly GCA_918026665.1. Lineage (NCBI taxonomy): Eukaryota > Metazoa > Arthropoda > Insecta > Coleoptera > Chrysomelidae > Diabrotica > Diabrotica balteata. Next base: position 149,965,832 of record OU898277.1, on the reverse strand, counting down.
TAGTTCTTTTCTAATTGTTTTATTAAGTTCTCTATATTCTTGAGTATGGCGTTTGTTTTGCGCTAGTAGTTGTCTTCTTTCCGTCATTAGCTGTTTAGTTTCATTGCTTATTTTGTCTTCTTTAGTCCTTGTTTTCTTTGCGACCTGTAGTCCTGCTGCGAGAAGGTTTTTATTTAGGTTTTTATTAATCTCGTCAATTTGATCTTGATTATGTGAAGGATCAGATTCGAACTTATCCGCTAAGACCTCTCGGAATTGCTCTTCATTTGTTCTTAGTTTAAAGGCATCTATCCTCGTTGTTTTTTTAAAAATCCTTTTTCTCTCTTCTTTCATGTTAATATTTATTTTTGCTCTGACTATACGATGGTCACTGCCCGTTGTGTTACGTTGTTTATTGTTGTGACGTCTTCAAATATTCCTTTGTTTTTTGAGAAAAAATAGTCTATTTCATTTTTGGTAGTTCCGTTCGGTGCGACCCATGATTCTTAGTATCAAAGGTTATGTGAAAGGCGTTGCTCTGGTTGAAGATGAGCGACATTATGAATATGTGGCTAGAGTAATACACGAGTCAACGCTTTGCGGGATAGTCATTTAACAGTGGTACAAACAAGAAATCAGCTTCAAGAGGTTTGAGGCAATAATGTAAGTGTATTTACAATTCGTCGAAGATTACATGAATTTGGTTTGCAAAGTTGCAGACCAGCAACCCAAATTACTTCCACGGCACAGAGTGGCTAGACTACAATTTTCCAGGGAACATTTACATTGGAATTTAGGACAATGAAGTAATGTTCTTTTTACGGATGAGTCGAGATACTCTCTTCACTCATCAGATGGGAGAGAACGAGTATAACGTCGAACTGGAGAGATATTTGCGGAGTGGGCTTTCAGTACCCGCGTTGGCCATGGAGGATGTTCGGTGATGGTATGGGCAGAAATATCCCGAGAGGCGCACACTGAATTGGTATTTATTGAGAGTTCGTTGACTGCACACCGATATATTGAGAAACCTTTAGCGAATCACTTAGTACCCTTTTCTCAATATATCAGCGATGATTTTCTATTAATGCAAGATAATGCGCGACCCCACTCTGCAATGTGTGTCACGCAATATTTAGAGGAAGTTAGAGGAAGGCATATCACACAAAATAATTACATGCAGGGCCGGCTTTTGTTGACATTCTAAATGGTGTAATTATTTTTGATTTACAAAAGGTTGCAAATACATCGCACAACGCAATGTAATGGTGAAAATCGTATTGATGGAACCATAGATAAAAATACTTTTTTTGTTTATTCTGATGTTGGCATTGATAATACAATAATACACCGATTCTTTTTGGCTTGTGTTGATACAAGATATAATTGGTTCGTCGTGGAATTTCCTAATAAATTATCTTTCGTAATAATATAATCGAAAAATAACAAAGTCATTGTAACTGCCACGAAAATTTCACAAACTCTAAAAATTCCAATTCTCTTTGGGTGAGACTGAGAAACAAGAAACTTTATATTGATATCGATTGTTAATATCTTGGAAACCTATTAAAATTACATTTTTCCTTTAAAGTCGAATATTGGAGTAAACGATATTCGACTAAAACGAATAAAAAATCAAGAAGTAACTATTGTACGTGTATTTTGAAATTTGGATGGTACTGCGTCATGCACCAATGTTTTTCTTTTATTATTTTTTTTTGACAAGATTATCTTCAAAATGTAGTTCACAAATCCTATAACTATTATAAAGTATATCAATTTTTAACAATAAATCTTCTCGTTTGCAAGCGCTTCTATCCACATTTTGGCACTACAAATTTTTAACAGAACAAATTTTAAACAAAGAACTTTTTGTATTTATAAATAATACTTCATTATTTACAACTATAAGAGTATTAGTATATTCTAAGTATATTGTAAGTAATGAAGTATTTAACTTTTGTCAATATCTCATCTTAATAAATTTACAGTTTTCTCCTGAGTAAGTCACAAAATTGTCACTAAATATTGAAATTTACAACAAATAAAGTTTTAATATTTTTTATTTGTACCTAATTCCCATTTAAATATTTATTCCCTAAATATGTTGTGTACTCCAAACCATATATTTGATCTTTGTTATTTATATTTACCGAATTAAACATTAACAGACAACTTTTGTATATAGCAAAAAGTAGATGAGTATTTAGTTTTTTCATAATTTAATGCAAGTTTGTTTATTTGCAACCATGTTTTTATTTTGAAGTCTTGTTCTGTTGTAATTTTAAGATTTTCCCAATTACCGGTCTAATTATGTTTCCAACAATTTGTAGTTTGAGCATTTTAAGAATTTCTTTGTTTCGTTTAAATCAAATATTCTCGTGTATAAAACCCTCTATATATTTTTATTTCCTAAAAATACTATATTCCTATTGTTGTCTGCGAGCGCTTTCACACCAGTAGGCCAACATCTGTTGATTTTTTGACCTGAGCCTTCGGAGACAATAAATTTAATGATTTTATTTTGAACTACCCCTTGGCAGACCAAAGTTTATTTTTTTATTGCTCCACTTAACGAGAGCTCGGACGGACACGTCGGCGTCGGCTTACTGATCGAAAGTCAAATTAATAGTATTATGTAATAACTAATAATAATTACAAAGCAATAGTAATTACCTGTTATTATTCTTAGGAAATCTAAATAAACTTATTCCTTTTCCTGTCACAGATGAACATCCGCGAAACGCACAACAATAACCAGTAAACATTTTAAATACTATAAATTAAACTTTTAACTATAAACTATAAACTTATATAAGTAACTTATATATTTTAACTATAACTATAAACTATAAACTTTTGACTACTAAGTAAATTAGATAAATGGTCAAATCCACTTGCATAGTCGAGTATTTACCACAGGTGCCTACGGACTATCGTAAACAACCAGAGTTGAAGAAAACGCACGTGTTTTTGACAGTAAAGCAACCAGGTTCGGGCATGCGTATACAGAAACGGTACACGGATTTCGGGGCTCGTGTCGCTTCTCTGTGTTCGTAGTTCTCTGGTTAAAACCATGATCATGTCGTTGCTTTTAATCATTATTTAAATACAGTGCTTCTGGGATGTCGATAAGACATTCCTTCGATATCACTCAACATAGCCTCCATTGTCGTATTACAAATTAATACAAAAGATAATGGTAATAATAGGAAAAGTCGTAAATTGTGGGTGGCAGTCATTTCGCTCCCAAAAATGAACTAATCCATATTTTCCCAAGAAACAAAAACATTATACTTAGAAGATATTGTTGTAACCGAAAAACAAGGTTTTACTAAAATCCACTTACGGAATTATTTCACAGGATGTTTTAAAGTTAGAATAAAAAACCACCTTTCGATTAGCCCCGTATAATAGGTCAAATACAAAATTTTATTAAAAAACTCACTATACTAAATTAAAATTTATAAATTTTTACACAGTATGCTAAAAAAATCATCAAAATAGGTCTAAAAATAAAAAAAATGAAATAATTTGAATTTGATTCATTCTCTGTTGACAAAAACAAATGTCTACAACTGCTCTAAATGTGTAACCTAGACTGCATAACCATGAGTATATATGCAAATAATAAAAAACAAAATATAGTATTTTATATAATCGACATATTGTGAAATTACTGAGCTTAATCTGTTATAATAATAACAGGTATATAATAACAAGCACTTGCCATTTTAATCAAAATTTATTTGTCCGTCATATAAATTTTAAAAATTTGAACATGCAATGTTAAAGTTATATCGTCAAGAAATGTCATTACAGTAGTCAAAGTCAAAGTAGTAGTAACAGTAACATATCAGGTGGAGATAATGTATCTAATTTAAAAACGATTCCATGAATTTCACAATTTCAGAAAAGGTAATACTATAGACGAAATATATACAAACTTACATTTTCATATTAAGAAAAGAATTAGCTTTAATTTGATATAAAAACATGCATATACGTAATAAGCAGCATATTTTATTTAAAAAATAAGTGAATGAAATAAAACTTTTATTAAAAATTAATTATTATTAATTGAAATTTGTGAATTTGAATTTTGAGTTTGATTATCATCATTCTGGTTTTACAATCCTGCGTAGGACCTATCCTTCTCAAGAAGTTCTCTCCAGTTGTCCCTATCCATCGCCTTCCTCCGCCAAGCATGTATTCCCATATCTCTCATATCTTCATCGATGTTATCAAGGAACCTTGTCCTGGGTCTTCCTCTTCTTCTCTGACCAATGGGTCTATCAAGTAGCATTTTTCTATATGGGTCATTTTGTTCCATCCGCATTACATGCCCTATCCACCTCAGACGTCCTATCTTAATATGTTTTACGATATCAGGTTCCTGGTATATTCTGAGTATATAGTCTTCTTCTCTCTTCTTTGTCAACCATTTTCCATCCACTCCTAAATGTAGGTCTCTCCCAATTGCTTCCACATTTCTTCATCTTGCGCCAATCTAATCCACTGTTTGCCTGCCACTGCTCTTATGTTATCTACCCATCTTTTTTGAGGTCTTCCCATGCTTCTTGTTGTCGTCCTTGGTCTCCATTCTAGAATTCTCCGTGTCCATCTGTTGTAATTATATCGGGCTACGTGACCTGCCCAGCGCCATTTCATTTTTGTTATTTCTTCCACAATATCCCTAATCTTCGTTCTACGTCTTATCTCGGTGTTTCTAATCTAGTCTCTCAATGGTATTCCAAGCATGATTCGTTGCATTGCTATTTGCGTTGTTTCTAATTTTTTAGCAGATTTTTTGGTAAGGGCTACTAACTGTCTCCAGCCGTAGGTACAAACTGGTAGTATGCATGTGTTATAGACCTTTTTCTTTAAGTTTACAGGGATGGAGGTGTTTTTCAAGATATATGCTAGTTTGCCGAAAGCACCCCATATCAGTTGTGTTCTTTTAATCTCAGCATCTTGATTTGGTTTTCCTAGTTTGATGACATGACCTAGATATACATAATGTTCAACATTTTCTATGGTATGATTTTGTAATGTTATATTCGTCTGGTCTCGGCTCAGTATTTTTGTTTTACTGTAGTTCATTTTTATGCCTACCGCTCCTGAAATTGCATTTAATTGTTGTAACATATCATTTAGTTCTTGGATATTATCGGCTATTAAAACTGTGCCATCTGCGAATATCAAGTGGTTTAAGTATGATCCGTCGACGTTGATACTCTTGTTGTTCCATTCTAGTTTCTTAAAAATGTCTTCTAGAGCAAGGGTAAATAGTTTGGGAGAGATGGTGTCTCCTTGTCTTATATGTTTTTAATTATGTTAGTATATCTTTCTTAATAATTGAAACATTATACTCGGTGCATTAGTGTTCTTACGGTGTGCAAGTGGTCTATGGTACTAAAATTTTTTCTGAATCCAGCCTGCTCGATAGGTTGATAGAATCGAGCTTATGTGTTAGGCGGTTGGATATGATTTTAGTTAGTAATTTATTCATATGTGATAGCAAGGATATTGATCGGTAATTTTCCATGTTTGCTTTGTCTCCTTTCTTGAATAGTAGAATGACTTCGGAGATGTACTATTCTTGAGGAATCTTTCCTTCATCAATTACTTTATTATAAAAGAATAGTGAGTTCTTAAAGATTAAAAAATTAGTGAAAATAAAGAGTATAGTGAGTTTGATTAACTACGTCATAAACGTAGTAATCATGCAGTGATGTCTTAGGCTAATATATTTTTGTATTTTTATATCATTTTAAAATGTAAATCAAAGGTTTTTATATCGTTTTGGTAATGGATATTTGTAAATGCTCAAGTAAATAATCATAGCACATTTTTTTTATATAACCATGTCCAAATTTTACCCCTTTTGTTTATTAAAGTGGGATTACTTACTGGTCTAAAAGGACCGAAAACGTTTGGAAAATTATAAGTGATCCATTTATATATTTTCACATTTATTCATCATCGTCATGTTTATTAATTTTTCGAAATTTAACAATTATTACACTAAAAGCTTTTACTTCATCGTAATTTTTTTAAACTATATACAGTCAACCACTGAGAATTTTTTATTTGCATGTAATTTATTTTATTTTGTGTAGAATCAAAATATGCAGCTAATTTCCCACAACTAGACGTTTGAAATGAAAAAATGACCACTATTGTGACTTAAAGAAAAATTTACATGCGGTTCTTCTACTACTTTCACTGACTGATAGACAGGTTTTCTTATTATTCTATTTTATTATTATAATGACATATTTTCTTATTATGATTTTCAAAACAACTATTTATAATTACAGTGAAACATTCCCTCCGATTGTTATTTCTATTAAAGAAAAATAATAATGCTTGAACTGCAAGTACTTACCACATGTGTACAGTTAGGGTCATCAACATTGGTAACGACACCCCCATTAAGTAGTAACACTTCAGACATATGTTTCTCTTCTTCTTCAGCAAATCCAACAAAACCTACTCGAGCTCCATGAAAAGGTTTTAGTTTATGTTTGGCCTGGAAGGTTAAAGTAATTGTAGTTATATATAACCGAAAAATTTACCAACAAATTAATTAGGTAATAAAGAAATATATAACTAAGTAAAACCTTTTAATTTATAAAGTACCTACATATAATAAAATGAGGAAATATTAGATATTTAAATTAAACACGTTAAATAAAATGAACCGGTCTCTTTGTTATATAGTCACCACAGGGAATTTTCAATAGTTTTAAGTCCACATCTCAAATACCTCTATTTTGCTCATGGTTGAAATTGAGTCTCCATGATTCTGCTCAGTATGGAATAGTTGGCCAAACAGCATTTAAATCTTATCTTATCTTCCTTATTGGGAACAAGAAATTTTAAATAATTATCTTGTTAGAAATGATTGTGTAAATTGTTTATTAACACATTGGACGCCAGCCTCATTTTACGCTTTTGTTACCAGATACAAGATGGGTACAAGTGTCGACAATATTTTTTCGGTCTATGTTCCATTATTTTTTTTTTATTAAAAATATCATCTACTTGCCTTCAGAGATCATGATTATTTTTGTTTTACAAATATATCTGCTTTTGTTTTTGAGTTATTCCTAATTTTCCTGTGATCTCCATGAGGGTCACGCGGTACCACAACTTAAATTTGAATTGACCGTGTACCGCGTGATCCTCATGGAGATCACAGATATTTTCAGCTGAAATGAGTATGTAGTGTCGCTTTTGGTGTCATTCTGTTTCTTTTGATTCAGAGAGTGATCACAGGAAACAATTCGTTCATCTAAATAAAGCTATAAACATTTAAAGTTATCTAATATTTAAACAGAATTCCGAAAAATACCTAGAAAATCTAGCAGACCAAAACCGTTGACACAGGAGGAACTCAAGAGGTTAATTGCGGAAAGTGATGATAGTCTTGAATCTATAGATGATTCAGATGCAGATCCGGATTTTGACATTCAACATTGTTGAATCATTGTTCAACAGAGTTGAACAGCTCGCACACAAACCAGGTCCTTCACGAGTTGAACAATTCACACAGAAACCAGCTCATTCTTGAGTTGAACAGCTTGCAGAGGAGTCAGAATTTGCACAAGTTGAAGAAATAGCAGCAGAACCAGTTCTTCATGAAGAAGAAGCCTTGACTTTCACCTGAGAGGCCTGTTGAGAATGACCCACCACACTTTGAATTCACTCCTGGAGAAAATGTTGGATTCAAAAATGATATCTTGTTGGAACTTCAAGGTCGGCACCCAGCTGCATACTTTCTACACTTCATTTCCAACATCGTTCTGGATATTATTGTAACAGATCAATAAATATGCTGAAAAAGTATTGGGAGCTAATCCAAATAGTACCTCTAGTACAATGCATGGAAAAACACAACTGTGAGTGAAATAAAAACACTATTGGACTTCTATATGGATGGGACTTTGTAAGTACAGTAAAATCAATTGGTACTGGTCAACAAACCATGTTGTGTGGAGAAATAGATTCGAAATTTTTATGAGAATGATACATTTCGCGGATGACAACGACCGGCAGTCCAATGATTGTTTACATAAAATCTCATCTATTCTCAGTATCATAAAAAATTCCTTCCAAAACGCATATGTCCCTGCGAAACATGTCTGCATTGATGAGAGCTTCATTTTCGCCAGTACATGTAGACACTGGGAGAGATCTAGAAAGGACAGGAAACGTATCTGTTAGTGTTGTTTTTTATTTGATGGCCCCTTTTCTTGATTCTGGAAGGTATTTGACAACTGATAATTGGTATACCAGTGTCAATCTGGCAGCCAGACTGTTCATGAGAAATACTCATCTTATGAACGTCTTAAGCGTGAACAAGAATATGCTGCAGCTCACACCAAAAAAGTCATCACTAAATGTCCATCTTGTGACAAATTCTTTCTGCCTTTCTTGTTTTAATGAAAAACATCCTTAAATTAGGTCACATGCATGAGTTGAATGTGCTAAGACGTGTTTAGTTTTATTATAAGTATTGTATTGCTAGTTTTGTTAGTTCGATTTTCATAGTTTGTTTTTGTAAATTTTATGATTCTTTGTTTGGTCCATAATAAAAAACAATTAACTATCTTAACTAAATTATGCATATTTTTCTTCCAAAATTCTGTAGACCATTGTAAGCTTAAAACACATGCTATCAGAAAATAGATCAATAGATCAAGTTGTAGCCTGGTACCACGGCAACATTTTCTCCAAAATACATTGAAACATGATCCCAATACGAGCCACACATACAGAATTACAACAGTGTCGTATGGCACCTATGGGGATCACATGTACCCAAGTTCAAATGGCAGTGTGATCCCCATAGGGATCACGTGGCGTCCTGTGTTAACCTACTTACTACACAAACACACAACTTCTATAATCGATAAACAGTACATCCAAGACCCTGATCCAGTAATAGATATGTAATGAACTTTATGGTTGGTGAGGAGGAATAAATTTACATATGTTAAGGCAGTCAGCATGTAGGTGAAATACAAATAAAACATAGTCTTCGTTTGTAGAAGTTTGTTTTGTAAGAAAATGTTAAAAAGGTTTTTCTGCTATCATGCCAGTCAGAATGTCCTAACAAACTAGTTTCCAACATCACATGGTATCCTAAGTCCTAAGTTAATGTGTGGGTCACATAGTAGTCCTTTGATTTGTATGGCTGTTTATCCAGTAACCCAGGTACTTTATTTTGTTTACTTGTTCCAAGATTTTACCATTCAAGATGTTAGGTATTAGAACATTCTGAGATGAAGAAAAGGTCACCAATTTGGTCTTATCATTGTTTATTTTCATGTTAAGTGTCTATATAATTACCGGCAAACATTACCCATTAACAATAGAAATAGAATTATCGCGGGAATATTGTGCGACTAAGCTTAATATTTTTGAATCAAGGACAAATACTTACAACATGTTCCTCCATAATTCCAGTAAAGTTTAAGTCTTCCCGACGTTGCCAACTATCAACTACCCAACTAGGATTCATCACTGGAACACGAAATGTGGCTGCATATTGGTACTTATCGCCACCAGAAACATTTGCTATCAAATGAGTCACTTTGGAAGACATGTCTTTTCTTATAGATCCTCCCATGTGATGTAATAAAGTTACTAATTTTGCCTGCGAAAAAAAAATGTATATACTAATTATTCAATAAAAGAAATTCCGAAATGCAACAAGTATTTTCAAATATAAATAATTAACATCCACGAGATTTTAGTAATACTGCGCGATGTTTTTAGACCAGTGACTAATGACAAATATTTCTGATAAATCTTAAAATGTGTGGTTGCCTTGGCCTCCTTTGTCAACAGAGAAACTAATCTTTAAGATACTGTATCGTGATTTTGATTTTCAAAGACAGGGAATTTGATTAGCCTTGTTTTATCTTCCACGGCAAACATTCAGCATCATTGTTTGATCTTTCCGACAAATTTCTTACTGTTATTAATTTTATGTTTTACATTGACTGTCAAAAAATTTGATAAAGGCCAAAACTCTTCAGTTGCCCAAACTTGTTAATATTTTGCAAATTATGTCAGGTTACATAATTTATGTTGTCCTATTCACACAACTTGTGGTGATGCGAGTATAGACTGTCTGTGCCAGTGATAACTTGTGGTAAAGATAGTATAGATCACTCTTCCGAGTCTGAGTTCTCTAGTACTCCATGCAGGAGATAATAGGCGGGGAAGACTGATTCTATATAAGGAGCACCCCAACAGCGAATAGGTAACATCCTATAGATATATAGGGTAATAGGACAAGTGTAATTAAGGTTTAAACATACACACATTAGCTGAGAACATGGCCGCGATGTCCGCCGCAATAAGTCATAATGATACCAATCAGGGTCCTACATATAAACCTTCAGCACAATAGGTCAGCTTCTAGCAAACTTACTATTGCTAACAAAGCTTAGCATCGATCTTGACATCTACCTCAGTTGCAGACGAAAGCTCAAGAGCAAACAATTTCAGAACACAACATATAAACTCTGATATTAAATTACCTTTATAAAATGTCATTAACAAAGGTCTACTGCTAAGTCTTCCCCTAACTCATTTTCTGAAGTAATCCAAGGTATAGATGTTCTAATATGCCTACTAATATAACTAATAATATACTTACCAGTTCTTCTTTTTCTCGAAAGCCTGTGAAACAGACAATAACTCCAGTCATAGCTAAGTTATACAGAGGCCTAGTATTACATGGAATTTTCTCCTTTTTGACAGCCAACTGCTTAAGGGCCACAGACCCCAGTATCTGCTGCTTAGATCTAACAAAATAAATGAATAAATATAATACATTGTTATCAGTTTGTTGAATTATTAATCAAAACATGTATTAATGTACCTGCCAAATGAATGTTTTAATCTTTTAATCACATTGTTTTAATCTTTTGAGAAGTTTGAGCATTTGAGGTTAGGTTGTGGACAAATTAGTTTTACACAGTTTAGAATAATAAGGATTATTGTATTTTGTTTTGATCTAAACAATAATATCTTAGAAGATATTCGCAAGTTGGTAATAACATTGCATATATAATAATCAAATACAAATTGCTTGATCATTTAATTTCATAAGACGAACAGTAGCTTAGAACAAAATCTGCTACTACCCCTTGATTGACCGCATGTAAATTATGGTAATAGCAAATTGGTAGTGGTGCCAAAAACAAGTCTATGCATAACTCAATCTATAGCAAAATGGTTTTCTGGCTTATCGCTCATGGCTAGCATCATAATAATAATAATAATAAAAATAATAAATAAATGACAACTACAAGCTATACTGGGATCGCACGGTGCTCACAGACCAAACAGTGGCACATAATAGACCAGATCTCATACTAGTCAATAAACTAAAGAGACAAACAACATTAATTGATGTGGCGATACCCAACAACAATAATCTTCGTGTTAAACAGAACGAAAAAATCGCCAAGTACAGGGATTTGGAAATTCAAATACGAAGACAGTGGAAAATGGAAAGTACCCAGACAATACCTATTATTCTCTCTACTACTGGAGTCATTCCAAAGAACCTCCTAGAAAATATAAAAAAACTAGGTCTGAATGAACATCTCTACAAGACCATGCAAAAAGCTGTACTACTCTCAACATCCCGATGTGTACGAAAATTTTTGGGAGATACTCCAGCATACCAAGTCACCTAGGGCTCGATAACACGGAAAGAGTCCCACCAGAGCTCAATCCTTTTGATACCATAGGTATCTGGGATGAGTGAATTTTCCCCTTAGAGGGAGTGTGAGCCGTATGGCTAAATCTGGATAATAATAATAATCTTTATTAATAGCACATGGCTAGAAAAATATACATATAAATACATCAATTTATACCCTTAAAATTAAATCACAATGCTTTGCTTAACATATATCTTACATAAATTTTTAAATTGAGCTAAGTTTCCAGAAGCCTTAATGTTTTCCGGTAATTCATTGTATTGCTTTAATCCCCTATAAAAAAGATTGTTCTGACCAAAATTAGTGTTGACCCTATTCAGATAAAAGTTATTTCTAGAACGTGTGTTGTGTTCATGTACATCTCGAACAAAGGTACAATTATTACACAAATGCACAGGTATCAGACCATTTAACATTTTATAAACAAAAATCATACTATTACATACAATTGTCTGTCTTACACTTAAAACATTTGCCATTGTTAGCATGTCAGTTCTACTAGTGTATACACTACATCCTAATATTATCCTTAAGGCTTTATTTTGTTTTTTCTGCAGTACGTTCATTTGAGAAGCATTCATTAAAAACAGCAATGTAGAGCAAAAATAGATATGGGGAGCAATAATCGATTTATATATGGTCAACCTAGACCAGCAACTTAAATTTTTTGACATTCTTCCCAATGCAGATTTTTTTTGCTATTTTGTTTGTAACAAACTTAAAATGTTCAACAAAACTTAAATTTTCATCTATAATACATCCCAAATACTTATACTGAACCACTCTCTCCAAAGCAATATTATTAATTTTTACATCTTTTATTATGTTATTTAATTTAAAATTTTTATTCTTTATAAGCATCATTTTTGTTTTAGTTACATTAAGACTTAAGGAATTATTATCGAGCCATTTTAATATATTACATATCTCTTCATTTATTATATCGATTATTTCATCTACCTTATCCCCTATTGCATATATCACAGTATCATCGGCAAACAACTGTACCTTACACTTTTTAACAACATGAACAATATCATTTATATACAGTATGAAAAGAGTAGGACCTAACACAGTTCCCTGTGGCACACCATACAGAGACTTCTGAGCCGATGAAATGGCACCATATTTTGTCACTTGTGTTCTATCAGTCAAATATTCTTGAAACCACTTTATAATTTTTTCACCAAAGCCATACCCTTCCATCTTTCTCAATAGCAGTTGTCTGTTTATGGTTTCAAATGCACGTTTAAAGTCTAAGAAAACCACACCAATCATTTTCCCGCACTCCAGCGCACCCTTCCAGTCAAACAAAACCGTCTGCATTGCACTCTCACAGGAATTTCCTCTCCTAAACCCTGCTTGGAATTTAGTTAACACATTATTGCTTTCCAAGTACTCCACTATTTGATCATTTACACATAATTCCAGCAGTTTTTCGTATGGGTGGTACCATATTTATGGGTCGAAATTCCTCACACTTAACAGTTCCATGAACCTTCTCAATTGGTACAACCAGAATTCTCTTCCATTTACTTGGGAATACGCCACTTTCTAGACTACCATTTATAATATGCAAAATTTTGTCGGCTATTACTTCAAAGGAACTCTTTAAAATTTGAACTGTAATACCATCAACATTACTTTCTTTGTTTTTCATTTCTTTCATTTGTTTTTTTAAATCTTTCATTTCTAACATTTTGAATTTTTCCATTTTGCAGTCGACATTTATTGAACTACAAATTTCTTGGTGGGTTTTGTTTGAAATAATGCTATCTGCTATGTCTTTTACACTGTCTAGAAAAAATATATTAAATCTTTCACTTATCTCTTTACCAGTAACCCCCCCCCCCCCCACCGTCAAATATTATTTCACTTTTAGCTTCATGGTTTTTTTTTGCCGTTTACAAGCTCCTTTAATGTTTTCCACATTCGTTTTGGGTCGTTCTTACAATCATCTATTTTTTCCTGATAATAATTTTGTTTGGTAATTCTGATTAATGCTACGACTCTATTTCTTTGCTGTTTGAAATCATCCCAGTCAGTATCAGTTTTAGTAAATATAGCGTTTTTGTAATATTGATCTCTTTTTTTAATTTCATTCGCAATGTCTTCATTCCACCATAATTTATTTCCCCAAACATCCTTCGTATTAATAGACTTTTCTGGAGCAAACTGATCGAGTGCAGACAATACATTAGTTATTAGAATATCAGCATTGTTACTTACATCTATAGAGGAACTTGACGGCCACTGCATATCCATAAGTTTCATTTGAAATCCTGTCACATCCATTATATTGTACTTTCTATAGGTTTTTGTAAGTGTCGTCTCATTGTTTCTACATAGATCAGCTACAATTATCGAGTGATCTGTAATCTTTGGAGTTGGGAGCACCTTGCAACTAATGTCTTTTTGATTTGTAAGTACTAGGTCAATCCTAGTAGATGTCGATTTTGTAATCCTTGTGTATTCGTTTATTAGCTGATAGGTACCATTTTTAATAATAATATCATTTAATTTCATAGAGTAAAAGTTTATACTTGCCAAATCTATATTAAAGTCTCCCAATATCACAAAGATAGCATCAGTCTCAATGCTATCTAAAAACGCATCCAACTCCTCCAAAAATTCCGCATGACTTGCACTAGGTGAATGGTACAGACAATAGATGTAATATTTCTGGTTTTCTATATTTATTTGTATTCCTGTTAACCATATATTCTTGTTTTTTTCTTCATTCCTGACAACTGAACAATAACTTACTCGGTCATGAGTGAAGGCAACTACATTCTCAATTAATTACTATTAAACTGGGAATAAGCCACAATTAAAGATACAAATATGTTTATTGACGTTTCAATTTCCACTTCGGAAATCGTTCTCAAAATACAAAGTTTAATATTTGATCAGTTTAATAGTAATTAATTTACAATGCCACAAGAACATAGCTTCAGAACTACATTCTCAATATCAAAAAACATGCCATAGATTGTATCAGACTAGAGGAGAAATAGTAGAGATGGTAAACTTATTCTGGCAGAATGGCAATGACTTATTGGAGTTTTCATGAAGTCAGATAGGTTTAACAAATCTGTTCAAATCCTTCATATAATCCCTTTAAACATAAGAGACAATTAAAGGCTATTCAATTGTCCAGATAATAATTATTAATAATTAGTACAGCCAATGCACAATAAGTACAGTACAATTTCAAAAAATATATATACAAATATAAGTACAATTTCACCACTAACTCAACAAAGGTATTATCAATTATTTATATCTCTGAATAAATCAAAATAAATAATTTCAATGAATTTAACTTACTTATTGAGAGTAATAAATATTTATTTAAAAATGCCCTAAGGTGGAAAAGAGTACTATTGATGCTATATGGAAGTAGTCAGTATTTCTGAAGGATTGCTGGATCAACTTTAAACTTTGTAATAGTTATGTATAATATCCAAATGGTAGTAAAATGGATAATACATTCAACAACCTGTGTGTGTCAACTGCTGGACATAGGTCTCTCTCAGCTTTTTCCATCTGTCTCTTTCTTGTGCGGATTGCATTAAGTTATTGTTAACACATTTCAGGTTGTCAATGCATCTAGTTGGTGGGCGTCCTCTGCTCCATATTGCTTCTTGGTTGGTCTCCACTCTAAAACACGTTTTGTCCATCAGTTATCTGATAATCTGGCGACGTGTCCTGCCCAATTCCACTTTCATGACGCAATTTTTTTGATAGTGACTCTTGTTTTTGTTCTACGCCATATTTCTTCGTTTGGGGTTAGATCTCTCATTGGTCAAAGATTTTCTTTTTGAGGCTAAGTAATGTATTAAGTGATTAATAATGATGAAAACTTATATTAATAAACTAGCTTTATTACCCCAATACTGAAATTTGGAGATTCTCAAATGAACAATTATCAGCCTATTAGCATTCTAAGTTGTATTCCCAAAGTTTTTAATGGCCTTATCTGTGACTATTTCTCAGCAACTTTAAAAGGCTGTTTTATCTACCAGCAATTTGGAATTATCTCTAGCCACTCCACTGAACTTAACTTATTGAAATTTACTGATTTCCTTATAGAATCTCTTGAAGATGGCTTCCAGGTTCATGCTGTATACACAACTTTACAAAGGTGTTTGACCAGGTAAATCACAAGATTTTAATCAATAAGTTGAGGAGTCTGGGTATCCAGGGTGAACTTTTAGAATGGTTGTTATCCTACCTAACTGAAAGGATACAAATAGTACATGTTCAGGGTTTTGAATTGTTTGAGATACTTTCCAAGTTTCCTCTTTGCTTCTTTCCTAATGTTGGCTGACGATTTAAAATTATATTTGAAAATTAAGAATGATGGTGACTATCAAAAACTACAGTATGATTTGAATCGGTTGAGCTATTGGTAAGGAATGGAACTTAATGTTAAAGTTTCATTTAATGGTTTTTGGTAGGAATAAAACTACAAATCATATCTATACTATTAATGGTTGCCCTTTCGACTCTGTATCTCAGATAAAAGACCTAGGTGTTGTACTTGATTACAACTTATCCTACATCCCCCATATCTCATTTGTTGTCTCAAAATCACTTTAACTTTTAGGGTTTATCAAATGTTGTATTAAAGATAATTAATATCCCATCCATAAAAATTTTGTATTGTTCACTTGTGAGACCCCACCTAGATTACTGTTTATGTGTTTGGTCTCCTCACTATAACACCCATATTCAAGCTATTGAGAGAGTTCAACACAAATTTTTAAAATTTGCTGCATTTAAACAAAACCAGAGGATTGAAGAAATTAACTATTCAAATATGGAAAGGTCCCTCAACATTATTTCTCTCCAAATCCAACGAATGCACAAAGATCTCACTATTGGAAAAGGTCCTCAACTATTGGAAAAAATTAATCTCCATGTTCCCAGAAGACAAACAAGGCTAAATCAATCCTTTTATGTTAGACCCCATAGCACAAACTATGGACACACTTCCTTCATGTCTAGAACACCAAGGTTTGCTAATCAATATTCCCAAAGGTTGGATTGGTATAGTACTCCAAAAGAATTTAAAGCTCAGCTTAAGAACTGTGTGTGATAACTTGATGTCCTTGTGTTTTGTTCATTTTTTGTTACAAGTTTGCTATTTCATGCTCCTACTTTTATTTTTTGTATGATTAAAATTTTTAAATTTAATTTAAGTAGGTTACGTTAAGAATCTTCTGTAATTTATCAATAATGTTGACATTGTATTTTAATTGGGCGCTTGCCTGTTGATAAATAAATAAATTAAAGAAATGTCTTCAGCATCAGTTTATATATTGATGCATTGATTCCAAACACTAACCTAAAACAGAAAAACCATCGCAGCAACACTACTGGTTTGAAGTGTCAGTTGTGTGAGTTTTTAAAGCATGAGTCAATAGATTATAATAATATACATATTACCATTTGTCAAACCAGTGTTGTTGCCCCCTAACTCTATTTTACTTTATGTTTAATACCTCACATTTTCAACATATTAAAAAAAATTAGCTTTAATTTGATATAAAAAACATGCATTATGTCATGAGCAGCATATTTTATTTAAAAAATAAATGAATGAAATAAATTATTTGTCAAAAACTAATTACTATTAATTGAATTAAAAATATTTGAGGCCAATTTTTCACTGGTAACCCATATTTTCCTAATTTTAAATGTATATAAAAGTGAATTTGATGAACTATGTTATGAAGGTAATGTTCCTGGAGTTGGATATTGTACTATCATCTTTTGTTACCACATAATTTTAGAAGGATTACTAGTGTTAACAGTTATTTACCTTTTGTCTTGTTTTTGTTATCTTTTCACTTATGTAGTCATACAACAGATGACAAATGCAATAAAAATTTGTTTCATAGAATTGAAGCGTTAACATGTGTTAAACTATATTAGTATAACTATATTTTTGTAGCCCCATACTGTTTGTTCTAACTTAAACTGAAAATGTTCTAAAGCAGGGGCCAGCTAAAACATGACCTGTTATAAGAGAGGTTACTGCATCCATATTTTAACTTGATTTCTAAATATCATATTTTTTGTCTAGTTAATTAAGCATAGTAACTCATTATTCTTGCCTGTTATAAATAATGCTTACTTAATGCCAAAACATCCAAGTAAATATACAGCTCATGCTAGATTATAAGCTTGGTATTACTATTTTAGTATTTTTATTGTGAATTTGATGTCAATATAAAAGATACATACTTGAATAATACATTAAAGACGTCTCCATCAAATTCTTTGACTACATATATGGTGGTACAGCTATCATCCTGAGTATACTCTTGTCCATCTTTTGAAGTCACAATAGGAAGAGCAAAAGATTGAGCCACATTGTAAACATCTGAATCACTAGCTACACTACCAACCAGGCACAATCTTAAATTCGATTGAGAAGACACTAGGAAATAAAAGGGAAACATTAATTTAAAGAAAAAATAGTCATGTGAACTTATTGGTCATATTAACCTTGAAGTAGTCAACATAACCTAACATATAACTAATAATATACACAATTTAAATTAATAAGTAAACATTTTCTAGTAGTTTGAAACATACCGTCATTTCTTGAGACATCATCACCATTTGAATCGCTACACACTGAACCCTGGTTGTAAATGATAGGAGCTCGAACTTCGTCCATTTTGGCAAGCGACTTTTTGATTAGGACAGAAACACAACAGAAAATTCGTAGCTTTCTATGAACTAATAACTAAAAAAGTACCACTATCAAATCCTAGTTCTTTGCCACTAAAATATATTAACACACTATGTAACTTTAACCACATTTTTACTTTGTTTGGAACAAAAAAATTCTCTACCCTAACTTTGAAGTTAAATTTGACTTCCTCATTGGTTGAATTTTATAAAACGTTCGTTCTTGACCAGTGGTGCCACGATCTACTTACTAAAAATCAGTAGTATGTGAGTTAAAATCTGAAAATTTATTAAGTAATCCAAAAACAGTTTTAAAAAACACCTTATACATACGGTTTTTTATATTTCAATGTCAACAAAAATAACATTTATGTTTAAAATAAAATTCAAATCACAATTTTATGACGTCAATTAAAATCATTAAAATGTTAAGATTGTAGTAAAGAATAAAAAATAACATACCTATTCAACATAATATTCTTTTAAATACTTACGGCACCTAATGAAATACAGATATTTATGAAACATTAGTAAATTGGCAGATTTAATAAAAAAAAGTGCTATAAGCGCTTATAAAATTAATTACTATTTTTTAAATTATTAGATTCAAAGCAAAAAGGATGGATAAGTTTGATATGAATTGTTTTACGTGTTATCATTTCGATTGTTAAGTTGGAAATCAATATGAAAATCTTATACACAAATTATAATGTGGTTATTTTAATAGACTATTTGAAAAATATATTTTATCCAGACCTCAAATTTAGTAAAAATCTGTAGATATATTGATAAGTTCGTGACTTAGGCAACATCGCAAAAAATATTCGAACTATTCGGTAAACTTCGCTTCGGCATATTTTGGCAGTGCTGCCAGCACAAGTTTGTTGTCAACAAGGATCACTACAATGTCTCTGACGTCATAAGTATGTGACATCACACGCAAAAGTTTTAAATTAACTTTATTTTCTGACCTATGTATTAATTTAAAGGATAAAACTTCATTTTTGCACTTTTTCTCAATTGTTGCTATTTTTTAAACAATAAACATTAAATTTTTAATATATAGCTAGTTAAATATAATGTAAAATTGAAAAACGAAACTTTTATCTTTTATAATTTTTAAATGCCGGAGCAATATCTCCCAAGTTATAGACAAATATTTGTTTCAAATGTTAAATAAAAAACTAAGCACAAGGTTTGCGACTGGCGCATATCGTGATTATTATGGAAAATGCCCAATTCAAAATAAATCCCGCCTGGACTAAATTTACATGTTTAGGATCACAAGCACGGACACTTAATAATGCTACACAAAAACTAAAAAGGGAGATACAGAATATAAAAATTCAACAATTAATTCTCACTCAAACAACTCAAAAATTAGAATCTGGATGTGAGGGCTGTAACATTGATATTGATATCAAATTTATACTACAGCCAACGATCAAATGTGAAAATTAGAAGAGTAGTGTCGGAAGAATTGGAGATAAGGAGAGCGGTCAGGCAAGATTGCATACTATTGCCGTTATTGTTTAATGCTTATTCTGAAGAAATCATACAAGAAACTTTGGTAAACGAGACAGTTGGCATAAAAGTGAACGGAAGTTTAATTAACAACATTAGGTATGCCGATGATACAGTCATAATAGCGGACAACTTGGAAGGCTTAGAAAGAATAATGAACAAAATATTAAGATATAGTGGAGAATACGGACTTTCTCTTAACATAAAAAAACCAAACTCATGAAATTAGCAAGAACGAATACAAACGAAATATTAACGGTAGGCGGCCAGCAGATTGAAAGAGTAAAAATATATACTTACTTGAGAGAACGATAAATACAGAAAATAACTATTAAACTGCAGAAACAAAGATCTGACATTGGTCATCAGAATAAGGCTAATTAAATGCTACGTACACAGTGTACTCTACTATGGAGCTGAATCATGGACATTAAACCGGAATACAATAAATCGACTTAACGCGTTTGAAATGTGGACATTTAGAAGATCGTTAATGATTCCATGGGAAGATAGAGTCACGAATACAGAAGTCCACTAGGAAACTAAGTTCCTGTAGCTGGCTGTATACCATATATCACAAACATTTTTATTTCAAATCCTTTATAGCCCGTTTGGGCATTTTATTTATACCTTTTATAAAGGATTTGAAATAAAATTTTTTGAATACAGAAGTGTTAAGGAGCATAGACAGAGAGAGGAAAATGAAAAATACACTAAAAGAAAGGAAACTGCAATATCTCGGACATGTGATGAGAGGCGAAAGATACAGCAACTTGAGACTCATAATTCAAGGAAAAATAGAGGGTAAGAGAAGCGAATGAAAAAGAAGCGTTTCCTGGTTGAACGAACCTGAGAGAGTGGTTTGGTTGCAGCTCAAGTCAATTGTTCAGAGCAGCTGACTCGAAGGTCAGAATAGCCATGCCGATTGCCAACCTTCGTTGCGGAGATAGCACTTACAGACTACCACTAAATTTTGGTACCTCAACTGGCGGAAGACAAAACCCATTGAACTCGTGTACTTGACTACCCATTTCATTGTCAGACTGTGACCTGTTATTTGACAAATCTGTATTATTCCAAGAAAATTTAGATTGTAATCGTTTGCTGCTGGCCAATTCGTAATAAAAAGATTTCTAAAATTCCTCGCGTTCGTTATACCAAGTTTCTAATTCATCCTCATCAACTAAATCATCTAACTCTAACTCTTTTAATATTTTATAAGCTTCTTCATCTAGATTATGAATCAGGTTTTCTGAAATACGAATTCCAGACCGTGACCCCGCTTCCAAATCATTCAAGAAGTTTTTACAATGAATAAAACTATTTTTAGTTTTGAAGGAATAAATTAGAAAAAAAGGACTTAGGTACCCACTTTGGATACTAGGCAACCTTGCTTAGCTTCAGTTGGACCTTCTCGGTACGTTTCGCGTACTAAATTACTTTAGTTTTAAAACGTTTATTTACGCCGATAATTTTTCGACTGTTCTAACAACCATTCAAATTTCGTCATTTTGTGTCATGTGGAACAATTTCACCCAATCATGTCAACATTAGACTGATAATTGCATTCAGTGCAATTTTCAATCCCTATGACAACACGATCGAGTTTGACAACTTCATCCAAATAAATTTCAAAATTTCACGTTTCAATACACCACAACAAGATTATAAATATTATGCGTGGTAATAGATCTTCTATAGTAGAGAACAGCAACGAATCTAATGTTAACTTAAATTTAATAATTGTACTTTCACTAACTGCACTTTTAATAAATAAATGTTTCGTTATGATTTTTTTTTTTCGAAAAATTATCCGCCGAATATCTCTCGGACATCGATGAATGCCTCATAATTTCATGACAAATTTCTCAAGCTCGTTGCTTGGTAACAGCACTTTCGATTGTCATGAAATTATCTCGTCTGTTATCAATGTCCTAGGGATATTACTACTGATAAGTTATCCGGCTCTAAGGACCACAATGTTCGATAGGTAGTGGGCTGTATGTGTATGTTTAACTTATTTGTTCGCATTAAAATGCATACGCTTTGAATTAACTTTATTTACACCTAACTTGAACTATATTATAATACAACTTTAAGGCTTGGTGGTCGCTGTTTAAATTTGTTTGAAATTGAGGTTCGCCCTTCGCAACAGTTGGTAAGCTCCGTTGCTGATGTTCGCAGTCTCTAACCACTGGTTTAGGCTACACTAACTAAATTTGGTTGACTCAAGAAATGGCAGCTTCACAGTCAATGACGCTATGAAATTATTTGATGTATTTTCTCTTGAATAATAAAAAAAATGTGATAAAGTCGTTTCAATTGAGGATACCTTTATGCCAACAGAACCTTTACTTGATGTAGTTTTTGATCAAATTATAATTGACTTGGATAACCACGCAGCAGTGATTCTGATATTTATACCTGAGATGGATTATGTAGCGACCAAGAATAACAATTTTTCGATTTGAAGTAAGGTCTATACTTCTTTTGGATTTATAAGTTTAAATTTAAAATCAATTACTACCTTTGCGTAAATATTGTTCAAAATAATAATATTTAACATATATTGTTTTCGTAACATTGAGTTATACTGAACTCATAATTAAATTTTTGCCACGGCAACATCGCATTCCGAAAAGCTTATTCTATCTCTCTCATGAAACTTTCTTTTCATTGACGCGCAGATGACCAGATACTTCTTGCTTTTCATACTGTCAAGGTACTGAAATATTAGAAATCCCAGAACAATTTTTATAATATAGAAAGAGGAAATGTTGAAATTCAGCACTACTAGGCTACATTTGTCAAAAGGATGATAAATCCTCTCCTATTTGAATTCAAAATTACTACTTTTAAAGGTAATTTCTTTCAAGTTTATATTTTTCCGCAAATATTTACGTAGCGCACTAATCTGAAGTTTTGTCTATTTAATTTTAATTTTAGGAATCATAAACTTTCTTAATCTTGGAAGAGGTGAACGATTACCAAAAGTTAATAAAAAATACTTACTTTAGCCCTTTAAATCATTTTCGCAATATGAATCTTGCTAGAAATAGATCAAGAATATTTTTTGATAATTACTCCAAATGTCATTCTATACATGACATTTGTCATCAAGCTTCCTATTTCATAAGTCGACTTTACATTATGTAATTTTTATGCCATGCAACTGCGCATGCCCACACGACATTTCCATGCAATATCTGTGCTAGACGAAAAATTAGAACCTGTTCTATTTTTCATGCTATTTTGATGCAATAATATTACAAAATTTATAGTTTAGGATAAAACTTAATATAAACTAAACGTTATTGTAACTATTATAAGTGTAAATGTTATTTATTGGATGTTATAATTTGTGATTTATATTTGAACATATTTAATGCTGGACTGAATTTTCCAAGTGAAATATCTAAAGCTAATGTTTTGACATATTTGTTATGTTAAAAGAGGGAAAGTGGTATCTCAAAATGACACAAAAATAGCTCTGATGTAAACACATCAGGTTAGGCAAGAAATTTGGCATGCAAGACGGACTTTCATAGGATTAGACTTGCATGACCTAAATGTAAAGTTATCTATAGAATGTAAACGGACAGTTTTTAAATACCTGAGAAAAACGACGTGTCAAAGGTAGACAAAACTGAGTAAATGATTTTCAATGATTTTGTGGTTTTAAAATTAAAAATGTATTAAAATGTAAATAAAAATGCCATAGTTGAAATTTATATTTAATATTCTGCACAATATGATCAATCTTGTTCCATCTTTCAAAAGCGTAGTCAAATTTAATAAAAAATAATAAATTGGAAGAAACAGGGATCAAGTGTAAATATAAAAAGGGATCAATAAATCCTTAAATTATACCAACATAAAAATGTTCAATCATCTTTAGGATGTAAAGGAATAACAAATTTTGGGCCGAACGGTGATTTGTACTTGATCCCTACTTCATTGAAAATATCCACAGGAAATCCCAAGTTACACAAATATAATTTGCCATTATTCGAAGAGTGTGGTAGAGGTAGTACTGGCAGCAATGAACATTTCGGGGTAATTCCTGGTGTTCCCACTGGAGGTGGGTCCAAAGCAAAAACAGGAGCTTTATTTTTATTTACCCAATCCGATAGTAATGGATAGTGTTTAGGATTGTCAGCATCTTCACAAAGAGCTACTATTATCAGATCTGAAATAGGAGGCAAATCTGAGACGTTGTTAAGTACACGATTTTTGGTTAACATATAAAGTGAAAGTTCTTTTTTAATTATAGGCGCGTCCATAGATACTGTGAATACTATAGTTTGTACACCATGACTAGCTAATTGTCTTGCTGTATTCACTCCAATCGCTCCTTGCCTGAAACAATAAATAAGATATTAATTTCATTTACACATTTCCAATAGCACAAAGAACATAACAGACATCATACACTGTCTGATGAGGCCATGTGAAGCCAAATTTGCTTTCCTACGACATATATATTTATTTATTACGCTTTAATACATTAATTCCAGTATTAGATTTGTTTTATAAAATAATATCCCATATACTGACGGATAACTGCTCCAGTTTGTCGACTAGAAGAATTATCCTCTCGTTTTTTTTTAATTCTCTGATAATATTACGATCTTTACTGATGTTACTAAGCAAAAAACAAATAAATATTTGCTTTATAATGAAAATTACACTATATTCACATGAGAATAATTTCAGGTCTATAGTTGCATATTCTCCTGGAGTAATTCGCAATAAAAAAAGAGAGAGTTAGACGTCGATGTTAACTTTGTCTAATGTTGTTCAGTTTTTATGTAGAGAGAACATTTACAGAAGAAATGGGGTATTGTAATATGCTAATACAGGAATTAAATTTTGAAAAGCACATTTATTACTAGACAATATTACATTCGGGGCAGTATTCTTTGATCTGTATATCATCACTTAAAGCATATAAAATAAGTCGAGATAGAATTTTGTCTATTTCTATTATAAATGAATGACATTCACAATGCACGCTAGAAAAAAATGTCATTAATTTGAATGGATCGAATAAAATAAAACGCAACTCAAGTAAAAAACCGAAGTACTCTTCGAATATCTTATATATAGCTGTTTTCGATGCAGCCAGTCTGTAAGCGTTCATTAAAACAACATATTTCTGGGCATAAACTGACATTCATGGTGCAAGCTAAAATAAAATGCCATCCAGCCTAGTAAACGAGTTGTATACAAGGAAGGAGTTGATCTCCAATTGTTTTTTTTTACAAATCTATTTGCTTTTGAGGGTACACAACCTGGTGTAAAATCTTAAAAAAATCAATTAAAATAATTCACCTTCATCTTTTCAGTAAAATTAACGCGAGCTTAGTGAAAATTAAATAGCGATTTCAAAATCCTCATGTAATAATACCATATTTTACCGCAACAGTGAAAATATTTTATAATTTAAGGGTGAATAATACAAGGCAAAGACAATTTAAAGATCATTAATAAGCTAATTAAGTTATGTCACATTCTAATTGCAGACGTTGATAAAGAATGAACCAATGTACAACGCGTCGTTGCCGATGTGTGCAAGGGGATAAGAAGTTGCAATGGTAATAATAAATTGAGGGGTGAAAGGCGGGTTGGCACAATCTTAAGCTACGGTTTGTTAGAACAGTGCGCAGCGCATGGCATACACAATCAGCAGAATCTGTTTTTTTGGCAGTTTTGGTTGAGTCGTATGGCATAGGTACATAGATTCTGTTGCGCTGAAATTTAAAAATTAGTTCCAAGTTTGTTCTCTTAAAAGTTGTACGTTTAGAAAAATGACTTCTCGCAAACTTAACGTAATAAGTTAATTCTCCAAGAAGAGACGGAAGAACAACAGTTGATAATGTCAAATCTAAATAAAAGAAATAAAAATGTAAACGAAATTATTTCATGACGTAATACAGAAGGTGCTTGTCGAAAGAAGATTGTTTTAAAACGAGGAAACATTTTGAGAATATTTTAGACTTTCCAGGGATTTATTTGAAACTCTTACAAATTATAAGGGATGATATTACTAAAAAAGCCTACAAAAGAAGACATCACCTAATTATTACTATTAATTATATACCTAATTATAACTATTACAATAAGAATAACTATATAAAAATATAATTATATTTCGGTATAGATATGTAGGCTGTGAATTCAGCTGAACGTTTGCGTCCAAATCAAATCGCAGTTGATTCCAGCGCACACCGTCGACGTACTTGGCTATCGCTCTGCAGTGCGCTCAGCTCAGCAGAACCTAACAAACTGTTACCATATAGAACCATTCCTTTGATTTTGACGAACGTGCGCGGCGTTCGACTGACTGTGAGTTATGCGTCGCTCACTATTCTAACAAACCATAAGCTATGGTTTGGAGACTGTATAAAAAAGAGCTGGATGTCCTATTATTAGCATGGAGAATATGGTTGAAAAAACCTTAACGTTCAGCCAATAAAAATCAATAAACTGAAGTGGGACAATATTCAAAAGCTTCTGGATTTTATTACACCGGTTTACCACGAGTTTTCAACTCTGGAGAACAAATTTCTCCATGAACACAAAAAAAAAAAATAAAAATAAATACCATCAACCTTCCTACCATTAAGTTTCTGAAGAAGGTTGTTAAGAAGAAACTGAAACGTTGGAGTCGGCATTATGAAAGAAACTTGCTTAGTGTAGAGTTAAAGATTTTTTTGTCGTTTTTTCTTTGTTTTTCTGTATTTCGTATTATAAATAAATAATTTAGCTTTATTCAAAATACAGATAAGGTATTCACCCTCGTATCTTTTGAACAGTTAGACTTATAATAGTGAAATTTGAAGGGAGGAAATAAACGGACGGATTTTAGCGATTCTTGTTTTTGCAACGGACATCGCGCAGCGAAATCAAAGAGCGCTTGGATTCCGTGTAAGGTGACTCTTATCATTCGATGACAACCCTCAAGAATTGGTTTAACGAGTTTCAACCTGGTCACACGTCGGTTTTTAATGAGCCACGCTTAGGTGCCTCGAAATCGGCTACCACCGAGGATAACGTGACAAAACTTGCGTGAAATTTTAGGCATGAGAAAGCTGTCAACGTGATGATTGCCACGGTTACTCACTCCGGACAACAAGCTTAACCGTCAGACAACGTCAGAGCAGTGTTTGACGATATTTAACCGTAATTCGAAGGAGTTTCTACGTCGTTTCATAACCATTGACGAAACATGAATCCATTGGTACATACCAGGAACCAAGAAACAATCGAAACAGTGGCGACACCCGGCGAACGTGGCAAAGGAGACGAAGACTCGACCGGAAATGTGGTGGCCACCATTTTCTGGGATTCACAAGGGGTGATCTGCGTCGACTACCTGGAGAATGAAAAAATGGTCACATGGCTCTACTACGCCAAATTATTGGGCCGATTTGGTGCTGAATTGCAGAAAAAAAGACTCCGTTTAGCGAAGAAAAAAGGGCTCTTCCATCTTGACAACGGACAGGCTCATACCTCCGCCGTCGCCATGGTGAAATTATTCGAATTGGGCTACGAACTGTTGCCCCATTCAACATATTCTCTAGATTTGGCCCCGTGTGACTTTTTTTTCGTTTCTAAATTTGAAAAAGGTACTAGTCGGGCAGGAATTTCAGTCGAAACTGGAGCTCACCCCCGCCACGAAGTCTACTTGGCAGACCTAGAGAAAAAGTATTTTTCTATCGGGTTAAAGAAGTTAGAACATCGCTGGGTCAAGTGTATCTAAAAGTAAACTAGGTTGAGAAATAGATCGCAACTTTTCCAAAATTTTTGTTTTTTTTATAAGCTAAGTACTTATCGGACCGCCTTAGTACCTATTCAATAATATTATTTTTTATTTTATGCTGATTTTGAAAAATAAATTAAATAAATACTAAAATTGTAATTTCACATTTAATTAATAAAGATTTAAGAACCAGTTCCTATATTAAGTGTCAAAATGGTATCCATCTATATCCTGACAGTAATGCATTCTATTGCTAAACTCGTTCAAATGTGTCAGGTGGAAATTGCCCTACATTCTTCAAAAATTCGTTGTTTCAAAATGTCAATACCGTCGTGTGCAGTAGCGTAAACCTTAAGATTTCAAGTACCACCACAGAAAAAATCTAAGGATGTGAGGTCCGGTGAGATTGCCATTCTATCGAACCTCGTCATCAAGTCCATCTACTACTATATTCCTCAACTAGGTAACATCTTATTGCACCAAAAAAGTGCACAGGAGCACCTACTCCATCTTGTTGTAATATTATTTCCAAATTGTCGAATTCACCTGCATTATATTCCAGAATTTCAAGAATTAAGGGCTCAACTGTGCTTGTAACATCTCCAGATACACTTCAACACTTAAGTTAGCATTGGGAAAACAAGGCCAACTATGTTTTTTCCCAAAATATCTGACCAAACATTTACTTTTTCTAAAAATTGAGTATGTTTGTCACGAAATATGTGAGGACTTGTGTCATTCCAACACAGTGTTTGTTAACATTGAGGAAAAAGTACTTTCGTCACTAAAACAAATCGATTTATGTAACCTGGAATTTTTTGTTAAAACAGTGTTAGCAGATTTTTTCATGTATTGAGTCTACAAGCATTAATCAAAAATACATATTTCCTTGCTTAAAAATATAGTAACAGTTTCTCATTATTTTAACATGTATATTAATATTATATCCACAAAGTAAATACTGCCTCGAATGTAATTATTGGATTAAAAAAATTCAAAAAAACCCTGATTATCGGCACAAATAAATTTTAAATATAAATCTTAATTACTTGTGAGGTCCACATAAAACAACAACCGTAGGCCATTGGTGTGTATTATGTGGATTCAGTCTATGTCCCCCTCCACATAATTGAATGGAGATCTCAGCAGCTGCTCTTCCTATAAGGTCTATTCTCTTTTCCCACGTAAGACCCACTCTTTCGGCCACTTCCCACAGTCTTTTCCTCAATGCTCTAGAAATGCTGGGTATTATTAGGCCATCATCTGTTACATATTCACAAAAATCTTGTTTTGGGACGGTTATTTGCCGATACGAAGTTGGAATTGTTGAGATTATATTTTCGTCATGCCTGAAAATACAAAATTGTGAATTAATAATAAAATTGAAGGGATGGATATATTAAGTGACACTTAATTACACTTTAGGTTAGGTTATCAAA
This sequence comes from Diabrotica balteata, assembly GCA_918026665.1. Classification (NCBI taxonomy): domain Eukaryota; kingdom Metazoa; phylum Arthropoda; class Insecta; order Coleoptera; family Chrysomelidae; genus Diabrotica; species Diabrotica balteata. Next base: position 149,936,664 of record OU898277.1, on the reverse strand, counting down.
AAGGAATCTCCCGGTTATCTAATTTTCAAATTATTCAATTTATGAAAGAGTTACGTGATATATACAAACATGTATAACATGTATTTGGCCCCTCTATTTATTTGTCTCTTTAATTATTAAATCATTACATAATATAACCTTTAAATATTTTAATGTAAAAAACCACGGGATCATAAGTATTGACGACGTTCCCTGATAAGTTCTACTAGCAGACGGCCAATCCAAAAATATTAGATTAAAACAAAGTTGCAGTATCAAAAAACGATAATTGTTGCATCAATTATTAATTAATTACAAAGACTAATGCACTAAAATAATGTATTGTTCCATACCACAAACGCAGCATAAACCAATTGGTATAAACATCTACACCACAAAGCATACCATTCCGAAGGAGTAAACTTTAAGAAGACACACTGAGAAAGATTTGTAACCAAGCTATATTACGAGATACAACAATGACTACAAAATTACAAATAATTTATTGAGATATTAAAGAGTTTTTGTGCAAGCAAATACGTATACGTAACGTATCTTTTTGACATATAAGCATGCGCATTAATGGTTGAACTAATTTATCTAGATACGTATTACCTAACGTAACGGGCTGATACGTTAGGTTGCTCAAAGGGATCTTACCCGATTGCCAAAATATCAACATTTAACATCAACATTTCATCAGCACACGTGGCATGTATTTTTTCACATTTGTGGTTAAGTATATTTGTTTTGATTTTTATAAATAATGGAAACCAGTAGAAAACGACTTCACTTCAGCAATGAAGATGATTTGTTTTTGTTGAAGAAAGTCGCAGGCAAGAACACTTACGATCATCCAGAAAGGTGAAATTTAATCCAAAAGCGAAAAAGATTTTTACATTGTATATCAGACATAGTATCTAAATTAAAGCGCCGGCCGTATAGTCGTGCAAGATGTGGAGAAGAAGCGCATTTTCTATGTCCTCGTCTTCTTCATCATCAATAAAGGCACTTACATTTATTACTGCGTCCATCTCCAAAATAAAAAATTGTTCAAAAAAATATCTATTTTGAATATCAAAAATAGGGTTAAGTGACAAGGGCAAGACTGGCACTGATAACTTATTAGTTTATCACTAATTCGATGAGGGCAACAAGCGCATTGACAGTAAAATCATAAATACAGTGCCAACATTGGAACCAAAGTGCCATAGTTCAAATTGATGGGCAACACTCAGAAGAAATGAAGATCTGTAGAGAAGTTAGACAGGGATGTGTTTTACCACCACTTTTGTTTAACTTATATTCTGAAGAAATTTTCCAAAACGCGCTCAATAATATCGAATATCAGCCCACGCACTTCGTTATTGTCATCGAATACCGCTTCAAAGTATATTGGGGCGGACTTTTATGCGTTCACCATATTTGACACTGTAACTTGTTACAACTTCTTTTGCCGAAGGAATTTCCAGATCTTTTATATAAAGGAGGATGTAACATATCATAGAGCATTATTTACTATAGATCTTAACACTTTATTCTGGTAGCGTTGGAGGATTGCAAGATTAGAATTGGTAGCGGTGCCCCATAGCTGAATACCATATGTCAATTTGGGTTTGCGGATCGCCTTGTATCTAAGTGTGTTATCCAATCTTAATTTAGAGTTTCGACCAATCAACCAGTACATATGTCTAAATTTAATGCCCAGTTGTTTTCTTTTGGTAAAGATGCTTCTGCCAGGTTAGTCGTTTTGTCAAGATGAATTGTTGTGAACGACACAACTGCCAGGTTAGGTACTGCCAAGTATCTATTCCACCTATACCAAGTACTATTTTATTTGGGTTTTCTTGTGAATTTTTTGATACTTTTGTGGAATTAGAGTCCATGGCCAGTATTGCGGTGTCGTCAATAGGTTCTAGTACGCTTCCTTGCGAAACATCTGCTTTGATAGGGTGGAGATGAGTGTATTTATCGTGCTGCTTTACCAGGAAGTATCTATCTGGTAGGTAGAATTTTAGAAGTGGAAAGACCGGATATGGCAATTGTTTCTTTCTTATCGAAGGCTTGACTGACGCTTAGGAAGGCTGTTGAGAGGTAGGATTTACTTTCCAGCACGAAGGAGATTTTTTTTTACTTTTCTGTGCACCTGCTCTATCCCATGCTTTAACCTGAAGCAGAATTGATGTTCGAGAATAAGTTTAGTTTCTTTTAAGATTGGAAGCAATCTTATCAATAGAAGATTTATGTATCTTGATTATATTTATTAGTAGCGTAAATATTATTTTGTAACATAATGAGTTACAAGTCACCTGGCGATGACGGAGTAGTGATCGAAGCGATCAAACTAGGTGGAAATAAAATTAAGCTTTTCACCGAATGCACCTACCAAGAAAAACCTCCTTCTCAATGGAATAATGCAGTCGTTACTTTATTACACAATCAAGGAGACATAACAGATTTAAAAAACTACCGTCCTACCAGTTTGCTTTCACACATCTATAAACTTTTACAAAAATTATCAAAAAAAGACTGCATGCTAAATTAGAGTTCTATCAGCCTAAAGAACAAGCTGGATTTAGATCGGGTTACAGCACTAACGACCACTTACTAGTGATAACGAACCTGATAGAGAAGTCTGCAGAATACAACACACTATTGTCACTGATATTTGTCGACTACGAGAAAGCATTCGATACCATAAGCGATCAGAAAATGTTAAAAGCATTGACAGAATGCCGAATAGACCATCCATCGCTACACTAACATAATCAAATATATCTACCAAAATGTCACAGCTAGCGGAAGACTATCTGAACAAGAAACAAATAAATTCTGTATACAGCAAGGACAACGGCAAGGAGACACAGTCTCTTCAAAGCCATTAACGACGCTTTTAGAACATACTTGTAAGGCACATCTGAACGAGCATGGTATGAACATAAATGGGGAGAAGCTCAGTCATTTGAGATTTGCAGATGACATCGTCCTTAAAGCCGATCGTAAGGATGATGCAATAATAATGTTTGAAAAATGATATCACGCTTCCTTGGAGGTCAGACTAAAGATTAATATGAACAAGACGCAAATAATTACTAATCTGATACTAAATCGAAATATTGCTGTTGATGGAAGGGATAAGTACCTAGGACATGAAATTCGGTTGGGCATAGATTCAGACATGTGAGCTCCTACGTCGCATAGGATTAGCCTGGGCAGCGTTTGATAAAATAAACTATGTATTTAAATCGGATCTACCCATACACCTCAAAGGGAAAATCTTTGACCAATGTGTGTTACCTGTACTCACTTATGGAGCGAAAACATTAACACTCACAAAAAAGGTAGTTAATAAGATTCGCGTGACTCAGATGGCTATGGAGCGACATATGTTGGGTGTCTCGCTGAGAGACCGAATCCCAAACGAAGAAATACGTCGTAGAACAAAAATAACAGACGCTATCGAAAAAATCGCGTCGTTAAAATGAAATTGGGAAGGACACGTCGCCAGATTATCAGACAACCAATGAACAAAACGTATTTTAGAGTGGAGACCACGGCAAGAAGCAATACGGAGCAGAGGACGTAAACCAACTAGATGGACTGACAACCTGAAGCGTGTGAGCAATAACTGGATGCCATCCGCACAAGACAGAGACAGATAGAAAGAGCTGAGGGAGACCTATGTCCAGCAGTGGACACATACATGTTGATGATGATCATGATAGAGAGTTATTAAATTTAACTAAGTTGTACTAGAATACTTTTTTATTTTAATCTTGAATATTTTAATCTTCCTAAAACCAGATTATAATCATTATTTTTGCTAAACAATTTTTAAATAAAAATCTGCAGAAACATAAAAGCTATGTAGCAAAAAATGTAATGTTCCCTACAAAATGCTATACTAATATACAGGGTGATCCATTAAAAAAATGAGAAAATTTTGTATTTGAAAATAGTGATCACACTGTATATTATACGGATACATATCAAAACTACTAAATTATTGAAAAATAAGACTACCTTGGAAAGATTTCCTTTACAATAATTTTTACAGTTTCATTACCTTGAAAACCTAATTGCCATCTTTTCAATATTAGCATTTTTCTCAATAAACGTTTATTTCGACCATTGTTAACTTTAATTTCTAATAAAACCTTATATAAACTCTTTAAACTTAAACAAAATATATTCAAAAATGACTTAATATACAGAATGTTCCATTAAAAAAAAACAACTAATAACGCAACAAATAATTTTGAATTATACAAGTCTTTGATATACATCAATTTCGTTATAAACATTTTTTATATACTCCATAATTTAGCCTGGCGCACCCTATATCATTCGAGTTGTGGGTGCATAGAGGAATTCTGAAAATATCCTGGACATAACACGTTACAAACAAAGAGGTTCTGAGAAGGATGACTAAAAATGGAAATTTTAAATACAATTAAAACAAGAAAATTAGAATATCTCGGACATATTAGACGTGGAGAGAAATACACCTTGTTCTAACTGATTATGCAGGGAAATATCCAAGGAAAGAGAAGCATAGAGAGGCGTATAATGTCATGTCTGCGCAACCTGAGATAGTGGTACGAATGTACATCAAATGAACTTTTCAGAGCAGCCGTCTCAAAAGTCCGAATAACTATGGTGATTGCCGACCTCCGCCGCGGAGATGGCACTTGAAGAAGAAGAAGAAGAAGATCCTGTATATAAAATAAGCACACTAAGCTGGTCCACACCAATATTTCGTTACGTCAATGATCTTTTAATATACACCTAAAAAATATTTGAAGAAGTAGAGTTGAAACTTGAAAATGTTCATCAATACAATAATTAGGTTTGAAAAAAAATTACAGAAATATTTAAATGTTAAAGAAAGTATCATGCCAAATTCGTCTGTAAATTCAAGCTAGTTATTGATTTCCTAACATTTTCTGTTTCAACATTTTGAGTGTTAAAATGTGCATAGGGAATACGTTTGGAACAACCAATACAATAAATATCACTGAATGATAATCTCAATATATTTTCATCATGGAGAAAAAAAAACAGAAAATGCTTAAAAATACATATCATTTTATATACATACCTGTACTTAGTAGGTTTTCTAGCATCGATATGTTTTACCACATCTGGTTTTTGGGCGTTAATTTCGTCCCAAATAGCTTGTTTATTGAACAATGCCAAATTTTTCTCAAAATCGAAGTCTTTACCGATATTGCTCTGCTCCATAGGAGAACCAAAACACTCTTCATCCCTCCAACCCTTTGTCCACTTTCTATTGTTCTTTTCTTTTTTATTAGGAGTGCTGTTTTTAAAAGAATTATTTACTGGCTCATGAGTTTGTTTTATCTGTTGAACATGACAGAAAAAATACTGTATATAATAAATTAAAACATGTTTGAGTACAAAATCAAGAAAAAAGCTGTCACCATAATGCATTAACAAATCTATCCTTTATATAATAACGTTTATTCAATTGCCATTCTATTCATACTCATTTGAAGCTATTATAGTATTATACTAGAACCAGTTCTCATATGAGTTCATCTCTTGTTATAATAACCTCTACAATTGGTTGCCATTACATAATATGTTAAAATCAGTGTCCCTTTCGTAGGTATTTCATCTGAAAACTGTTTTGGGTCTTATTTTTTTGTACACAATTACTCCCATTTTTAAATAGTCTTAATAACGTAGTAAACACCAATTCTTTAAAAAGGACTACATTTTTAATCGGCAATAATATGTACTGATCGACATGATTTTTGTAGCACAATTTAATATTTTGTAAACGCAAGAAACACTTTCGTGAGGTTCGAGAAGGAAGCAGAGAAGATGGGGCTCCAAATCAACAAAAACAAGACGAAATATGTTTATGAGCCGCAATAACCAAAGCAGAGACAGAATCGGTCAGAACATCACCATCGATGACTTTAACTTTGAGCGCGTTAGAGAATTCAAGTATCTTGGAACAACAATAACTGAAGACAATAACGGATCACAAGAAATAAACAAGGATTCAGGCCGGCAACAGATGTCTTTTTTCCCTCCAAAACCTTATAAACTCAAAACAACTAACACGACGTACGAATATACACATACAGGTCTATATAACAATCATACGACCCGTTGTGATGTATGGAAGCGAAACGTGGACAATAACAAAGACAAACGAAGAGAGACTATGTGTTTGGGAACGAAACATTCTAAGGAAGATCTTTGATCCTGTACTGGATGAAGCATCAGGACAATATAGGATAAGAACTAACAAAGAGCTCGAAGAACTTTACCCAGACGCCAACATCATAAAAGAAATAAAGTCCAGAAGACTCCAATGGGCAGGACACCTCAGACGACATTCTGACGAACGAACTGTAAGACTGGTGTGGGAGGAAGTCCCAACTGAAAGGAAACTACGCGGACGCCCTCGTCTCCGGTGGCGAGATAATGTAGCAGGAGACCTAAGCACTATGGGCGTGGAAAATTGGATGGAAGTTGCTTGAGACATAAAACAGTGGAGGCATGTTGTCGAGTCCGCTAAAACCCACTAAGGATTGTAACGCCACGGAGTAAGTAAGTAAGTAAGTAAATATAATATTTTGACATACGTTTTGACAATACGTTTCTAATAATTCCACCATTCCCGGTAACAAGTCCTGATGAGAAAAAAGGAGAAGGAACAGTTAGTGGATGACCCTTGGTAGCAGTGGCTATGCTAAGCGGCTGCTGCCATTAAATACCAAGCAACGTCTTAGTCGACATACATTGACAGTACTAACAAATCGTGCTTGTCATTAGACGAGTGAAGGCGAGTTTCCTCGTCTTAAATTTGGATCCCACAGACTAAAGTACAGCAATAACAGAAAAGTCCCCGATCTCCCAGGTTAGGGATTGGTCGTAGTTTCACCCAATAAAAAATCTGGTGTTACGATTAAGAAAAGAAACCGGAATAATCAAATTACGACTACTACACCAGCAAAGATGTAGGGACCAAAAAACTCAGAGTGGCTCGTAAAAATGGTGAACTGTTGCGTCCGTACATTCCAAATCCCCAAAATCTGGAGGAAAGCTAGAGTGGTGGCCCTCTTAAAACCAGGAAAGGATCCGGCGGATACAAAGAGTTTTAGAGCTGTTTATCTTTTGTGTCATCCTTTCCTGAACAAGCAGGCTTTAGAACCGAAAAATGCTGCTGCAGTCAAACTCTTAATCTCACCCAACATACTGAAGATGGGTTTGAACGGAAAGAAATAACAGGAGTAGCGTTCATAGACCTGACTGCCGCCTATGACACAGTTAACCATTAATGGCTGCTTGTAAGACTCTACGAAATTACAAAGAATTTTGGGGCATCAAAAAAATGGAGTCCCACAGGGAAGTGTCCTCGCACCGATGCTACAAACATTTACACCAACGACCAACCCAAAAACCAACAAACAAACAAGTTTATTTACGCGGATGATACAGCCGTGGCAGCTCAGGGAAGTACCTTCAATGAAGTCGAAGTAAAACTGACAGATGCCCTAGGAAACTTAGCACTATACTATGACGAAAACCATCTGAAACCCAATCCTACAAAAACCCAGGTTTGTGCTTTTGACCTTAGAAACAAGCATGCCCGAAGGACACTGAAACTCCGTCTTATCGATATCACTGTCAAGATGCCAAGAAAAAAGTAAGCGCCAGAAATAATATCATCCGCAAACTAACAAATACAAAATGGAGAACACAACCACACACTCTCTGTACTTCTGCCTTAGCATTATGCTTTGCTACCGCCGAGTTTGGAGCACCAGCACCAGTGTGGGAAAACTCTGTTCACGCTAAAAACGTCGATGTTGCTTTAAATGAAACGGTTCATATAATATCTGGTTGCCTGAAGACACTTGCTATTAGAAGAGAGGTCACGTCAGAGATAGAACGAAAGTAGCAGAAGACGGATCGAAGACACACCTTGTATGATATACCTATGGCCAGCGTCAGCTACTAGACATTTTGCCCCCTCAGAGGAAATGGCTGATGGACACAATTTGCTGTATCCCACATGGAAATACAAAATTTAAAGCTGTTGGTGTTCCGGACACGGAAAGTAAGTAAGTACCAGCAAAGATATAGGATTTAAGGATTGCGACATGTAATATCCAATCCCTATAAATACTATAAGATCACCAAAATCTGCTCAATGACCTAGACAAGTATAAAATGCATGTAAAAATCCTGCAAGAAATTAGATAGGTGGGCACTTGCACCTTGCATTATAAATAAGGAAAACAAGTATATAATAATCTATAGTGAGTAGCCGACGTTATTGAAAGGACAACACTAAAGTGGAACTGGGCAGGTCATGTAGCAAGATCAGTTGATGACCGGTGGACAAAAAGAATTTTGGAATGTAGACCCCAAATACAAGCTAACAGAAACAGCAGAACAAGAACATAGGATGCTAAGAATGAAAGATAAAAAAATACAAGACAGTCCTTTCGTATTAAGGATTGAAAAATTAACTTTTTTCATTCTCATTTATCATTATATTCATAAGAATTTGGATGTTGTCAGTGAGGAGCATGGTGAAAAATTCTGGTAAAACATAAAGACAGAGCAAATTCGGTAACAAAGACGATGTAATCTGGCCAGTTTTTGGTTTTCAATAGAGAAGATTTTAGAAGATGTGTATTTATTCAGGTTTTCTAGCATTTTAACTCCTGGTAGGGTTTTATTTGCAACAACTAGCTGTAAGTCGCCTAAACCACTTCCTAAATTGGTTATTTTTTTGGCTGAGTTGTGATTTAAATTGTGTTTCAGATATCCTAATCTGATTAGATGTGTCGGAAACAAAAAAATAAAACACTAAATCATGAAGAGGATGTCAATAAGGAATGGAAAAATACTTTGGGGAATTGAATGAATAATTTAACAAAATTAATTGTTTAATTCTCTAAAACTGAAAAAAAAGGAAAATTTTCTGATATTTAACAGATTTGTTTAACAGAATTACTGAAGTGGGAAAAATGGCTGACGAATGAAGAAGCATTATATTAGTTCTTGTTTACAAAAACTCATAAAAGGTCATAAAACTACTTGGTCATACAATGAAAATACTACCCTGGGCGAAGAGTTGCTGAGTCCATGCAAGTCCATGGAATCAAGATACAAATATGAAGAAATATAATTAGGGAAGTCTACATTGGCATAAAGACCAAAGAAAATAATAACGATATAGTTGTAGAACATTAATTTGTATGTATGTATACAAATGTATCTATGACAACGTTATGTAGTACTCTAATATTTTATTTTGAAATATTTGAATGGTTTTTTTATTAATCTGACAAGTGTGTTCCACAAAATTGAATAAAAGCTTAGTTGTGCCCTTGACAAGCATATTTCACTTATATAACGGAACAATATATTGATTATGAGAAGTAGGATCTGACTGAAAAGTTTATTTACGTTTCCCACCAACAGGAGAATAAGTTGAACTGTTAAATAAATAATAGTGTCAAATAATTGAATTAAATAAATATACCAAACATACATCCGTGAAACAAACATAAATCCATTCTGCCAGATCAAGAATTTGTAATACCATTTTAATATTTGTTATAAATGTTAGATTAGCTGAAAGTAGTGGTTTCAATATTGCACCAAATAAGAATTTTGACTATATATTCATCTTGTGCTTAAACTTATTCCAAGTCATAATTACCTCAATGTCTATTGGTTTCGACCTATTATGTAAACTAGTGCTTGCTGCAAATTTATTTCCAGAACTATGAGGTTCTGAAGTACTGTGTGTCCTTCCAGCTCTTTTGGCAATGGGTTTTGCTATAGTAATTGTACTGCGTTCATCCACATTATCCTTTTGTTTTTCAATTAATTTAAGATCTAATATACTGTTTGCTCTAAAATTATTGAAACATTGTGTTAAAACAGGTGGAGAAACAATTCATCAAAGTTTAATACAAATACAAAAAATCTGTCAAGTTCTAATATTTTGATGAGTTTCGTTATCCAGCTATGGTTTTGTACTACTAGTCTGTCCTGTGGTGGGGAAGGCAGGTGACAAAATTATGACAAATAAACAGACCAAATTTAGAACACCCTTAAAGCTCAGCTTGGCTACATATAATGCCAGATCCCTACCAACAGAAGAAATAATCACAGGGAGAGAAGTAGAAATGTCAAAAAATAAAACAGAATGTGATAGAGAGACCAGATGATGACCTATACAGATTCTGTCACCTAGAATGAGTTCAGTCTCGAAGTTATTAGACCTTTTAAAATGGGTCAGCCTACAGAATGTAATCTAGGGCTAGAGAACCACAACAGACTGAAAAGTTTGCAGTGGAATAGTTAAAAAATCCACCTCATTGAATCTATCTAATACATATTTAAATCCTTTTTGCTACTTTTTTAACATATGTGGAAAAGTTTTTCAACGGTATGGAAAATAGAAAGACATATTTAGCACAACAATGCTTAAGTACCTATTCAGAAAGTGAAACATAATGAAAAAGAACATCCATGCTTGCAATACAGAAAAACTTGAGAAGGTGAAAATCTAAAGCTGTAAGTATGATGAAAACTAAGAAATATCATGAAATAAGCTGGATGCCTAGATCAGCTTAGAAAGCACTTTACATTTATATTAACACATTCTTCAATAGTGTAGAACCATATGATAAAGGTATTTTACCTGATTTTAACTTCATTCCGTTCACAAGGAAATCCGTTGCAAAAGGCTTTTGTTAAGGTAATATGTGTTGTAGTTGCTGTAAGAATTTCTCCCTGATAAGTACTGTCGTCGGAACACTTAATAGAAACCATGTATCCAATCCACTGTGCCATTTTTTTATAAATACTTAGGCACAACAAATTTAGGTTTCTCTTATTAAAGTTTAAGTATTGTACTTTGCAGCCTATATTTTATTATATATATTTTTTTATTTCATTGAATGAGAATACACTATGCTCATAGTAACAGCTGTTTTTACTATTATTGATATTGACATTTGACAATCTCAGCAAGTCAGCAGTGAAGGCGGTGTTGTTCGGTGGCGGTGGTGTAGGTGAGTGAAGTTTGAAAAGAAAATACAGTACAGTCTAACAAAGATTAAAATATGCTAAAGAAGCCAAAAAGCTAAATATAGAAATTTTATTAAAATTATGTACATGTTAAAAAAATATATACGATACAAGTAACTCAAGATAATTTAAAATAAAATCAAAATATTCTTTGTTGACCTAAGAATAATAAAATATTGAAAGTGGTATTTTAAGAATCGATAAAAACAAAAAGTTTAGATCTATTTAGAATTTCCATCGAGTTAGATTCTAACTCGATGAGAATTTCTAAATACCTATTAAGGCACAGAAATATTCTGACGGTAGCGCACCTACAATTTTCCTCTAGGGGGGTTTGGTTGAACACTAAAATTTTTTTTATGATAATAATATTTGTGGATTATGAGAAAGCATTCGACACAGTAAACCACCAGAAAATGCTAGAAGCTTTAAAAGAGTGCCGAATAGATCACCGCTACACCACTGTCATCAAAAATATCTATGATAATGCCACGGCATGCGTCAGATTCCATGAAGATACACACAAGTTCAACATTCATCGTGGAGTTCGCCAGGGCGACACCATTTCACCAAAACTGTTTACAACATTATTGGAATACATGTGTAAGCGTGCAAACCTAGACGAAAAGGGCATAAACATAAATGGAGAGCAGCTTAGTCACCTCAGGTTCGAGGACGATATAGTCCTGATAACAGACCGCATAGATCATGCCATCGAAATGTGCGAAAGACTCTACCATGCCTCTACACAAGTGGGTTTAAAGATCAATAACTCAAAAACACAAGTGATGACAAACCTTGTTCTGAGTGAGAACATCAACATAGCTGGAACAAGTATATAACAAACATCAGCATACAAATATCTGGGACACGAAATTCGCTTAAGTAGAGATAACCAGACCAATGAACTAATACGTAGAATAGGGTTGACATGGGCAGCTTATGGAAAGCTAAGAGATGTTTTCCAATCAGCTCTTCCCATCTGCTTGAAAAGAAAAGTCTTCGATCAATGTGTGCTGCCGGTTCTAACCTATGGTGCGGAGACGCTAACACTTACTAAGACGTCCGCAAACAAAATTCGAACAACACAGAGGGCAATGGAACGGTCCATGTTGGGATTAACCCTGAGAGACCGAATACCCAACACAGAATTGCGCCGTAGATCGGGAGTAACCGACGCAATCAAAAGAATATCAACCTTAAAATGGAACTGGGCAGGGCACGTGTAATGTGAGCGTAGCAAGTGAGTGAGAAGTTGGAATAAAGGAAGTAGCATAGAAAAGATAATAATTATTCGAGATAATTATTATATATTCCGAATTAAATAAGGGATAATTAATACAGTTAACTTATACATTTAAATTATACAAAGTATAACAATTGACCTAGTTATGGCATTGTTTGATAATTGTTTTAAACGTATAAAAAGCACGAAACACCCGTGACCCAAATAGAAGCAATAACGCCAAAACTGCAACTCAGCGAACCTACGACCTTGGTACTAGAACCGGTGTTGAAAGTACGACCACAATAAAACAAGAAGAAACGACGGACGTCGGGTAGTCGGTAGTTGGTAGTCAGTCAGTCAGTAGTAATAACGGGGGCGCCGTAACTGCCGCCCAGGGCAGTGATCGCCGGACGCGATAGCGTCCAGTACGCGAGACAGTCGGTGATTTTCCGGGGGCCGGGTATCTTCTGTCAGAATTCGCGTGTAGTCCGGTTATTGTGGCAGCTCGAAAGTTCGCAACCCTCAACTGACCGAGTTCCAGAAGACTGAACGTGTCGTGGTTGAAGCCCTAACATACACATAAGGTAACAGATTTCTTATACTAACCTGTGTAATTATATTAGTACCTCTGTCAACTTTTCACTATCTTGCTACATCGTCTCCCGACGCGCAGAATAACGTGTTAACGATTGTATTAGGAACTTCAGGGTAGATTCAATATATTGTTGACTCTAATATGGTTTTTTTTTTAATGTTCCTTCGTCCGACTCACTAGAGACTAGGAGAACACGAGAATTCTGCGTATACCTATCTCCGGCTTCAAAAGTAAGCCCATAACCTCTACTCTTTACAGGACCTGAGACCGAGGAGTTCTTACCCCTATCCCGAAATCCCTTATCTTCTCGTAAATCCACGAAGACGAGCCAGCCCTCCAGACCAGTGTGACCAGTATTCCTTGCAGCCGCTCGCAGGGTTAGCATCCCTTGAGGATCTATTGTGTATTTCATTTGGTGACAGCGTTTCCATTACCCTCATATAACGCTCTCATTCCCCATTCTTTTACACACGTCGCGAGAACGAAGGACGGCAGATGGACAAAACGCAATCTTGAGTGGAGACCCAGACAAGATGCCTTTAGGAATAGAGGACGACCACCAACAAGATGGACGGATGACCTGAAACGGACACACCAAAATTGGATGCAGGCGGCTCAGGACAGAAATTTGTGGGGTGAACTACGGGAGGCCTATGTTCAGCAGTGGACGAGTATGGGCTGAATGATGATGATGATGACCTCTATTTTGAGTCCTTAAAATGTATGGTAGAATACCAACGAAAGTATTGAACTGGACACCGCATGGAAGAAGAAAGCAAGGTAGACCCAGATTAAGTTGGAGAGAAGGAATCGATAAAGACTTAAGAGAGAAGGGATTTGAAGAAAACCTCTGGAACGACCGAGATAAATGGAGACTGGAAATCAGAAGACGGCGTAGAACGTTATAAACTGATTGATATATTATATAAAATGTATGGTAACAGTGTTGGAATTGGGCCATGGGGGGGGGGGTAACCCCCAAAACCCCCCCTGGGTGCGCTACTGTATGCTGAGATTAAGGTACCCATTATTAAAGGGAAAACTTAATTCAAAACTATACTACGTACTATTAGTAGGTACCACGACATTATGGTTTATAAGTTTATAGATTGTATATTGCAAAGTGATATTTTTTGATACCCGATCTTTTCCGCGATCAGCCGATACTTCTATCGTTTGATGATTTTTTCTCTTGCTATTTTGAGTCCCCCTAGTCTAGTCTCCCCATTCTACTTATGTGAGCATTCCATTCCTTTTGCTGTTTAATATTATAATGTAATTTTACTGGCTGTATAAATTTTTGATATATGTTAAATCGATAGATTAATTTTCAGTCAATAATCGTGACTTAATCCCATATAAAATAAACACATTATTTAACTTGAACATGCCACAAGAAAACAGTTTCAGAACCTTATACATTTCTGATTTCATCTGTGTTAAATATTTCGGTTTTGCAATACAGTGTTGTTAAGGCATCCTGCCAGTATCTATATTTGCTTTTTGTACTTGACATCTCACCTTTCCCTCAAGGTCTCCATAGCTTGACAGTGTAATCCTTAAGGTATTTTATTTCCATTACTTGTTCATCATCATTGTTCATCATCATCATCAACATTGTTGTACGATGTGACGCCATCGATTTGTAATTTAAATCTGGTTGGTTTTTGACCGATTACTATTGCTTTGGTTTTCAGAGTTGAAATTTTCATATTAACTATTCTGCTTTTGTGTTGAATCTGTGGACTAGTATTTGTAGACTCTCTTCATTTTGGGCTAGCAATATATTGCATCATTCTTATATTTATCTCTGAAATACCATAAAGATTTATTGTAAGTAGTAATAGCTAACTACCCTATAATCTGCATGTTCAGTGTCAATTTCCCACAGATATTCTATAGCAGTACGCATGCAGTGCTTACTGATTGATTGAACACCTATTAGGGGAAATGTGTATATCAATCATCTTTGGCCTTTAAATTATCGACACTAATAAACATTTTTAGCAAAAAATCTATAGAAAAAAAAACAAGAATACTTTGACTGAGATCAATCATAATCCACTTGGTCCACATTCTTTGGACAAAATGACATAAGTACCTATTGCTCATAGACCGTAGGTGATTTGTGTTATTGCTAATGGATGCCCAATAATAGCCCAATAATAGCTACAAAATTATTGGCATAATTCGCTATAATAAAATTCGTTAATAAAACGACAAGTTCGTCTTCTTTGCCGATTAAATTATCATATAAGAAGCAATGAGAAGTGTTAAGCCGTCGTTTGAGGCGTCGAGTTCGCAGCAACAGACTCAGGGCGCGACCTGTCTGACGTTTTTACGTAATGCACAGTAACGTGGCCGTGACCGTGAGTCCATTTGACGCACTGGTGAATGGACTGCGTTCTTAATATCCGAGACGAGCTCACGAGGGACCACTCTACTTTCATTTCACATAAACTCTGTGGGGAGAACAGCAAATTCAATACGACCAGCCCCAAGCTGGACGTGTAGTTTGTAGGATGTACCTCACTTTAGAGACTACTGGTAGATGAAAAGATTTCTCAGCGGTGACTCATCAAACATGCGAAGTGGGCCGTTATATCCACCCGCGTTCACTTGTTTGTCCTCACAGAGCTACCGGGTAGGTGTTCGTGTAGCAACAGAGGTACTGAGGAGAGGGTGGAGCCCACGCTTTGGCAGCCAGCTACTGTCATCTGGAGACGGACTCGCAGGGCATTGGTTCTGCCAGAATAGGATAGAGTTCCTTCTGGGCGTTGGCTAAACCCTTCATACCCCCTACTATACCCACAATCGGTGCTTGTTGGGTAGTCTTGTTATCATTCAGAGATCCCAGAATTTACAACCCGCGGGGAAATCTTCGTCAAACTTCATTCATTTTGATACGGATTCCTTAATGGGTATGAGATCTGTCTTTGCTTGGGTTTCCCAGGCTGCGAATTACGCCCGCTGCGCAAATGCGTCCTGTCAACACGGGTTGTTTGCGGCAGGTTTGCGCCTAGACCGAAGATCGCGTAGTGTCTTAGTTGTTCTTGGAATGGAAACGCAATACAAGTGATGACACCGCCTTCCAAACGATAACGATGATAAAAAACATGCGTCGTACTAAATACTTTTATCCAGGATTTTACATTAATTTTGTACTGAAAATTCACGATAAAAAAATACCAAATAAATTATTTGGTGAAAGCTTTATCGAAAATCTCCATAACAACAAGTTTGTTATATCAATATTTTGACTGATACCTATATTCCATCCGTCATAATAACGCATTAACTATATTTTTAATGGAGGCTTTACAAAGACCTCAGATCATTTGCCATAATCAGAAAAATGTGGATTATTCAGTTCATGATGTTAAATGGATACCTTGTTCCGCTAAGTTTGTGACACTTGGAGGAAAATCGAATGGATCTGGTATTATTGAAGTATATTCGTTAACTAGTGAGAATGTTGAGAAAGTACATGAATTTGGCAAAAAAGAACATTTTAAGTGTGGTACGTTTGAAGCATCGAGTTTAAGAAATAGACATTTAGCTACCGGTGATTTCTCTGGGAGATTACAAGTGTGGTAATGTACTTATATATTTTTTCTATAGTTTGAATAGTGTATTAAACGAAATTAATGACAACTTAAAAAGCATTATTTTTCTTGATTATACTTAATTATGAATAAAAACAAATAATTCGATGATTGCTGCTTTTGTGATTATTTTAAGATCATCAATCTATCCAATTAGTAATTTTCCTACACTATGTTTGGTTTCTTTAGGTCTTTACTCTTACTGATTTTATTAAAGGAGACTTTGTTGAACGTCTAATTGCTTTAACTACCTGTCGAGTCTTTATTACAGTTTATGCATCATAAGTGTATGCATCATGAGTCAATACTGACAAAATATTTTTCCGCAAATCGCCAGGAAATTTTGACATTCCTGTCAAAATTTCTTGAAGAAAAAGTCAGGACTTCCTTACTGTAAGAAAATGTCATTCACAGACCACTATGATCTGTGATGTCATTTCCTTACTGTAAGGAAATGATATTTCCGTACAGTTGTTAGTGTTCTACATAAATGATAGAAAACACATTGCTTATAAGGAATTAATTGATATTTTGAAAACATCAAGCTCTGGAGGAGTCCCAGGAATGGAAATTTCATCATCACTTATCATTTTACTTTCGAGAACACCAGCAATTAAATTTATAAGCGTCAAGTTTGACAATTCAACCTCAATACGTTTCCATAGTAACCCAAGTAATTTTATTAGGAATTTCAAAGCACCATTTATTTGGGAATAAAATTATCGCGTTTTTTTTAAATCAATCAATATCTGTCGAATTTTAAACGATTTGCGGAAAAATAGTATGTTTACCTCGTAAGAAAAGCCACATTCCTGGACTCTGTGTTGCTAAGTCTCGGCTTGCGCCTCGACTTAGCAATCTTCACAGTCGTCCAGGAATGTTAAGCTTTTCCTACCCGGTAAACAATATACTAATGTAGACCATAAGAGTTATAGTCCAGGAAACGAAGCTTAAAATAGGACACAACCTCGCAAATTTTTCAGAAAACAATAATTTGCATCAAAATTTGGGACTAAATTCAACTTACTCTCTACTTCAGAATCTATATTGTACCGACGGGTGCTTTTTACTTTTTAAGGGTCGTATTTGACCCTATTTTTTGGTCTTATTACCAAAAAAGAGTAAATTTTTGTTCAGATGAATTAAGTAATGATTGTCTATACTCTAATTATAATTGTTGACTAGTTAAACCCTTTAAAAATTTATTATTAAGGGTGAAAACTACCCCATAAAATGGGTAATATTTGATGTCATATCTCCTAAACCTGTTGTTCGATTTAAGTAATTTTTTAATATTATGTTATAGCCTTATTCCTTGACAATATAGTTTTAATAATATGGTTGCTAAACAGGTAAATTTTCATTGTATACCGGGTGTATGAATCAAACAGTTTTTTCTTAAAGTTTGCATCACCCTGTAGAATATTCTAGCATTTATAAAATATGGAGATTAAAACCTAACTATAGCCTCATGTTTTCTCAACATTTTGTTTTTTGATTCATTCGCTTATGTTGGATAATACAAAAGTTAGGTAGTTTAACAACTAGCCATGTTTTTCATCAATACAGACGATTTAACTCACCAACAAAATTAACCCCACCACCTTTATTATTGTTTTCTTTACATTAACTGTGACAGTTTGTTTCCTAAATTTGTGTCATCGAAGGATTTTTGACATATAGTCGTTGTACGATATTGTCGCAAATCGGTTTCCGTGTTAATAACAATTCTTGAACATTGTGAGCGAATACTGTTTAAGTTGAAATTTTAGTGCTTATTTATAGCTTGTTATTTTAAAAATGTCGATCAGATAGCTCAGCGGCCTGTGCGGCTGCCTCTCATTCGCTTCACTGTCGAATGGTTCAGTGGATGTGGGATCGAGCCCCAGCTCGGTGTACAGAAAACAAAAAGTCTAACGCAGTAGTTTAAAATTCTAGATGAATCTGCGGCTTAGACTAGGATATGCTGGGATCTGATCGGCCTATGGTGGAGCAGTATGGTGGAGAGATAAGGGCTTGTGGCTCGGTGATACTCCTCCATAGATCCCTACTGGACGGGCGTAACGCCTAAAAAACCGGATATATATATATATATATATATATATATATATATATATATATATATATATATATTGTAGTTTTGAGTTTCTTGAACCGTATTATATTTAATGTAAAATTAATATTTCTTGGGTTAGGTTCAATAAAGATATGTTACATGTGGAACTAGATTTTATTTTCCATTGCAATTAATCAACGTTTCGGCAGGAAACCCTTGCCTTTGTCAAGATTCTAAAATGTGTATAAATATAAGGACAAACAGATATTGTAAAATATGTATATATATATATATATATATACATATATATATATATATATATATATATATATATATAATATATATATATATATATATATATATATGACTTACCGAAACGTAAAACGTGACACAGACATTAACGAACTGACATATAAAAGTTGATCTCAATGTTTACTGTCATTAGTATATAATTATTTTTATATGGGCGTATCGTTGATGTTTTTGAAAAAGGTAAGGTGGAGATATGTTATGACTTTAAGAGCTTTTTATGATGTTATATTGTTATTGTTTAAATCAGATTGAAATATATTTTATTTAGGTTTTGTGTATCTTTTTTGTCATTTATTATAAATAAAAAGAAACACCAACGCAATAACAACTTACTTGCTGTCTACTTACAATTTAAAACTGTCTACTAATTTCATGAACTTATATCTTATTTAATACATTAATGAACATGAATAAACCTAATGGTACGCCTATTAAAATGTAAACAAACACGCTTCCTCATTTCCTCATCTTAAATAATGTAAATTGTATGTACTTACAAATGAAATGAGAGATCGGGGTGTAAATATTTCGTTTATATTATTTCACTTTTCACAAATATCACTCAAAATACAGCCAAAATATCGAAAAACAACTTTTACTAAAAAGTAAACAAACATGGAACAGCATTTGAAGTTTGACGTAGATCCATAAGACAGAGAAATGTAAACAACCGTTGCCATTTATAAATGGTTTTCAGTGCTTCTACACATAAAATAATTGATTGATATCTATTATACGCTATTATTAAATGATAATGCACACTATGTGCACACTTTATATTTTGATTAAAATGAAAGTATATTAATCTAACCAATAAATTATTATTTGAGTTTGATAGCACCTGTAGAGTATAAAATACGGAGTAATATTTTCAGCGACTCGCGAATAAGAAATTTTAAAACAAAACGTGACAACAGTTGAAGGTACTGAGAATGTGACCTATTCAAATAATTTTGACTTCACAATTTTATGTAAATAACTGAGTCCATCTGTGTTTATACGTCCATGGGTAAAAAGCTTGGCCAAAGCCTGGATAATTTTATTTCCACCTAGTTTGACGATCCGTCATCACCAGGGGATTTGTTATTTTTAATTTCTAAAAGTGATGTTTTGATTTCGTATGGAGTTATTTCTGGCATTAATTTTGATCCCTGATTTGTGATTTTGGACAGGGGCTGATCTTGCCTTTCGTCGGTGCTCTCATATATTTCGCAATATAAGGATTCGACAACCTCAAGGATTTTGGTTCTATCAGTAGTAATGTTTCCATCTCTTTTTTTGTTTTGTACATATTTTTGTTGCCTGTGTTGTTATATATTTCGCCTCAAAACTTTGAAACTTTTGTTTTCTTGAATTATTTTAATTATTTCTCTTGTTTCTCTTACGTATTTTCGGATTGACCGGTGGATCTTCTTCTTCTTCATTTGCCATCTCCTCTAAGAATGGCAATTCGCACTTTCGATACTTATTCACCCAACTTATTCTTAATATTTGTAGGCTCATAACTCGAAGACTTCTGATCTGTCCGAAACATCTTTCTTTAATGTCCAAGCCTCCAACCCATAAAATAATTTTGAAATTTAATATAATAAATAATTAAGAAATTGAAATGTCTCTGCTGCAGAGTACTTTTTTTCAGTTTTTTGAAAGAATTTCTTGCCTGTCCTATTCTTGCCTTAATCTCTTCTGTGTACTCATTATTTTCGTTAATTATTGTACCCACATAATTATATTTTTCAACTTTTTTGATTTGTTCTCCATGTATTGTTATGCATTCTTGGCGCTGTTGGGCTTTTGTAATTACCATAAATTGTGTCTTTTTGTGTTTAGGGACAGTCCGTTTACTTCACTGACTTCTACCACTCTGTCAACAATTTGTTGTAAATCCTCAAGACATTCCGCTAATAAAATAGTGTGGTCGGCAAACCGTATATTATTGATTGGTCGGCCCATGGACGTATAAACATAGATGGACACAGCAATAAGATACCTTTAACACACAATGTTTTGAAGCTTCGATAGAATGTGATGCTTCCGCAATAAGCATAAACGTGCTTGAATATTTACTCGCGGGTAATTATTCAGATTTTAAAAATTGGAAGTAGTAATAATGTATAAAAACACGTTCAAAGAATTTAAAAAAACGAGAGTTTACCTATTAACAAATCACGTCTTTATAGAAAAATTAAAATACAATTTTATTTGCTTTAAAATTAATACAATTAAATATAATTGAATTCAAGTTAATTTTTTAATAGGTATCAAAATAATGCTACAATAAAAAATCTTTATATTTTCTCCTAAATTTGCTACCCAAATAGTTCGATCGTCAATATTATTTGGAAACCTAGATAGAAAAATAAATGAGTTTTATTCATTTCACTAATTTATTTGTATCCATGAGAAATATTAAATTAAAAAGGTACTAAACAGATCTTTTTTAATCAGGTGACGTCTACTTACAATATAAAAATGTCTACTAATATCATAAACTCATATCTTATTCAATGCATTAATGAACATGAATAAACCCAATGGTACGCCTATTAAAATGTAAACAAACACGCTTCCTCATTTCCTCATCTTAAATAATGTAAATTTATGTACTTACAAATGAAATGAGAGATCGGGATGTAAATATTTCCTTTATTTTATTTCACTTTTTATAAATATTACTCAAAATACAGCCAAAATATCGAAAAACAACTTTTTCTCATATACTGTAAAAAGTAAACAAACATGGAACAGCATTTGAAGTTTGACGTATATCCATAAGGCAGAGAAATGTAAACAACCGTTGCCATTTATAAATAGGTTTCAGTGCTTTTACATATAAAATAATTGATTGATATTTATTATACGCTATTATTAAATGATAATGCACACTTGATATTTTGATTACAATTAAATATATTAATCTAACCAATAAATTATTATTTTTGTTTGATAGCACCTGTAGAGTATAAAATACGGAGTAAAGTTTTTAGCGACTCGCGAATAAGAAATTTTAAAACAAAACGTGACAACAGTTGAAGGTGCTGAGAATGTGACCTATTCAAATAATTTTGACTACACAATTTTATGTAAATAACTGAGTCCATCTGTGTTTATACGTCCATGGGTCTGCCGTTTACTTTTATTCCCATAGTTAGTTCTTCTAGTGCTTCCTGGATTATTTCCTCTGAACACAAATTGAACAAAGTAGGAGGCAGGACACAGACCTGCCTGACGCCCCTCTCAATCTGTATTTCATTTGAAAAGACGTTGTTCTCTTTTACCACAGCGATCTGATTATAATAGATAGCGCTAATCATCCTAATGTTTTTCATATCTAAGTTTTTCTTTTCAAGTAATTCGATAAGACGGTTATGTCTGACCTTATCGACGGCTTTGTTGTATTCTAAGAAACACATATATATTGGCTGATTAACATTCATGCATCTTTCCACAAGTACATTTACAGCGAACAGGGCTTTCCTAGTTCCCAGTGCATTTCTAAATCCACATTGTGTCACTTATGTCCTGCTCAAGTTTGTTGTGTATTCTCCGGTGTATAATTTTTTAAAATATTTTGAGCGTATCACTCATTAAACTTAATATTATGTGTACAGGTATTTCGCCCGGATCTGGGATCTGTTGCCTTGTTAATACTATCTCAGTCCGTTCATCGTTAAATAGCTCTTGAATATATTCCTGCCATCTGTTAAGCCTTTCACCGACGTTTATAATTATTTTGCCGTTTTTATCCAGCAGTATGTTTAATTTTTTCTTAATGTTAGTGCCTGTTATTTCCCTAATTTTTTTTATGAAGGTTTAAGTTATCATGTTTCTCTACCAACTGTTCAATCTCTTGGCATGTGTCACTATACTTCTGTATGTATAATATTATACACCTTTTTGTCTTTGGTTTTATAAGATCTACTTGCTTCCATGAGATCCAGAATCTCATTTTTGTTCTTGATCAGCTTAGGTGTTAGAGTTGTCTTACATATGCGTATAAGAGCATTTTTTAACATATGCGATTTCCTGTTCGCATCTTCAGTAGGAATAATTTCTATTTTGGTGAGCTCTTCTTTAATTTTTAGTGTGATTTACTCTTTTGTTGATGAATCTTTTAAACGAGATACTGGTATCCTTTCTACTTTAGTTTTATATCCACAAGCTTTTTTAGATTATTTCTAAACCTTCCTACAACTGGGTTGTGATCTGATCTCACATCATCTTCGAGGTACGATTTTACTGATTTTATGGAATTTCGGTATTGTTTGGGGATGAGCAGGTAGTCCAATATAATTCAGAAGAGAACCACGGCCAAGGAGGATTGGCTTTCATGGTCAACCGAAGAATAGAACACCAGATTGTGAAATACTCAGCAGTGTCGGAAAGAGTGATCTATCTTGTATTACAACTGAATAAACGATATAGCTTACAGATAATACACTGCTATGCTCCAACTTCCACTGCAGATGACGAGTTAATTGCACAACTCTACGAAGATATAACGCGAGCTAAAGACCTAGAAAAAACACACTATGTTATCATCACCGGAGATTTTAATGCAAAAATAGGGCGGCGAATACCAGGTGACTCAGACTACATAGGACATTTCGGTCTAGGCAACAGAAACACCAGAGGAGAAACATTAACAAATTACGTAAGTACCGAAAAAATGTTTTGCCTGAACACGTTCTATAAAAAACAAATACAAATAAAGTGGACATGGCGTAGTCCTGACGGTCAGGTTAAGAATGAAATAGATTTTATCCTTTCCAGTGATAGATCAATATGTAAAAACATCGAGGTATTGAACAAATTTAACACCGGCAGTGACCATAGACTAGTTCGTGCTGATATAGGTACGTATTAACGTAAAGAGAGAAAGACGAAAACTATTAACAACAAACCCTTTACCGACGTAGACATCCTAGCGAGTAATAAAGAGAAATACCAAGAGGAATTAGCACGAAAACTAGTAGCAAATACCTTTTAGCACAAGAATATAGATGAACTAGCTGAGAAAATAACTAAAGACATACAAACAGTCACTAAGAAACTTTGTTGCAGAATAAGAAAACAAAAGGAAGCTAAACTAAAACCCGAAACTCTAGAACAGATAGAGAAAAGAAGAAGAACGAACAGAGATAACCCGGACTATAAAGCGCGCAACAGAAGCGTTAAGAAAAATATTCGAAAAGACCTCAGAGTTTATAGAACAAACCAGATTCTTGAAACCATAGAAAACAATAAGAACATGAAAGTACTAAAAACATGTAAATCCACTGGCAGGAATAAAATCATAAAGGTAAAACACGACCTTGGAACATTGTGCTCGCATAAGGAAGAGATCGTTAGAGAAATCCGAAAATTTTATGAGAAGCTGTATACTTCTACTATTCCGAATCCCGGTATACTAACAAAACATATCTTAAATATGGGCTCAGAGGACTTCCCTGAAATAATAACATCAGAAATTAGAGCCGCCCTAAAACAAATGAAAAATGGGAAAACACCAGGAGAATAAAATTACTTCAGACATGCTAAAAATGGGAGGCACTGCATTAGAAGAGGCAATAAGAGCATTACTTAATAAATGCCTATTGTAAGGACAAATACCGAAGACATGGAAAAATACGGAAGTCATTCTACTCCATAAAAAGGGGACGCCGCAAATATAGAAAACTACCGACCAATAAGCTTATTGTCACACCTTTACAAACTACTAATCCGAATAATAACAAATAGATTGACAGCTAAACTACATGCATACCAACCAGTGGAGCAAGCATGCTTTCGTAAGGGTTTTAGCACTATCGATCACTTGCAAACAATTCGGACCATTATTGAAAAAACAATAGAGTACAACATACCACTATATCTGGCATTTGTCGATTATCACAAAGCATTCGACAGTATCGAGAAATGGGCTTTATTAACAGCATTGGACGACGCCAGAGTAGATTCAAGATATGCTGCCCTCCTTAAGAATATATACGATGATGCTACTTTTCACTTAAAAATAGATGATAATCTGGAAACTATGAAAATAGACCTTGGCAAAGGTGTGAGACAGTGCGACACCATCTCACCCAAGTTATTTACTTTGGCATTAGAAAATGTTTTCAAACAACTAAATTGGGCCGAAAATGGATTAAAAATAGATGGAGTATATCTTAACCACTTGCGTTTTGCAGACGACATAGTACTAATAAGTACAGATATCCGTGAACTAAAATCAATGCTACAAGATTTAAATCACAAATCGAATCAAATAGGATTAAAAATGAATATCGACAAAACAAAAATATTAAGCAACAGCCTAGAAAACATCACGATAGATAACATCAATATAGAAAAGGTAGAACAATATATATATATATATATATATATATATATATATATATATATATATATATATATATATATATAGGACATGCAATTAAAAACGAAAAGGAAAATCAAACCCTAGAAATTAAAAGAAGGACACAATTATCATGGGCTTCTTTTGGTAAGTTGAGCTTCATTTTAAAAAACAGAAAAATCTATGACACTTGTATACTACCAGTTGCAACTTATGGATTGGAAACTATGGCAATAACAAGAAAAATGGCATAACAATTAAGAGTAACTCAACGGGCCATGTAGAGGGCCATGTTAAATATAAGCCTCAGAGACAAAATTCCTAACACCGAAATACGTCGAAGAACTAAAGTAACCGACATCATGGGAAAAATAGCGACATTGAGATGGCAATGGGTAGCACATGCAGCAAGACAAGACACCAACAGATGGTCTCATAAAGTGACATTCTGGAGACCTCGAGAAACAAAAAGAAGCGTGGGAAGATCTAAAAAGAGATGGATAGACGATATAACTGCTCTAGCTGGAAAGCAGTGGATGAGAATTGCAAAAAATAGGAAAGCGTGGAAGCAATTGGAGGAGGCCTATGTCCAACATTGTTTAAATAAAGGCTGAAGAAGAAGAGCAAGAAGAGCAGGTAGTCAATTTGATCGGTGGATATCTATTTAATTTTTTCATTGTTGTATAGTTGGAGCAGTTTTTTTTTCGTCAGCTGTCTTCTTTTACCTATTAGATCTGTGGTATTTTGGCTTAGTTTTTCTTTATGGGTCAGAACGGTCGAGCAGCACGTCCTTTCCATTTTTTTTTATAGCCTTTGTTATGCCGTCATTTGTTTGATCCATATCTTCTATTTCACTTTGCAAGTCTTGTATATGTCTGGTTAGTGTATATTCATACAGGTCGATAAAGGTACATTTTTGTTAATTACAGTTTTTTTGATAAAACGAATAATTTTTGAGTTATTAGCAAAAAACTGATTGAAAACATTGATTTTTTCGATATATAAAACTAAAACCTTCGACAGCAAAAAATAGGAAAACTGGTAATAACTTAGCTTATAATTAAGTTTTCTACCAATTTTTGCTGTCAAAATATAAATAATTTCTACCCACGAGATGGGATGGCAACTACCCTCATGGTAAAATCGCCTTTCGGCATCATATAGATTTTGATCCTTGGACTATCCATTCCTTATTCTCAAATTTTGAAGTAAATCGATCTTTTCCTAAAAACTTGTAGGTAAAAACCTTCGTTTCCTGGACTATCTCTTTCGAGTCACCACTCTCTAATTATCTTAGAGTAGAGCTCATCATCCCTTAAAACAGAGTGAGATTATACCCATTTTTGTGTGTAACTGTACATGTTAGACGGTTCTTATAATTTATTATTAATTATGAAAAATGTTTTAGGGATTTGGAGGATCCTATTTGGCCAGTATATAAAAGTACTGCTCATACCGCTATCATAAATTCCATTGACGGTGTGGCGGGAACAAGTTCTGGATGTGGTGCACCAGAAATAGTGACGGGCTCTAGAGATGGTATGAATATAAAAGCTTTGCAATATAGCTGAAAATATACTAAAGATATTATTATGTGATACAAATAAAAATCTCTAAGAATTTTTCTCAAACATTTTTTAATTTGTCTTCAGATTATTTTGACCTCCATGTGTTTAACACTTCCTGCAGATATTTTAATTGAGGCATCCAGAGGACAAGAGTATATTCTGCTGTTTATCACTTCTAAAACCATCTTAATAAAATGACTCATCAGGTTAATGATTATTCTGTAGTCTTCGCATGTTTTTTTATATAGTTACGAAGATCGAATTTAACGAGCATTTTGTAATTTTACCAGTTTCTAAGTTTTTGTTAAAACGACAATATAAGCTAAGTGTGTTTGTTTATCTTTCTTTTTGACCATGTATGCATTTTGGTTTTTAGAGAGGTTTAGCATATTTGTCATTTTGTTTGGAATCTTTCTTAAACTAATCTTCTCATAGGTCAAGTGTCGAGTTTTCCTAGTCCCTCGAAAAAGGACTAGGTTGTGCCGTTAATTTTGTTTTACTTTCTTTTAGTAGGAAATTCTGTCATTTCTATTATTACGTTTCAATTTTTTTATCTAAATATACCCCATCCTAAATCTATAGATTCACGTCCCAAAGCGCTCCATTGTGTCCTTCAAAACACCTGAGCGCCGGCTGCAAGGTGAACATGCTTGTACCTGGAACTCTCTTTTCTCTTTTTTAATCCCCCATTTCCCATCCAGACAAGTATCGTTACAACTGTCCATATTAAAGTGATCTGAAATACACTAAAACAAATAAACAAACATAACATATTATAAGTTCCATATACCTATAGCTTTTTTCATATAAAAATGATTGCACATCATTCAAGATTTACGACGTCAGAACCCCACAGCGTAGAAAAAACGTCAGAATAGTTAATAAGTAACGAATTTTTAAAATGTCAACTATTTGTCAAACTATTATATTAACAGTAAATACATTTAGTTTTAAGACTACTGCAACATACTAAAATACATAAGAAAACAACAACAAGGTATAAAAAATGCTTATTAAAAGCTTAAAATTTTTATTTTAAAGATCTTTTCGGAATTGAATCATTCCATCATCAGTTTAATAAAAAGTTGTTATAAACATTGTATGCCCACATAAAAACATTGGAAGGAGCGTTGTCTAAAAGCAATAAACATTTCACTTCTTCTGGCGGTAATCCCAATTATGCTCCTCTTATGCTAAATTTTATTGAAATTGTTTGTAAAACACAGTTTTACTGACCGGATTTGTTGTCCGTTATATCCGAAGTCCGTTAAATAGAGGTCCTTTATATCGAGGTTTTACTGCACTACTTTAGTTGTTTTGGCATAGCACAATCACAATACACAACAATAATAATTTTAAAGCTATTAATCTAAATTTAATATCTATTTATAAATTCAATTTATTAATATATAATATATTATGATCAAATTGTGTAAGAAATCAAAACATAAACAAAATTCTTACTCTAAAAAAGCGGCAACACTTTATATTATTTCGCTACACGCTACACTGTCATTAAAATTTGAAATATTCCCGTATCAGTTGCGTACAATTGTTTAATCTATTTAATTAAAATTATTATTTTGTGGAATAGTAGACAAAGAGTTATTTCATAAAATTTATATTATTAATAATAACAAATGCTTTTGCTTATTTAATCAATATTATTCTAAAATTCCCAATATAATGATGATTCCATTTTTCTTATTATACCATGTTGACGCCTATGAAAGATCGAGTAGTTCCGTATGGGTTTCGTATTAATAGCTGTGAATGTGAGTGTTGAACTCTAAGGTTGACGTTCTGGAAATTTTAAATATAAGTGACGCCACTTTATATAAATTCTGACGTGCAACGCTTTTACTTGAAAAATGGTATAATCGAGTAAGTGAGTAATACGAAAACTACTAAATGATCAAAAATATATTCTTAATAAAAAAACTATAAACAGTAAAAATTTATTTGTGTTTACAGGTACCGTTATGGTGTGGGATGTAAGACAAAAAGATACTCCTGTAGCTAAATTCGTGCCATCAACAGAAACGTCTGCAAGGGATTGTTGGTCAGTTGCATTTGGCAACTCATATAATAATGAAGAAAGGGTTGTTGCTGCGGGATATGATAACGGAGATATTAAACTGTTCGATCTTAAAACTATGTCATTGCGTTGGTCTAAGTGTCTTAAAAATGGTGTAAGTATAATGTACATAGTAGCCATATTTTCATCTTCTCCTCCTCTTCCTGTAATTCTTACCTCCAGAAAATAACAGTATTAATTAACAACAATATAAAACACAACAAAATAAAATTTTACAGTAGGCGGTTCTGTAGACTATAACGTAATTTTATTATTTATTAATTATTTTAATTACACATAAATATTTATAAGAACTATATAAAACAGTTAAATACAAATTTAAAAAGTTACATACAATCGTTATTAAAATAGCTAAAAATAGCCAGAAAACTGCAGAAGCATAAACTTGTTAAATCATCATTATCATCATCAACCTGTACGCGTCCACTGCTAGACATAGGTCTCCGTCAGCTCTTTTCATATGTCTCTCCCCATCCATCTGCATCCAGTTACTGCTAACACGCTTCGGATCGTCAGTCCGCCTGGTTGGTGGGCGGCTTCTGCTCTTTAGTGCTTCTTGTCTTAGCCTCCACTTGACAATACGTTTTGTCCATCGGCGCTCAGATAATCTGGTGACGTGTTCTATCCAATTTCGATAGCTTCCGCTCTTTTTGTTCTACGACGTATTTTTGTGGTTTGGATTCTGTCTTTCAGACAGACACCTAACATCTGGTACTCCATAGTCCTCTGAGTCAAACGAATATTGTTTACTATCTTTTCTCGTCTTTTTACAATACAGAACACAACAAACACAACAGGCACACAACCACTATAAACGAATCAGAAATGAAACCAATACTTTAGTTAGACAAATAAAAAAGGAACACTTGCAGGTTTTCTAAAAACAGATGGAACACGATTTCTACGGAACACAAAAAGAAATTTGGAGAATGATCAGAGGACAAAGACAAGAGATAAACGAACTAATAATAACGAAACACCTTCAGAAAGAAACATAAGTAGACTACTTTCGATCCCTATTTGCTAAAGCTGACGATAATCAACCACCAACACCAGAGGTGACGACAAACGACGAAATTGAGGAGAAAGAGGTAATGGAAGCATTAAGGAAATTAAAAAATAGAAAATCACTAGGAGAGGACAGAATACCGAACGAACTCCTTAAGTACGGAGGACCAGATCTGACCAAACAACTATTAAAACTAATCCAAAAATAATAGAACTAAAATCCTCAAGAATGGAGATCAAGCATCCTAATACCTCCCTTTAAAAAGGGAGACAAATCGGACTCGAAAACACTAAAATTAACAACCAAAGTGATAACAAATAAATTGAATAAAATTATAACACTAGCAGAAGAACAACAATGTTTTAGGTCGGGAAGATCATGCCCCGACACTATATTTAAAATGAGGCAAGTGCAAGAAAAATCATTAGAATACAACAAACTGGTATACCTACGTTTCGTGGGCCTTACAAAGGCATTTGACCGGGTCAAATTAAAAGACGTTATCTACTTACTGTATGCAAGAGAGATATCTCTAGGAATAATCAAAACGATCGAAAATATCTACCAACACAACACAATAAAAGTAAAAGTAGAAGAAGAACTAACCGACCCTATTAAAGCTGGCAATGGGATAATACGAGGAGATTCCCTGAGTCCTCTATTGTTCAACCTGATTAAAGACGAAATAATAAAAAAAGGATACCAAACGGGAGAAAAACAACTTAAAATAATCTGCAATGCAGTCGACGCAATGCTACTCTCTCAAAGTGAAGATGATTTACAATGTACGCTGTACCAATTTAATATAACTGCCAGAAAATTTAACATTTAATTTCCCCAAAAAAGTCAAAATGCATGGTTACAACAACAAATTTTAAGATGTAAATTCGAGCTGGAAGGTCAGATAATAGAACAAGTGATGGAATTTAAATATCTAGGTATCACATTATCTATAGTTGGACAATTTTCAATTAAAGGTGACTAATCTAGAAATTCAACTAAACGGTAGTGGCCACCATGTAAAATGTCAGCAGTAAATACTTACTGTGGTCATTTTTATTGTGTATGCTTCGCCCATGCAAATAAGTGTAAAAGTAATATAGTCCCATACAATTTGCCCCCGTAACAATATAAATTGGTGTGATTTACGAGTGTATAGTGAGACAAGTTCATGGAGTAGTTTGAAACATCGGTAAACTTGTCAATAGTTGCTGTTCTATATATATTTACAGTCTTAGAAAGAATCAGAAAATATGATATTTTAGTTTATTCGTTCTACATATTTTATGTGCATAGGCGTAGTGTGTTTTTTTCTTGGGAATATATTTATTAAATAGACTTTATTATTAACTTTAAAGTATTTTTGAGGTAAGTAAAGTAAATTTGAGACAAGTTTATTCTTTATATAGTATTATCCTATTAATGGCCGCTCAATATACGAAGAGAAATTTGACAATTAATTTATTAGATTGGATTAAAAACACATAAATTCAGACTAATTTACAACCAAACTGATTTTTTTTTTCTCATTTTAAAAGAAAACAGTAAAATTTTTAATAAAGAAACATATTTTACCTTAAAAATTAAATTTTAAGGTGAAAATTTTCGAAACATTCGAAGTGTAGATGTATTTTACACCTTTTACATAAATAAATAGTATTACTTTTGCACATCCTACATTCTTGCACTATCGTCTCTTTTTGTAATGTGGCCTATTGTCGAATCTGGTTTCATCTGGTAAAGCAAATTTAGATTGACATCCATGTACTAAGTTTGACACTGATGTAGCGGTTTCTTCACTATTATAAATTATAAATATAAATCTACGTCGGCTTATGCTTTCTCTTATAATGAGCACTTCTTTATCCTCATCCTTTGACTAATGCATATTAACTTGAAGCAGAGTGTGAACTAGATAATATACATACATGCTAATATATATATTTTTAAATCTATGTTATTCATTATAAAATCGTGAAGGTTATTCTGCAATACATAAATATTTGTAAAATATAGAATGCTCTCAATTACTTTTTTATCAAAAAAGAGTGAAAAAACTTAAATGTATGACTTGCCTCAATGGTTGGCTTTTATATTGTCTAAATATCAGTCAGACTGATGTTGAATTACTACTACTGAGCACGACAACAGTATCTGTTGTTATAACTTGAGACAAATTTGAATTTATTATTTTTGCTTAAAATATGTGCAATCTATGTCGGTGTTTCTCCATATAGATATTAGTTTATTGTATTCTATTATATGCTTCTTGCTAGTTGATGAAATATGTCATAGTTTTGCAGCGTTTTGACAGAACTTGTCTACCAGAAAGTGTCTTCTTTTTACCTAAAATATCCCTAAAACCAAACTATGTGTGTATTAGTTGTTATTCGAATTTTCTATAGATTCTATTGTGAATTATTTTTAGAAAAGTTTTGAGTAAATAACTAGTTAAGCTAATGATTCTATATTCCTGACACTTTTTTGCATTAGGTTTCTTTGATAGAGTAACTTTGTAGTTTTACTTTAGATAATGATATTTCTTATTATTTCTTTACAGGTGGTTGGAATTCAATTTGATCGAAAAAATATTCCCATGAATAAACTGGTCGCAACAACGTTGGAATCTAAGATATTCTGTTATGATGTTAAGACTAAACACCATAAGAAAGGATTTGCTTGCGTGACAGAGAAAGCACACTCTTCCACGGTGTGGACCGTTAAGCATTTGCCTCAAAATAGAGATATATTTATGACGACAGGTGGGGCTGGCAGTTTATGCTTATGGAAATAGTAAGTATCAAGTCATATCTTATTTTTTTTTCAAACTTGTTCACAATCTCAGAGTTGAAGGTGAACACACTGACTATGTGAAAATCATGCGTGGAGTGAGGCAAGGCTGTATTTTGTCTCCTCTAATCTGCAATCTGTATTCTGAAAGAATATTTATCAAAGCTTTACACGAAACTGAAAAAGGTATTCTACTAAATGGTTATCGTTTGATTAAAATTTTTAAATAATTATTTTTTACTGTATTTCAAGGTATTTTATTGTTGTTTTTATCGGGGTTATTTTAAAATTACTCAATAAATCGTTGAATTTATTTACGAAATTGAAAAATATTTAAATTAATGTTTTATTCTTTTTTTAAGTGCTAGATTTTTTCTCCTATAAGACTAAATATATTGGTTTTCTCGTAGTTTGCATAGTTAACAGTAGTTTTGTTGTCATTACTGAAAAATTCAGTAATACTGGATATCTTACTAGCTATTATATACCCAGATCTAAAAAAAAGTCAAAAAGTATTACAACATTTAAAAAACATTTTTTAAACACTCAATGTGGCAATTTGATAGAAAGATTTCTACAGAATGTTATATTATAATTTAAACTACGAGAAATCGAATACCTTTAGTCTTTTACAGGATAAAATCACTGGCAACGAAAAAAGAATAAAACATTAATTTAAATATTTTTCAACTTTGTAAGTAAATTCAATCATTTATTGATTTGTTTTAAAATAACCCTAATAAAAACAACAACAAAATACCTTAAAATGATGTAAAAA
This sequence comes from Diabrotica balteata, assembly GCA_918026665.1. NCBI lineage: Eukaryota > Metazoa > Arthropoda > Insecta > Coleoptera > Chrysomelidae > Diabrotica > Diabrotica balteata. The sequence goes on along the minus strand of OU898277.1, from coordinate 149,903,191 downwards.
TAATTAAAGTTTTAATCAAACAATAACGTAACCTTAAAATATGAACATTTATAATAAATATCTTAATATTTTGATATTCTTACCTCACAAATTCACGAACAACAAATAATACCAATCGCACATAATGAATGTGCATAACCAAAAGTCTTTATTTATTCTTCAAACAATTATAAAAAATGTATTTCCAACTTCTTATGGAAGACGATTTCTTCATACAAATTAGAAATGTTTGGACAGGCTTTTAAATTCCCCGCCCATTGTGAGAATCATCAAAGTTGGAAATGTAAACATAAGTGTGTATCGGTAGAAGGCGACTTATAATGCTGGATTATCTTTTTAGCAATGGCGAGAGAAATGTTGTAAGAGTGTATTGCCGAGCGATTTACACTTGGTGGAGGATCATTTATGGTAGAGGATGCATATCTTTTGACGCTCACGTCGAGTTAGTTTTTATCTAGAATTAGACATTTACTATGCATTGGTACGTGACAATGTTTCTAAACGACCATGTGTTACCATTCATGATTATTCTTTTAGACTAGACTCTGACTAGACCTTACATTAGGTAATGTAAGTCTATAAAACCTCACCATCTACAGGGGGTCATATAAGATGCCCCCAGTTTCATTTTTTAATATCACACAATTTAAGAGTCTATTGCATTTACCTGAATAAATAGGGTAAAACACCCAGTAGTCAGCCTTTTAGTGAGAATCTTAATTTGTTTCAATTGCATATAAAAAAATAAAGACGTTAAATAAAAACAAATATTTTTATCAGAAACTTTGTTTATTAAATTATCGAAAGAGATTAACTAAATGTTATTATTATGTTATAATTATAAAAAAAAACAACACTTAACAAAATATTGCACTTTTCACCAGTAGTCAGCCTCATTTCTCCACAAGTCAGCCATGTCTATACCCTGTAGTCAGCCACTTACTTATTCTTGCATGTTGGACATAGAAACTCTTTATTATATACATTCTCATAAACGTCACCAACAAATTCAGTACATTTTAGATGATACCACGCAGGACAATTGTCACAACCAATATTCTTTAATTCGTTTATTTCTGTGTCACTAGTCAGTTCCTCTTCACACGAGTCACACCTTATTCTGCTCACTGTGCATGTTGTACTATTCTTCCTCTTTTTACTGTTTTTGGACTTCAATAGCCTTTCGGCTTTTCTTTTTTGTAATTCTTCTTTTTTCTTTTCTCTTTCTTTCTCCTTCTTTTCCTTAGCTTCCAGTCTTTTAATTTTTTTAATCAATATATCGTTCTTTTTCTGCTCCTTAATTTCTTCCTTCTGCTTCTCAAACTGTCTCCACTCATCGGAGGAAATGGCTCCTATTCTATTAATAGACATCTTCTTTTTTATGGTCTTAGATGTACTAGGTAAAGTTAAATACTTACCTAACACGGGAGATAGATTTGTTGATTTGACAACAACATTGGACAAGATATTTATTCTGTTTTTGATATTTTTTGAACTGTCATTTAATTTGTTTTGCATATTTTGTGTATTATTTTCTTGCAAAATATCATTTTCGGTGGGGTTTGGGTTCCTGCACTCTTGATTTGTTATTTTTATATTCTCCGTAATGTAGTTATGGTTTTCTAAAAGTTCGTCTTCCATTCGATTTTCTTTGTCATCCTCCATCTTATCTTGGTTAATGTTTGTTTCTGTTTCAGATTCCTTAGGTGATATATTCAACTTATCATGTGTCGGAGGTTCTTTGTGACAGTTCAGATCTTCGGGCGTATTTGCATTAAATTCAGCAACTTCTGATGGCTGTGTTTCCTGGACTTCATTTTGTGGTATGACTTCAAATTCGGTTATAATTTCGAAGTCATTTAAGTCACTTTCTGTCAAGTTATTCAAATTATTTTCCAGTGTAGAATCACCTATATTTGGTAAAATTATATCAAAAACTTGAACTGGTTGTGACACTATGTCTGATTCAATATGTGTATGGTTAGGAAAACTTATGTCATTTATTTGTGTCTGGCTAATTGAATTTTCGGTTGAATTGAGACTTTCAGTATCGTTATTCTTTGCTGTATTTAAAACATCAACAACAATTTTCGAGTCAACTCCAGCATTTTTCAGCTCGTTACTAAGCTGATTAATTATCTTGATGGCGGTGTTCAAATGCCTATTCTTTATTTTCTTGTCTGGAGATTTAACATTCTTAGTGGAATTCTGATGTTTTTCAAGAATATTTTGTACACATTTTGAGTAATCCAAGGCATTTGGATTGTATGGATATAAGCCACACTTGCGAAAACCATTGCTGATAATTACAGGCAAATTTTCTTTTTCTAAAACTTTTTTGAGCAATGGACAAAACGTTGATTTGCTCAAAATATTATTAACATTTTCAGGACGAATTGCCCATTCGTGTACTGTATCTTTCCATTGTGACTTTAAAGGCTTAAATACACTTACATCTGCAGGCTGAATCAAATGTGTCGCATTTGGTGGAAGTGAGTAAAGGATAATACCGTTTTCGTAACAATATTCACTGAGCCGCATTGTTAAGTGGCTTTTATGTCCATCAACAAAAACGATAACTGGCTTTTTGATGTTTTTTTCTTCCACCCATGTGTTCAAACCTTTAACTATATAATCATAAAATATATCTGATTTCATCCACCCGGTTTCGGATTTTCCTAATAGCCATCCAGCAGGCATACTGTTTATAACATCTTTTGGTGGTCTTACATATGGAAACACTACACAAGGAGGCAAAATCTTCCCAGAAGCTGATATAAATACAAGAACTGTAACAGCCTCTTTTTCTTTGCCTTTTACGATTTTGTAGACATTCTTGTACCCTCTAGGTGCAATAACTTTTCCTGTTTTGGGACATATGTAGAAACTGGTTTCATCACCATTAAAAATACGATCTGGGTCAGTCAAAATATCAGTCGCGTTTATATCTTCTAAATGCTTCAGTAATTCAGTAAACCACTTCCGAATACTTTCTTCGGTTACTGCTGCTCGGCCCTTAGATATATTTTCGGGTGTCCTTTCACTTAACTCAGGATTTCGTCTAAGAAATGACTGGTACCATTTTTTTCCCGGCCTATTATTTACAAATGGGTTAGGTCTAGGTTTGTCCTCTTGGGAAATAATATTATGGACAGTATTAAGAAGATCGTCGCGTTTTAAAGGAAAGCCACATTTTGCTAAGGCTATGCACCACTCTTTCAAGGCAGTCTCTTCTTCTTTAGAAAGTACCGAGTCTGGTCCCATTTGACGTGGTACTTCTGGGACTCTTAAATGTAGCCGATCTTGTAGGGTTCCTCGTGGTACGCTAAAAACTCGACTAGCTTCTCTAATTGTCATCCCATTTCTTATTGCGGTCATAGCTTCTGACAATTGCTCTTCTTTATACTTGTGGATTGGTCTTTTCGACATGATGACAATCTGTAATAAAAGATTTTTATGTTAAAAACCCCTACCATAAATTTAATCCTAATTAAAAGGCATTAAGATCCAGTTTTATGTATCAGAACTAACGGCCGACTATTGGAGTTTAAAGTCTATTACTCGGCCCTCACCGTGCATTTACTTTTATACATGGCTGACTACTGGAAATCTAAGAAAATCGTAACAAACCAGTACTCAGCCCCTTGTGGCTGAGTACTGGATCAACCTTAAAAAATCGAGAACCCAGTAGTCGGCCCCCTAAATTAAAAGGCAATAAACAAATAAAATGCGTCTAATGATTAATTTTATCATAAAATAAACATTTTATAACATCATTACATAAAATCCACCAGAAATTACATAAAATTCATAGAAAAACTTACCGAAATCTCGAACACGTTTTTTCTACAAAAAATATTGCAACAGCGAATCGTCTAGACTTGTCTGTGGCGGGAGTGAAAATGAACGAGTACAGCTCATCAACCTGTGGTGCTATTAGTTCGGGGGTGTTCGTATTGACCAATGAAGGGACATAGATTTTGTCAACAGTCATTTCACTGGTTTAAACTAATTTCAACACTATTTACATTATAATAAAGACTGTAAAGGCCGACTACTGGTGCGAGGCTGACTATTGGGTGCTTTACCCTAACATGAAGATTATTTTTTAAATCCAGATGTCCATCGAATGTTTTTTATGTGGCCACACAATGTTTTTTAACAACTTTTTATTAAACTGATGATGGAATGATACAATTCCGAAAAGATCTTCTTTATAATAAAAATTTTTAAGCTTTTAATAAGCGCTTTTTTTATACCTTAATACACACGACCACCACGTGCTTTGGATTCCTCTTTTCACTCGTCCCGTTCTGCAATGTCATTCGGTTAACGTAAGACGAGAAATAGTCAGCCATTCATTGCCAGTTGATCTAATGGGGCTGAACAAATCACTAAAAGCATTTTTTTTAGCAGCTTTTAGCTTAAATTTCCTATTATTCGTTCCCTTTCAAATCCACTTATTGCTGATAATGATTGAACACGAGGTGTTGAACAATAATGCAATAATGTTTTGGTGGCAGTACCAAAAATAAAACTCACCATAAAGGCCAAACTTCTAAACAATAACAATAATATATAGTGTTTTTTTAAATAAAAACAATAAATAAAATATAAAGAACAGCTGCTACATTCCTCTTCAGATTGTTACAATGTGTTCATTATTAAGATATATTTATATTTAGGTACTAGATTACTAGTTACATTTTCAATATAGAACTATATAGCTTAATATAATAATTTTATTTTTTTTACCTTCATGACAAAAGCAAAACTTTATTATTGTATAAATAACAATTTATATAGATACACTCTTTCTATGCTAGTGCAAATTACAACCAATAGTTAAGACAAGTAAGCAAACACTTTTTGCACAAATACAAATCGATATTGACACACTATCTATCTCTATAATTTGTACAGATATATCACAGTTATACTTAATCTATATTTTATTTTTTAGCACATATCCCGATAAAGGGTAGAAAAAGATGCAGATGGAATACCTTATGGAATTCCAGGAGAGATATCTTGTTTACAAAATTCCACATTATCCGATCAGCCCATAACTTCTTTCGATTGGTGTGTCGATAAACAAGGATTAGCTGTTTGTTCTGCCTTTGATCAAACTATCAGAGTATTAATAGTAACTAAACTTAACTTATATTAAAATATAAAGTATTCAATTCAATTTATTTTATAAATTACTAAAATCTGACCTTATCTGGCATTAGATTTTGCTCTATATTTTCAAGGGAATGCCGTCCTATGTATGTTCTTCTTTTCAGTTTGTAATTTAGTAGTTTTTCAGTTAGTCCCTTTTATATACATATTGTGTTTATATGGTGTTTTCATTTTGTTGTGTGTACTTTTATTTCATCATTGATCGTGTAGGGAAAGAATTGTTGATCTTGAAAAGGGTCGACTTGAAAAAACCTGTTAATCTGGTTATTGAAGGATTATTATGATTATGTTTCTTATTTTGATTCCTAATCCTCCGAAGAGATTTCCTAATTTTGTATCTAAAGGTTTTAGTATATCCTCTTAAAGAATTGAGTAAAACTTTTTGATTTTTGATGAAAGAGCTTCTCAAGAAAACTTGCTTTCAGAATTATTTCATTTAGCAAATCCATAAAACAGTCAATCTTCTCTTGTTTAACCCGTAACTACTGACGTGGATGTTTCAGGACGTAGACACTGACATGCCGTATGTCATACCGCTGCCTATGCTCCTTTGTTTTCAATATGAATTTGTCTCATATCAATGTATTGGTTTTTTTCATCAACTACGGAATAATTCTTCACACTCCTGTAGAATAAAATACTGCTCCAAATAAAATAAACTTGATTTTTTTATTAAACTTTAAACTAATATTTAAAAAAAATGGAGGACTTTATTACAAAATCCTTTATAAATTGAATTACAAAAAAATTTTAGTAGGTATTGGTCACTAAAAATGGTAAAATACTGTTGAAAAACGGTAAGCATACGATCTACTAAATCCACCCCACCTACATTTTTATATTACTCCTTAATTACTTCTGGCCAGCAAACTTGTTCATAGGATTTATTTTTTTTTACCACCGCTTACAATAATCTATATTCCTCGAGGAAAAATAGTAGATAGCATTATTACTGGTTTGTTGTCAATCCACCGTGTGATGACCATTTTGGCATAATCTCTGTTTTTGATTTTATAAGTACCCTTTAAAGATTAAAAAAAAAAAGTGTTTCTGGTTGCATGAAACAATCACGTCACTAGATAACTGTGGAAATGTTGAACTCCCTTGATATATAATTATATCACATACAATTGGTATATCTTCATCGTCCAGAAGAATGAGGTTGATTTACAATAGACGTATCCGAAATAGCTGGCAAAGATATACATCTAGAAACATCGCTGGAATCACTTGTTTCTACAATAGGCGAAATAGATCTAGATATATCTTCAGAATTTGTTCTTGCTTCATCAGAACTCGACGTGTTGTTTTTATTTTCGAAATCTGGATCATTGTCATAGTCATCACTTGAAAAGTCATCATCCGATGCATCTGAATTATTGAGAAACTCTAATAATTCCTCTTTGATAATGCTGAAAATAAAAACTGTAACCAACAAATGTCCTATACGAAGTAGGTACATAAAAAAATGTTAACGTAGAGTTATTAGAATTATAAAGGATATAAACATTTTATGTTATTACTCAATATTTGTTTATTTTTTTGAAAAACTATACCGTTTACATTAATGTGCAATCTTTTAAGAAAACAGTGAATAAAAAATGTGCTGCAAATTATTTATGATTAAATAAATATTTGAAGATAGTACTTACCCTTTTTTCTCCAAACACGCTCACTACGACTGCTTTGTGCCATTGTCACAAAACAAATGAATTTATGCACGTGGTAGGCGGTAGCTGTCGGTTTCGTAGTTTCAAAATATTCCAATAGAGTGCCACACAGGGATATAAATTTATATATTATTTTTAGGAGGCGCTACGAGAATTCAAATGTTATGTTCTACCAATAGTACATTTTCGGTCAGGAGTTTAGGATCCGTAAACTTGTTGATCCGTAAACAACCGAAGGTTGTTGATCACTTTTTTAAACGCTTCAATATCTTTTGCAACGTGAAATATCTGTTCATTACTGAGGTTAGTCCAATCTCTGATATTCCTCAGCCAAGATTTCTTCTTTCTTTCCAGGCCTTTTTGTGCCCCTACTCTTCCTTGCATGATGACGTGCAAAGATTATTTATTGTTTGGAAGTATGTGGGCCAGATACGATGTTTTTCTTATTTTAATTGTGTTCATAAGCTTTCTGCCATGTCCAAGTCGGACATATCTGCCATATAGTCACATTTCGAATTTCTCTAATTTTTTTACGAATTGGTAAGTTTACAAATAATTATATCTATGATTATGATTTTTGATTCATTTATAAGAGTAATTGTCATCGTTTCAAGCCTGATTGGGGAAATTCATGTTTTAAATAAACTTCAATAGACACATAAAAAAATATAAATTTATTACTTTTAAATTATTACCAAAACCAAATTATTTATTTAAATAAACTGTCAGCCGAAAAACTGTCTCTTCCTTATTTGAACGGGAAAACATTCATCTTTCGGACGAACGCTAATGTCAGTTTTCAATTTTATATCTTCCAATTTACCTATAGATTTCATTTCAAAATTCTGAAGTATGGTTACTAATATTATTTTCAGCGCCATAACTGCAAAAGGTTTGCCTAAAATAATAATAAAATGAATATTAAAATTTGTATTGTGACAATATTACTAAAATTTAGGATTCTTATTCTTCATTTACCTCTTTCTAAAACTTGCACAGCAGACATATTGATAAATTAGTCGGCAAGGGAATCTATAATTTGCATTCCACATGCCGTTCATCATCAATAAAGAGTGTTTTTTAGAGGCAAGAAATATAAGTTGGTAACACTTTTTTAACTGTCGGCCATTTTGAGAGCTGTCAAGTGATAAATGTTAAGTTCGGTTTGGCATTTCGGCACAAATTGATTTGATGCTCAAACAACGCTTCCAAATTGTACAGATTTATTTTGAAAATTGCATTTCTGTTCGAAATACATATCGCGTACTACGTCCATTTTATGGTCGATATAATAGTCCATCGGAGCAAGTAATTCGATTTACCATGGAACGTTTCTGAACCACGTTTACTCTAAATGATAATATGCATCCGCAGCCGTATCGTACAGTGCACACATAAATTTTTCCTGCTGTAGAGCGTATCATACAGGAAGACCCGAATCAGTCTATCTGCCATCATGCGCAGAAGTTAGATACGTGTCTATCCACTTTATGAAAGATTTTGCGGAAAGATCTTGGTTTACGTGCTTACAAAATCCAACTTATTCAATCACGCAAGAATTGAAGGTACCTACATCATCGACTCGCAAGGCGCAGATTGTAGATTCAGTAATTGGGTCCAAAACGAGATTGTGATTCCGATTTTCATAAGCGAATTTTGTTCAGCGACGAAACTCACTTTTGGTTAAATGGCTACGTCAACAAACAAAACTGCCCTGTTTGGAGTTAAGATAATTCGCAAATGTATGTTGGAAAACCATTACATCCAGAAAACTGACTGTTTGGTGTGCTTTATGGTCTGGTGAAATCATTAAAATCATTAAACCGTACTTATTCAAACACGATGCTGGCCAGAACGTTATAGTTAATGGTGACCGCTATAGAGCGCTGATTACTGCCGTATTTATTTCTTAATTAAATAACTGTGATGTGCATGCGTTGTCGTTTTAATAAGATGGCACAAAATGTCACACAGCTCGTGCCACAGTTGATTGATTGAAGAAAATGTTTGGTAACTGCATAGTTACACGTTTTGGACCGTGAATAGGCCTCCAAGTTCGTGCGATTTAACATTGCTAGACTATTTTTGGTGGATATATGTGAAGGTGCTAATCTACGCCGATAAGAATGAAACGATTGACCACTTGGAGCACAACATTTGCCGCGACATTGCCGATATACGGCGACAAATATTGGAAAAAGTGATGAAATTGAACCTGCAGATTATACTACGTCAGAGCTAGAAATTAAGGTTATGTACCAGAAATATTATTTAAATTATAATGCTAAAAGATTATCTTTCAAACAAAGTCAATTTTATGTTAATTTATACAAATCATCTTTGTTTTATTCCATTTCAAAGTTCTATACCTCTAAAAAAAACATCTTTACAATGCTTCCATAAAGTGTGAAAATGCTATTCCCATATATATATATATATATATATATATATAATATATATATATATATATATATATATATATATATATATATATATAAATATATATTAGGGATTCTACAGTATTCACTGCCTTCCTTGGCTCAATCGTTTCCATCTCTCTCTGTTATCTCATTCTCCATCGTTTAGGCCTCTCTTACTCATGGTCTCGTCTACTTCGTTTCTCTAGGATCTTCGGGGTAGTTCTCCTTTCCTCCTTCCTATGGGACTCCATGCGGTGATCTTCTTCATTCATCTGCTGTCGCTGGTTCTTCTTACATGTTCATACCACTTTAGTCTTTTTTTTATATATGTTAGTGTGTCTGGTTCTATTGATGTTCTTTGCTTTATCAAGCAAATCAAAAATTCTTTGCAAATCTCAAGACCAACTTAATCATAGCTGCTGAGGAAACTTGCGGAAAGACAAAAATAGCAAATACTAGCATGAGGATAACTGAAAGGTGGACGGACGAAATACGAAGGAAAATAAAGAACAAAAAAGAAAAATGGAAGAGATATCTAAGTACAAAGCGCCCTGAAGACTATGAGACATATAAAGAAAAAAGAAAAGAGGTTAAAATAGCTGTGAAAGCAGAAAAAAGGTCATGGGAAAAGTTTGGACTAAAAATGACAAATAATTATAGGGAAAATCAAAAACTCTTATATACGCATTAAAACAGCTCAGACAAAAGAAAGAAGAATGTCGAATGAAAGATTAACAAAACGAGTGTTTGCAACGAGAGTGCAAGGGAAAAACAAACGAGAAAGACCAAGAGTTAGGTGGGTAGACGAATTCAGAAAAGAAGTTAAGAAGAAAGGATTGACATAGGAAAATGCAGGACCGGAAAGCATGGAGACAACAGTGCAAAACTCCACCAGCCTTACACCTAACGATAGAAAGGCTTAGGACTAAGTAAGTAAGTAAGTAAGAAAGTCACATGTCAATTTTCAATATAAAATCTCAAACAATTTTCGATATATTGGAAAAAATCAATTTTCATTTTGTAACTTTTTTTATGAGTACATTTGTACTAAGGTAAGTTAAATTCAACGGAACTATTTTCTAATAACCTACCTTTTTATTACACCCTCTATAACAAATACGTAATTTAAAAAATTGTTTTTAAATTAATAAGTTCCTTTACAAACTAAACTTACACTTTTTATGTGTTCTCATTTTTTTTCTACGCAGATAGCAAAATCACCAAGTCTTAAGCTATATTAGATGAGTAGTAAGTTTCTCTATCGTCCCTATTCAGATTATTATTCTTAGTACTGACTTGATAATTAAGCCCTTATGTAAAAATACAACCGATTAAAGGTTTAAATGCTTTTTTTGTATTTCTGAATTTTTGGTTTCTAGCAGCTCTTATTCTTTTGGTATAGATCAGGAATGAGTGTCCCTGAACTCAGTTTTTTCCTTTAGCACATCTAATGCACATTTAATTCTTCTGGGTAAGATTATATTGTTTTTTTAATATTTGTATGATTGTATAATGCAAGTACATAAAATAAAGGGTACATAACGTGTACTAACCAATACAACTTCTTGGTCCAGCACTGAAAGGCATATATGCGTATGGGTGTCTCGTTTTCGTTGCTTCAGGGAGAAAATGTTCTGGATAAAATTCATCAGGTTTTTCCCAATACCTCTTATCTCGATGAATATTGAATATTGATATTATTACGCTGCATTTTTCTGGAATCAAATATCCTAAAAACAATATCTCGATTATTTAAAAGAAAAAAACTTAAAATAAAAAATATTCACTATTTAGTTATAGTGTATTTTTATGTATGAGAGAGTAATAAAACAATAAATTATATATGCAAATCCCTAAACTGTTAACATATAGGAAAACAATTTTAAATTGAGTATGACCACCAGGTATAAAGGTTGGAGCAGAATAGAATACAATAGTTGTGAGGGTTACTAATCCCTAAATAAGGTTGCCAGTGTCGAAGTGATGGAGGTTAACAGGTACTAATGAATTTGCAAGAAATGTAAGATGTTTATTTTATTGGTTATATATAACCAATAAAAGTTTAATAAGTACCTACCTATTTGCAAAATAAAGTTTAATTCTTTAGATAAAATAAAACGTTTTATTTTATCTGAAATGAGTGCATTCCACGAAGTAAGGGTTTCAACAATCAAACATTTAATTCTTTAATTCCAGGAATCTACGACAGTAATTGACTAGATAATTACCTTCTAAACTTATTCCACAGAAAATGTGATAGTGGGTTTTTCCATTTTGTAGGAAGGTCCAAGTGGCGTATTCAAAATTCTTAACAGTTCACTAAAAGTAGGTACTTCAGTTGCAAGGTGCAGTTTATTGTGTATACTAGTGTTATGGAAAATTTGGAAGTGCCGTGTAAACGCCGAAAAATTGGTCCTTTAACAGTTAATGAAAAAACATTAATATTTAATTGTTTTAAATCATTTACAGACAAACGTTTATGTGAAAGTGTTGATGAGACCGTTGAGTTAGTTAGCAGTACACTTGGTGTTGGGAAATCTACGATTTACAGAGTTATTAAAGAAGAGAAATGTGGTAGTTTTCAAATGCCACGTAATGCTCCAGGAAAACCAAAATTTCAAATAGAATATCATTTTAAAGAAGGATTTCGACGGAAAGGGCATGAATTCTTCTTTAGACAAGAATTTCCAACATTGGATAAAGTTCTTGTCTCAGTTCGAGATGATAAGGATTACCCAGAAATGAGTCGAAGTACGTTATGGAAACTTTTAAAAGAAATAGGCTTCCGCTGGAAAAAGAATCCCAGAAAGTCTATTTTATTAGAAAGAAGCGATATTGTCATATGGAGAAGACATTTTCTAAGAACCATAAAGGAAATGAGAAACCAAAAAAGAAAAATATTTTATCTTGATGAAACATGGATCAACGAGGGTCATACACCAAATAAATTTTGGCAGGATGAAACTGTTACAAGTCAAAGGCACGCTTTTGTAAATAACTTATCTACTGGTTTAAACCCACCATCAGGAAAGGGACGCAGGCTGATAATAGTACACATTGGCAGTTCAGACGGTTTTGTTGAAGGTGGTTTATTAACTTTTGAATGAACTCGTACCGGTGACTACCATGAAGACATGAACGCTGATGTCTTTCAAGAATGGTTCGAGCAAATGATAGATCTTCTTCCTAAGAACTGTGTAATAGTAATGGATAATGCAAGTTATCACTCCAGACTTATAGAAGGACTGCCCACAACCAAGTGGTTAAAAAAAGATTTGCAGAATTGGCATTGCATGAGTTCAAAAAATATTACGTACCATCCTGGATCTATAAGAAAGGAACTTTATTCGTTGTGTGCCCTTCATAAAGAAAAATTTAAAAAATACGAAATTGATGAAATTGCCAAAAATCGTGGAATGACAGTACTTAGATCCCCACCATATCATTGTGAATTAAACCCGATTGAACTGGTATGGGCACATATAAAGAGTGAAGTTTCAAGAAAAAATACCACTTTTAAAATTCATGATGTTAAACAGTTGTTTTTGGAGGCCGTAAATAGTGTAAAACCTGAAAACTGGGAAAAGGCAGTAAATCACACTATTAAAGAAGAGGAAAAAATGTGGAAGCTGGACAATATTACTGATAAAATGATCGAGCCAGTTATTATAAATCTTGGTTCTGAAAGTTCATCTTCTGAATCTGATTTGGATTTGTAACAAGTAGCTGTAAGTTTTATATTAATATTTTTATTCATCTATTTAACATACCTTAGACGGTTTTAAAAACTCTCTTTCTCTTTTGTAATTTTTAAAAATTAAAAAAAATGTGAATTTTTTAAAACCCTTTTTAATGTAGGCCAGTCAGTTCTAATATAGTGTGTGATAAAAGAGGTCACTTTTGTTTACATACACATAATACTTTATAACACTGAAATAATTCATTTATTTTTTACAATTATTCAAAGTTATTTTTCAATTAATCTTGAGCACGCCCATGGAGAGGTCGAAGGTACCAGTTAAAATTATGCTAATTACTCTCTCGTTCATAAAAATAAACTGTAGTAACTCAACTTCTTGCAGTTTATCATCAGCTTCTGTATTGTATAAATTGATTTTATATATAGTTTTACCCATTGTTTCTGACAGTTTAAAATTGATGCAAACCTTTTGAAGATAAACTAATTGAGATAAATGAATAATGGCATATAAAGTGTGTGTTACCAAGCGGCCCTTGCACTTCTCTTTATTAAATTTATTTTTAAAATTTTTCTTTCACAACTTTAATTTAAATGAGGTAAGGTCAAAATAGATAGACCTTGTTCTTCACCATCCACAGATAATCGAATAAATGAAGAAGGCCCCGAAATAACCAAAGAAGAAGTGATTCACGCAGTAAAATCTCAGAAAGATGGAAAAGCTACCGGTCCAGACAATATCTTCTGCTTCTTCTTCCTTCTAGTATGTAGGCTTTAAAGCCTGTTTCTTCTTCAATATTAGCCTCTATTAGCCAATTTAAGGTATATTCAATTTCTGTACTGCATAGAGGTAAAGACAAACATATACTTATTCTTGTTTTGCCCATGGTTCCTCAGAAGTGATAACAGGCCGACGCTATTTCATTTGGACCACGATTAGCAATTCCCTCGAACCAAAGATAGCTGTGTCCTGCATTTGTGGTCAGGTCAAAAATTGTGAAATTAAATGTTGATAATCTCCTTTTGTAATAAAATAAGGGGATATCGCCTGAATGTGTCGGTAGTACGGCTTGTAAGTCAAAACCAGCAGTAATGCAAATGTTGGATTTTGCAGATTTTGATTCATTTTCTTTTTCTTTTCTAATAAGTTCCACTTCTTGACGGTAAGTATTATAGGCCGCTTCTAATGTAGATTTATCACACTTTATCTAATTGAGATTTAACTTTCACACAGCGAGCAGAGGTCTTTTTGGGCTTAAAGAAGCTAATATTAAATTCCGTGTTAAATATGGTCCCAAACGTAGCGTAATTTCCGAACACCGAACCGTTTTCTTTGCAAAATTTTATATAATTTCGCATAATTCTATATAATTTTATATTATAATAAAATTTTATTTAATATTATATAATAATTGTTTCAAATATATGATGTGAGCGTTTTGGTCCCGTTCTTTATTTTATTAAATAAAATTTGAATTATGGTTGTTTGGAATATTTCCTTCAGCATAATAATTATTGTTATTGTTATATATTAACTTTTAATTGAAAATATTGCGAAAATATAACATTTGTTATGTTAGTCCATAGAAATTTATTTTTTTTAATGTAGTGAAATTCTAGTAATTTTTGTCAGTGAAATGTAGACACTTTTATAAATGTGACTTTGTCCACAAAGAGTTAATCCAACATCATTTGTTACACGAAACATAACCTACAATATTGTATAAAATTCAATCTTCTATGGTTCATGGTTCTTGACTTACATCTTACTACGTTTAACTAAATGAAACAAAATTGTTTACTCACAACACGAAAACAACAGATAAAAGTAGTTACAGGCAATGTTGCATTTATTTGGTATTAACGCTGATATTGCCAGATAGATATGAGTTTTTTCCTATTTTAGAACCATAGAGCAACAACTGCAGATAATGCCTGATGGTATAAAAAAAGAATCGATTTTTTACAAAAGCCATAAGGACGTATCTTTCTGGTGCCGAATTTAAAATTCGTTGTAGATGCTGTAGCATTAACAAATAGATTTTTTTTCTATTGGACTGCATTCAAAGGTCAGTTCACGAAAAAATTGCAGGTATTGCCATATGGTTTTCAAGGTGCTATATGTTCTATTGGTGAAGCTTTTCCATTCGTCATCGATTTGTATACCGTTTGTAGGTCTTGAGGATTACAAATTTGGGACGATTTTGATATTAGTGGTAAAATACTTTGGCATCTGTTAAAGCTACTTTTATTTTAAAGGTGTATCTTGCTAATGACTGGATCTGCAAAATCATTACTTTTCTT
The DNA here is from genome assembly GCA_918026665.1 of Diabrotica balteata. Classification (NCBI taxonomy): domain Eukaryota; kingdom Metazoa; phylum Arthropoda; class Insecta; order Coleoptera; family Chrysomelidae; genus Diabrotica; species Diabrotica balteata. Next base: position 149,887,916 of record OU898277.1, on the reverse strand, counting down.
ACTTCCATATATGCCGTAATCAAGGAACAACTGCATCTTTCGTAAAGATTCTGTTTTAATTCATCTAAATTCATCTAAAGCTACGCAAACGAGGTAATGTTAAATGTGATGTTGAAACAAAAATAGAAGACAAAATAATTTCCACAACTAACAATCCGTTTAAAAAGATATCGTTACTCTATAACGTGGTTATTATGGATTTACATATACGCGAGTTATGGGAGCCGGCCCTGTTCTAGTCATTCACCTAATGGCGGCTTCCCACGATCGGCAATTCTTGCACAATCGGGATGGTTACGCACCACAGACAGAGCTCTTCCTACGGTCCGTGACAGTCTGTGTAGGTCTTCTTTAATTCTTTAATTTATTTTTATTGGGTTTCATACATCGTATATATCGTTCCGGTTCTTATGCTCTGGCGCCGTAGAATTCAATAAACTTGTTCCATTTTGATACAAATTTAAAAAAAAACACATTTTTTAACAAAAACTTATAAAAAAAGTGGAAAACAACTTTGACAACACTACAGACAACTACTTGTGTCAGCGAATGAACAACTTCTGACTGCACTTTGCACTTGTGTGTTCAAACACGGACGCGTTCGGAACGCATCGCACAGGCATGTACAGTTGCGGTCACGGAATAGTTTACAGGTTCACGTATCTAGGAGCCCATTTTTAAATTTTTACTTCGTTTAAACGCACCTTTTACGTCAAAGTGACGTTGCCAGTGGTGTACTAGCTAGAATAGGTAGATTAAAATTAAAATATCAAAATATTTTACAAAATGAAAAATATAGAAAACAGTTTTTTGAATAAAATGGATTATGATCTTAATAACGAAAATAAAGAAGTCTTTTTTTTTAATATGCATTTTATTTTAAATCTATTTTATATTAAATAACGATAAACAATGATAAATAATAATTAATATTGGTGGAAGCCCCATTCTTGTCAATACAATTTTGCAGTCTTCTGTTCATAGATAGCACCAATCCCCTCATGTTATAGTTAACAAGCTCTTCCCATGCCTGCTCAATTGCTTCCCATAATTCAATTCTATTCCGTGGTCTAAGGTTTCTTTCATTTAGTTTCTTTGTTAACTCTGCCCACACATTTTCGACGGGGTTAAAGTCTGCACTACGGGAAGGCCACGGAAGAACATTAACATCAGTTTCTTCTAGCCATTCTCGAACAATTCTACTCGTATGCACCGGGCAATTGTCATGTTGGAAGATAAAGTCGTTGTTGGGAATCTCTGGATCACCGATGGCAACATTGTGTGCTCAATAATATGTTTGTAATATAATCCTGTTAACTTCTCCTCTACATGATAACAAACGCCCGGGCCTTCGGCACTTATCCATCCCCATACGTTGACAGAGAATCCTCCACTATTTCTTAAATGATGCGTATACTGTTCATCATACCTATGATTTCTCGGCCTATAAAACTCTTATTCGACCATTATTATACGACTGAAATACTTTTTCATCGGAAAATACAACCCTAGACCAAAAATTCTCATCGCGGTTTATAAATTCATTACAAAATTCAACTCGTCTCCTCTTGTGATCCTCAGTCAAAATAGGTTTCCGTGCAGCTACACAATTTAGCAGTCCACTTGCTTTAATTCTTCGACGTGCAGTGCGAATACTGCCTGGAAACGCTGCCTCTTCTCTTGCCTTTTGAGCTGTGGCAAAAGGAGATTCTCTCAAATAATCTACTCACATCTCATCCTGTTGATCTGTGGAAATCTTCTGCCCTCCTGAACCGCCCAACCGTGCTATAGAGTGAAAATTATCCCATCTTTGTTTAATCTTCCATATGCACATATGACTCACGTTCAAATCAGCAGCAACTTGCCTTAGTGACCAACCTTCTTCGAGTTTGGCAATTGCTCTTGCTTTTTGCGCATAATTCAAATGTATTCTAACCATTTTGGAAGAGTTTAATATACTTTTATTTTATTGTTGAACACTCGCGAAAGCATTGACGTTTTGAAATTTTTTGACTTTGACATTTATCAAATCCGTACGACACTGCAATTTTACAGTATTACAATATAAAAAGTAAGGTGTAAACTATTCCGTGACCGCAACTGTACCGACCTTTGATGTTACCGACTCTCGATGGATACGTCGCACCAGCACAGACGTGCCTGTGCCACCACGGACGAGACATTTCCTATGGTGCCTGGGTGCGGCCTAGTCAGCGTCCGTCTGCAATATCGCCGATCGTGGGAAGCCGTTTTAAGAATGATGATCCAGGATTTGTGTTTTAATGAACTTTGTAATAAGATAAGTTTGCATTTTTATATTTATTTAATATCATTTTACCATTGCATTTTTTAACTAGAAATTTTTCAGTCTTTTCGTAAAATTGAAGAAAGAAACATTATAGCTTTATATAAAAATTGTCCGATCTTTTTCGATTTTTTGTAGTTTTTTAATAAAGCAATTATTTTTTAAAAATAGTTTTCTTGTCCGCAAGTCGCGCATTTCATAATTTCATAATAAAAATAATTTAACATATTAAATAAAATTAAAATTTAAGATTTTGAGTTTACTACTTACCTTCTAAATCAAATTCTCGTTCTGATTTCCGAACAATGAAACTAGCAATCGGAAACAAACGCATTACCTCTTTAATTACCATATCAAAATAGACGAACTTCTCTAAATGAGATTCTTTAATTTCATGTTTTTCATCACCCACTATCTCATATATTTCTCGCACTATTTTTTCTTGGATTTCAGGATACATTCCAAGAAGAACTAAAGTAAAAGAAGCAATCGACGATACCGTATCTTCAGACTAAAAGCAATATTAACATAATAATATTACATGCTATCATTATTATTTACCAAAATATGTATAAGGACAGACTAAAAAGGCGAGAAAAGTAGGTATTCTAAAGAACTTTTCATAGACCTGAATTAAATAGTACTTCCTTCTTCCCTCCGTACCTTGTACATTACTAACGTTAGCTATCATATATTGTCTATCATAGTTTCATTCACAGCAGCTCTGAAGAATGATGTCAAAGTTTGTTTAAAACACTCCTGTATGTTAGAAAGCCATAACGTTCTTCTTCAACCGGAACCCCCTTTTATATATTTTATAAACTCCATAACGGAAAGCGTGGAATAAGGAATATATGGTTTTTGCAATTTTAGCTGTTTGGCAAAGAGCAATGGGCTACATGAAAAGTGCGCGAACCCACAATATATCTTAAACAACCTTAGGAAGGTACGTTAAGATGGAGAGGAATCCTGAAGACATAGAATATCCTTATTTAGGACGAAGAATAGTATTTTCGGAAAAAATAGAGTCAATGCTCGGTTATGGCAATCACTGCTTAGAAATAGAAAGAAGATTTTTTGGAATCACACAAAAATACGTGCGTAAATTGGCATACAGCTTATGCAAAGCAAATAATTTTAAAAAAATTATTCAGCGTGGCTAAAGCAAGTACTATAAAGAAATTGTTGGGTGGATTTCTTGCAAGGCACAAAGAATTATCACTAAGAATGCTTCATGGAATATTCTAAAAATAAGTTAAAATCCAGCATGAATGTTTAATTGTGATGAAACCGGTCTTACAATTGTGCAACATAAACATCACATAACTGTGGGGAAAAAGAAAAAAAATTGATGCAATCACCTCAGTCTAACGCAGATCTTTGTTAATCATATATATAAATATATATATATATATATATATATATATATATATATATATATATATTTATATATATATATATATATATATTTATATATATATATATATATTATATATATATATATATATATATATATATATATATATATATATATATATATATATATACAGTATAGGTAAAAATTTATGGTCGGTATGGTAAAATTTAACAGGATATCTAACGCAGATATAAAATCATATTTTCAGCGAATAGACAAAGATAACAATCATATTTCCCCTTGGTCTCCCCTCCACAAATATTTTTAACACCTATTGGCCATTAGTGAGACGAATAGTTCCGATCAGAGATATTTTACATATTCTCTGGTTCCGATCCTAATATACCTAAAAAACTAGAGGTGGGTCCTCCCGTTTTTTAAATTTTTATCGGAACCGTTTTTCGTAAACTGTAACTAGTTGATTCTCACTAATGAAATTAGCGAGTACACAAACATATTGGCTATTATCGTTTATGTGTATAAGTATTGAAGTGAAAGAACCTAACGAAGGATATATTTATTATAACTTGAAAAATAAATTAAACAATACAAATAGTACTTACATTTACATTAAATCGTACTTACATTTACATTACACGTTATTATTAAATCGCGAATCGTCTAAATTGACATTTAAAAACAAGTTTTTCTACTTTTCTTGTTAACCGTGTTCTTCTTTTATTTAAAATTAAACCAGATTTTAAACATGTGTTCACAAGGAAAAGATTTTGTTACAATTCTACAATATTTTATGAATATAGTGGCTAAGTTAGGATATACATGGCGATGGTTTTTCCACCACGGTAATGGACAGTTCCAATCTCCGTTCGAAATTTATTGTGGGTAATATATTATCAGACAAATACATGTCGACTTCTTGTATATCTCTCGATACAGTTGTATGTTTAGATGAGTCATGTCCAATTAATTCATCAAAAATACACAATGGACTTAAGTCATCTTTATCAGTTTCTTTTTCTTGACTAAACTTATTGATTTACTAAACTTATGCAAAGACTCGTTTCATCCGTTTTCTATAGGTGAAGAACCAGCTTTTAAAAAGTTTGCAGGGTGGATTCCTGGATATAAATCGCCAACAAGAAAAACTGTTAGATTCATTACTTCAGGAATGTTATGTCAAAACTGATTTGATAATAGATAAAATAAAAAGTCCTTTTTTCGACAATTCTGCAAAAAAACATTAAAAAAAAGTACCTTATCTTCAGAAAGGCTTTTAAAGTATTAATTACAACATAACAAAGTTCCCAAACGGCCAATCCAAGACGTGGAAACTAGGTAGAACTTCACCTATTACAGGTTAAAAAGAATGACTGAGTTAGAAGAGGCAATCCGTTTCACTTCTTCTTCTTTAAGTTCCATCTTCTATCGAAGGTTGGAAATCATCATGGCTATGCCGACTCTGTTGACTGCCGCTCTAAAAAGGTCTGCACTACTGCATTCAAACCATTCCCTTAAGTTCTTAAGCCAGGATATTCTTCGTCTTCCCACATTTCGCTTTTCTCGGATTTTGCCCTGCATAATAAGTTGTAATAATGCGTATTTTTGCCCTCTCATCACATGTCCCAAGTACTCAAGTTTTCGTCTTTTAATAGTTAATATTATTTCTGCCTCATTTCCTATCCTTCTAGTTACTTCAATGTTTGACATTTTTTGAATCCATGATATTCGTAGGATTCTTCTGTAACACCAAAATTCAAAGGCGGCCAACTTATTCAGATGAACTTGTTTTAGTGTCCAAGCTTTCAGACCATAAAGAAGAGTAGAGAACACGTAACATCGAAGCATTCTCAGGCGTAGTTCTAACCTTATATCCCGACAACAAAGAAACTTTTTAAGTTTAATAAATGATGTACGTGCTATTTCAATACGTGTCTTAATTTCTTTGGTTTGGTCTACATCTGATGTTATCCATGTTCCTAAGTATTTATAGTTATTAACACTCTTAATTGCAGTATCTTCAATAGTCAATTGGATATTTGTGCAGATTTAGTCATGATCATGCATTTAGTTTTCTTTAAATTTATCTTCAGTCCGTACTCATGACAGCGTTCATTAAGGCGTTGCATTAGGTTCTGTAAATCATTGTTGTTATCCGTAATTATTACTGTATCGTCTGCAAAACGTAAGTTATTCAAAACTTCTCCATTGATAGATATACCTTCTATTGAGTCTGAGAGCGCTTCTTAAAATACCGATCACTGTAGACATTGAAAAGTAGTGGGGACAGCACGCAACCCTGGCGGACTCCTCTCTGTATTTTGATATTTTCGGTGTACTGGCGTGTATTTCCGTTCCACATCGGTATTAAATAATACAGACTTAGACTTAGACCAAATCTAAATAAAAAACACTGGATTATTTGTTCTCAGCTTTCCCAAATTTTACGGCCGTTTAAAGAAATAACAAGTACAATGAGTGACCAAAAATACTTGAAGGGTAGTTCAGTGATTGTTATGGTACGCGGCCTGCAAGAATCTTGCAAGAAAATTTTAGCAAACGGTAACCTTACATCCATAGTATCCGACGTAGTACAATTACTAATATCGGGTTTAGCAAAAATATTTAAAGGGATAGAACAGAGTGGCATATTGTCATTATGTACATTTATGGATTCACCATTTAAAGTGCAGGGTTTTTCTGATAAAAATGAAGATAAAAAAATAAAAGAAAAAGTTAAGAAGCTGGTTACTTCTATAATTAACGAACAAGAAGATTGTACTATTGAAAATCAACCAGTACAAGAAAAAGAAACCAATAAAGATGACTTAAATCCATGGTGTATATTTGATCAATTAATTGGAGATGGCTCATCTACACGTACACCTGTATCGAGAGTCCATTACAACGGTGGAAAAACCATCGCCATGTATATCCTAACTTAACCCCTATATTCATACAGTATTGTAAATGTGAACACATGTTCAAAATCTGGTTTAATTTGAAATAAAAAAAGAAGACGGTTAATAAGAAGTAGGTATAGTAGAAAAACTTATGTTTTTTAATGTCAATTTAGACTATTCGCGATTTAATAATAACGTGTAATGTAAATGTAAGTACGATTTACTATTTGTATTGTTTAGTTTATTTTTCAAGTTATAATAAATATATCATTAGTTTCTTTCACTTCAATAAATATACACATAAACGATAATAGCCATTATGTTTGTTTATGTAGGTACTCTCTTACTTGAAACTACTTTTAAACAATCATAGTTACTTGTTTACAAAAATTTAAATTTTTAAATTCATTCATTTTTTTTGGAATCCTGAGAAAACTAACAAATATTTTTGAAAAATTTAAATGCAGAATAAAAGATTACATTATTACCGAGGGCCGAAAGTCCCTTAGAATAAACAAAAAGTTTTTTGAATGAGATATTTGAAATTAAAAATCACACTAATTTTTTTTTCGCCCTTATAACTTATTAAAATAAACATTATAGAAGTTTTCAGGGACTTTTGGCCCTCGGTAATAATGTATTGGTTCATTCTGCGTTTAAATTTTTCAAGAATATTTATTAGTTTTATCAGGATTCGAAAAAAATGAATGCATTTAAAAAATATTAATCCGAAATTTTATGCCTACGCTCTTAACGATAAAATTACCACGACCCACCTCTACTACCCGTTACTCGGTGTTCTGACCAGACGGACGACGTTGCCAAATAAATTATTGTGTATGAATATTTTTTAATGTGGTGTTATTGTATGCAGTTTATTATTTCATATTGGGAATAAGGCACAATGTGACTTTAAAATAAGCTTATTTTGATGTTTAGATTTTTAATTCGGAAATCGTACTTAAAATACGAAACATTAATAAATTTTATTTATATAAAACGATTTCCAAAGTGGAAATCAAAATGTTATATTACACTTATTGTAAAGTAAACTTGTGGCATATTCCCAATAAAAAAAACAGTAAGCTGCCATTTAAATCAATTTCGCCCAAATTGGATTATCTTAGAACATTGTTCAAATGCAAAAAAAAAACAACAGGTCAAATAAATCCAATAAGTTTGGCAACGTTGAACTTCCCCTTTCCAGGCATGCATGTTTGGCGATATAAAGGGCGGACCTAATATACCTCTCTCTTTCTAAACAGCTGTTTCTCACTCCATCTCACGTAAGGTCCATACCGACCATAAAATTTTTCCTACACTGTATATATATATATGTGCTTTAGCATAACAAGCCAATATATACCACAAGGTTATTTCACTCTAAACTTAAATGATAATTTAAATTGCTTAAACAAGTCTTTTAATTAAAAGAAGTGTATGATCAGTAACAACTATTCTCCCTTCTAGCACTTGTTACCGCTTGCATCTTTCTTAGCATGCTTGCAAGTATATTTTAGACATATCCTTGGAAAATTGTATTCCATTCATCTTGTGCAGAAAGCCGAAGCTGCTCTATCATATTTGGAAACTTTATTTCTTTGTCGTATGCTGCGTTTTAGGTGATCCCATATGTGCTCTATTGGATTTAAATCCGGGCTAAACGGTGGCCAATCAAATCTTTGAATTTGACCTCATCAAGATAATTACTCACTATGGCAGCGGCAGGTGCACGACCATTATGGTGCATTCACATGAATCTTTCATATCCAATGTAACCAACATATGGCAAAACAAAAGAGCATAATTCCAAACGACGAGCTTTTGGAGAAGACGTGGAACTTTGACGGAGCTTTAAGTTTACTTCTTTTAATCTTCGTCTAACTGTTTGTGAACACACATTTTTTTTTGTCTAACATTTAATAGCTCATTCTAAGGTGCATCGATGTCAATGAACGATTTGTGTAGAATTAAGAACCAAAAAACCGTCCTCCATTGCTGTTGTGCAACTTGGGCGTCCTTGACTAGGTCTTCGTACAAAATTTCCTGTTTCGCGGTCCTTTTTTAAAGCATTCGAAACTATATATTCAGTTCTGCTGAGACGTCGTGCGATAACATTTTGTGTATATCCTTCCTCGTACAAAATTACAATATTTGCTACTTGGGCTTCATCGCAGTGTCGAATTGGTGGCACACTTGTGTTAAATTTTGTTAAATCAAAACAATATTTAACTAAACTTAATAAATTAAACCGAATAGTATAACCGAATAGTTAAAATAACTGAATTAGTATGACTTTTTCCTTTATGTGAAGGTTTTTTTATGATCAAATGTACGAATTACACTAACCACTGAATAAACGTCAAAATATTTCAAACCAGATTAGTACATCAGCGTACTATATGAGTATTATCGGTAATCTAAAATTATTTTGAAATAATAGTTCCTACAAAAAAAAAAAATGGAAAATTACAAAATATTCGATATTTTTGTCCAAAAGTGTATTGAAGATAGAAACTTTTGGATAAATGTAATTATGGAAGCCTGGAATCCATGAACTGGATATAATCTAGGCTCATGAATAGAGTGGCAAATATCAATATTCTTGGAGAGACTGTGTTGGCTCGGGTCGACAAAGGATGTTCACAGGGGGGAGTTCTGTCCCCACTGCTGTGGAATCTGGTGATAAACGGACTAATAGGAATAAAACAATTGGATATGCAGATGATTTGGTAATCAACTCCTGAAGAAAGTACAATACAGTAGTCAAAGTCCTTACAAATCCACCATAGTGACCTTCATGCGCAGAAGGAAACTAAAGGAATTAAGTCCCCTAAACGCTGCAATGACAAGAATATCAGCGAAAGGGATAGATAAAGTATCTCAGGGTTACTAGACTCGAAACTTACCTGGAACTGGCATTTAGAAAAAATAACAAGCAGTGCGGTTACAACACTTATGAGGGCCAAGCGTATGCATGAGAAGAAATAAGAATTAACAACGGAAATGGTGCACTAGGTGTATACCATGGTGATCTATTACCTATGCAGCGAAAATGTGGTGGACTAAGACATTTCAAATAGCTGTAAAAGCCAAACTCAGTAAGGTGCAAAGACTTGCATGTGTGGGAATAACTGGTGCCGTGCGTACTGCTTTAACAGCAGTTATGGAGGCTCTACTGGTCCTGCCTCCCTTGCATTGGATAATATCAAGAGAAGCAAGATTGGGGGCCTACAGAATAAAACAATCACTGAGACTTTGCAATGAAGGGACAGTGCATATGAGTATTACAAGGACGATGACGAAGGAAATTTTTAATGAGAAGCCAGATCACATGACTAAATAATACAATTTTAAGAATTCATATAGGGTGTCTATTCCAGATAGGATAGTATGGAAAAACAAGGCAAAACAAGGAGTACCATAATCAAGAGGGTAAAATCGGGTATACAGATGGATCCAAAAGTACAAAGGGTGTGGAGGTAGGAATGTACTTCAAAAATCCAAGAATTAGAGAAAGCTTTGCCTTAAGGAGGAACTGCACCGTTTTTCAAGCAAATATTTATGCGATACTGCATTGTGCAAATTGAAATAATCAGAGAACTCTTAAAAAAGAGTAGATTTATATATTGCCTAACAGTTAAGTGGCACTGAAGGCACTGACGTGTCAGGGAGTGACTTCTGGACTGGTATAGAACTGCATAAAAGAAGTAAATGAACCGATAGAATAAAACAAGATTGAGCTTGTGTGGGTACAAGGACATCAGGGCATCGAAAAAGCAGATCAACTTGCAAAAAGAAGATCGAATGAATCAAACAAACCTGATTTAACTCTAGAAGTACCAAAGGTTGCAGTTTGTAGGTTTTATAATCTTCATCGGTGGACCATGTAGAAAAAGAACAGAGAAACTGGTTTATATGGGCAATAATAAACAGAACAGTAACAGAAATGTTTATTCGGCATGTACCAGTAAAAGAATTTCTGAATAAAATAGTCATTTACAATGAATATTTTAACTACAGACTCTGTGACACGGAACTAAAAACTGAAACACATGTATTATGCAATTGCGGGACGGTGGACTGTAAAAGACAATAGCTGTATGGGAAACCAACAGGAGACCCTGGTATATTTAGGACACACCAAGTAAAATACTCATACAAACTTCTACAGGGTACAAAAAATCTAGACTGGGTGTAGGAAACAACTATGGCCAGAAAACACAATAAGCTTCAGCTTCAGTGATCATGGAGATCAGTTGGATCAGACGAGCCCAGAGAAAAAATTATTTAAGCCGATCATGCACAGTGTTAAGGAAAAGACAATGATGATGATTTTTGAATTTTGGAACCAAAATATGCTATTTCTTCTTGTATCTATTATATAGTTATGCCCATCAGTAGAATCCTTAGTATATAACTATTACAAAACAATTTTAATATCAAATAGAAGAGTATATGTCACTAAAACTACAAAAGTTATAGACAATGTAAAACTATAACTTACTGCCGCAAATAAAGTTGTAAGATGATCTCTTAAGTCATTACGATTACAAAATCCTGTTTTTTCGTCACTCATCTCTCTTAGCTGATCAATGATTGGTACATATAGTCTAGTGTTAATAGATTTATTATCGATCACCTACAAAACATAAATTTTCAGTTTTCTTTGTGATAATTACTCATAACATGTAAAACTTGCATAATACTTGCATTATATTGTATACATAACGCAAGTTTTATGTTGCAAGTAACATAAGTGTTGTAAAAAGAATTTAATTACCTGATCTATAAACTCATAGAAAACTTTCTTTCCATGTTCATGTTCTTTCCAGTATGGAGACAACTGAAATAGCATATCATTCTGTAGCCAAACTTTAACAATTCTAGCATGGACAATGATATAGAGTCTGCAAATAAGAGTAAAATTTAAAATTCCTTTTTTTTAATTATTAATTTAAATAAGTTTTTTAGATATAGAGGAATTTGAAATAGATAGAGCGTAGTCAACGCTTCTCTCAAGTTCTACTTCTCGTTGTATTTCCATAAAAACACAACTCTAATTAATTGAAAGTCCTACATGTAGATTTCTGTTATCAGAATTCTTAGTAAAGTCTGTCAGAGTCTCCTAAAGGAGATACTTTTAGAATTGACAACCACCAAATCATCTTTAATTTTCAATTCGGCTTCCAAGAAGATTACTTAAAAATAAATACTTTGAATAAAGTTATCACACATTTCACACGGAATTTAAATGACAAAATATTCGCACTTGACATCTTTCTAATGATTAATGATAGTTTACCTTTTTACAATGTTACACAGTTCGTCCAATTCTCCAAATTGGGCTCTGGTAGTAACCCCTAAAATTGTTGCTAAAAATCGATAAAATTCAGTAGTCTTGAATAATAATTATTCCACAAAGCCAATAAATAAATATTTACCATTTACTATATCAACTGAACATTTATGGATGTAATGTCCAATATCAAAAGTTGGTTGATTCAGTTGTTTACTTAGAATTTTAGTCAGTAACTTCGTTTGATCTAAAATTGGTTGGAAATATTGTAGAATGTTTCTCCTGGCAAGTTTTGGCGAAATTAAACGTCTATCTGTTTTCCACTTCAAACCTGTAAAAAATTGAATTATCTACGCGTGAAAGTTACGCCAAATATTTATGAGTACAAGATGTAATAAATTAAGAGTACATTTATGTGAACATTGTGTTGGCTATAACAGAGAGTAGACATACTACACTCTTTGTAAACCAATTTCCATCCACTCCTGAATGAAGGTCTCTCCCAATTGCTTCCATCTTTCTCTATCTTGCGCCAATCTAATCTGTGCCTGCCACTGCTCTTATGTCATCTACCCATCTTTTTTGAGGTCTTCCCATGCTTCTTGCTGTCGTCCTTGGTCTCCATTCTAGAATTCTCCGTGTCCACCTGTTGTCATTATATCGGGCTAAGTGACCTGCCCAGCGCCATTTCATTTTTGTTATGCACAATATCCCTAATCTTCGTTCTACGTCTTATCTCGGTGCTTCTAATCTTGTCTCTCAATGGTATTCCAAGCATGATTCGTTCCATTGCTCTTTGTATTGTTTCTAATTTTTAGCAGATTTTGTGGTAAGGGCTACTGTCTCCAAGCCGTAGGTACATACTGGTAGTATGCATGTGTTATAGCTTATTATATTATATGTGCTTTTTCTTTAAGTTTACAGGAATGAAGGATTTTTTCAAGTTATATGCTAGTTTACCGAAAGCGCCCCATACCAGTTGTGTTCTTCTTTTAATTTCAGCATCTTGATTTGGTTTTCCTAGTTTGATGACATGGCCTAGATATATGATAAATGTTCAACATTTTCTATGGTATGATTTTGTATTGTTATATTTGTCTGGTCTCGGCTCAGTATTTTTGTTTTGTTGTAGTTCATTTTTGAGCCTACCGCTCCTGAAACTGCATTTAATTGTTGTAACATATCATTTAGTTCTTGGATATTATCGGTTATTAAAACTATGTCATCTGCGAATCTCAAGTGGTTTAAGTATAATCCGTCGACGTTAATACCCTTGTTGTTCCATTCTAGTTTCTTAAAAATGTCTTCTAGAGCAAGGGTAAATAGTCTGGGAGAGATGGTGTCTCCTTGTCTTACTCCTTGTTGTAGTCTTATGTGATTAGTTTTTGTGTTTTCGTCCAGTTTTATCTGCATGGTGGCATTTTCATATATGTTTTTAATTGTGTTAGTGTATCTTGAATTTATACGTGCATTTTCTAGAAATTCGAGCACTGCCCATAATTCGATGGAATCGAATGCTTTATGGAAATCGACGAACGCCATATGAATTGGAACATTATACTCGGTGCATTTTTCTATCAGTTTATAGTGTTCTTACGGTATGGAAGTGGTCTATGGCACTAAAATGTTTTCTGAATCCAGCCTGCTTGATATGTTGATAGAAATCAAGCTTATGTGTTAGGCGGTTGGTTATGATTTTAGTTAGTAATTTATACAGATGTGATAGTGTCTCCGGAGGCGTGTCAGGGAGAAGCTGACCGCCGTGCCGGACGCATTCAGAAATTCGGAGAAATACTTGGAAATTCCAAGTGTGGGCAAATCCGAATTTCTAATTGACTCGATGTAGGGAAATTCCACTTTTACTAAGTAAAACAAAGGATTTGTTTTATATAAAAGCAGACGGAATTTCTCTCATCGGTCAGTCGAGCTTGCCTCTTCTACTGTAGACCTAGTCGGTGCTATTATTGTTCCAACTAAGTTATTGTTTTATTTCTGATTTCCTATATACCATTTTTATTTTAGCATTATTGTATATTCAGACCTTTTCAGGTTAGAATATTACACATTGTTCTTGTACTTATTGTTTGATATTTTATTTGATTATTTTGATTGATTATTTTCTTGTATTTGCATCTAAGTTGTTCTTTCCGGTAAGTCAAAGAACTCTTAGAAATATTGCTTTGCTATTTTATTCGACTTGTTAATTTGTGTGTGTCTAAGTCGTTCTTTTCCGGTGAGTCAAAAGAACACTTAGAAGTATTTTCATATTTGCATTATTATTTCTGATACGTTTATCTAAGATATTATTTCATATTATTGACTATTTTATTTTCTATTTTTTTGTTAAGTTGTTTCTTCCGTAAGTCAAGAAACACTTTAGCAATATTTTCACATCTTTTCTGTATTTGATTTTCTTGTTTCTATTATAAGTTGTTCTTCCGTAAGTTAAGAAACACTTATAAATATTTGTACATCTATTTTACCATATTCTCTTGTTATTTTCTGCTCTGTTGTTTCTTCCGTAAGTCAAGAAACACTTAGACATATTTCTATAATCTATTTCCCTTTTGCATTTCTTGTTTTTTATACTTTGAATGTTTTATTTTCTAAGCCGTTTCTTCCGTAAGTCAAGAAACACTTAGAAATATTTCCATATTTTATTCTCACATTTGCATATTTTCACTTTCTATTATATTTCTGTCCTAAGTCAAGAAACACTTAGGAGCATTTACCTTGTATTATATTTTTATACCGTTTGATTTATTTTGATTTACTAAGCTATTCCTTCCGTAAGTCAAGGAATACTTAGATTATTGTACCTGTTCTGTTTTCTATCTTTGATCCGTTATTTCGCAACCGTTCCTTGGAACTGTTACCTATAACCGATACTTGTCACGGTAACTGTTACTTTATACCAGTAGCGATTATTAACCCTTTCGATAGCGACAAACAAAGATGGTCAACACCCGATCAAATTCCGGGGACAGGAAGAAGTCCGAAGAGCCGGCGATGGGTCCCACAGGCCCTAATGCCCCCTCTCGACAACATGGCGCCCAACCCACTAAAACCGAATCCACGACCCCAGGACCGTCTTCGAGCCAGCCTTCCACAGCTGACTTCATCTCTGCTCTTATGCAAGCGATGACGGCCCTATCGACCACTCAAGGCACTACACCCCAGATGCCTCATCCTGAGCCACCAAAGCCCAGGATTTCATATATGAAGCCCCCTCAGTTCTCAGGCCGGGACACTGAAAACCCTCTCAGCTTTCTAACCAAAGCTGAGAATTTCTTGACCAAATATGACGTAGACGAGGACAATTGGATAGACTATCTCATTGACAACTCACTCCACGGCGATGCGAAGAAATGGGCCCAGAAGTTTTAGCACACGGACCTGCCATATGACACCTTCCGAGACCGTCTCCTAAGGAAATATAACGACCCTGCCGTGATTTCAGCCTTGACGTCAAAACTTCATGGAGAGCATCAACGGAAGGAGGACTTTATCAACGGTAAAGCAGCCTTATTCAGACGTCTCGCACCATACACCCCTGAGGATCAGAGGTGTATCACCATCGTAAACCAGCTGAGACCCGACATCGCGATCTGCCTACGAGTCAACATCCCCAAAACCGAAGAGGACCTCCTGACGATAGCCCAGGGAATGGAAGCTGACATTCGCCGGAACACCGTCGCTAGCAGCAAACACCAACAGCAGCAATCCCAACAGCGACAGCAATACCGCCCCCCACGTCACAACAACACACCACGCCACCCTGAAGCGTTCAAGGAATGGAGGAATCCCAACAGACAGTCCAGGATGCCACCAATGAGCCAACCACCACCTCCACTACCTCAGAACCAGGGAAACGCCAACAGGGGCGCCACTAAACCCTGTTGTTGAAGATGGTGCCCCAACTGAAACCCAATTCAGGACAGGCCCTCTGACGACAGGCCTCCCCCAACTCCTTGAAGGATCAACGAACACACTAGTAGAATATCATTGGTTGACACAGTAGCAACTTCTCGCGGCCAACACCTCTACATTCACCTAGAGCTACTTGTTCCAGATAACTAGGCACCTGTACCGAGTCTCCGTTTGGTTCCAGCAGGTCGTCGCTACCGCAGCACTTCCCTCATCCTACCCTAAAACGCGACTGCTGCAAGTCAACCCCTAGCTGTAACCAACATGTCGATATGTCTGTTGCTAGAGATATGTCACACCCACCGTCGAGAGCGTGCGAATAGAGAGATATAGTAGAGTGTGTTTCTTCATGCAATATGCGAGCCACGACTGTCTCTAACACACGCTCCAGGATCGACCCTACTGGTTGCGCGCAGACACAGCCCCAGTCGCCAGACCCACGAACACTGTTTCTACACCTCGCACCACACGTGCTGTGACACTCGACACACGCGCGTCCTCGCTAATGAGATGGTGACTACCAGCACTCTGGCCAACTCCTCTCGGACACCCGCACCGCCCTCCGCCCCCCCTCCACACTCCCTCCTTGCTTATTCGAACATAGTTGACAGAGGTGGATTCTACGAGTACGATGATACGTGTTCGACGACCGATCTACCCGCTAACACCTCCGATCGCACCCCCCCCCCCCGCTCTCGCGCTATCGAGCCTCAGAGTCTGAAGTTGTCACCGACGCCCATCGCCTATCAACTAAGTGATAAACCTCAAGTGTGTGTTTTCCACTAGAGATAGAGAGCGAGATATCGTCTCTCTCGCGGCACAGAGAGAGGTAGTGGTAGGTAGGATTGGAGATACGCTGCACTACTCGCCCATGGGCGTGCGCGCAGGAATGGATTGCGATTGTGCGTACGCCCCAGCAAATCTCCTTACCAATACGCCCGGTGGTACCCCCCCCCCTGGTAGCACTCCCCCCAAGAGTATAGAAGCGCTAGCGCGCACCCCCCGTTTATAGAGCTGCTGTGAGTACACTCACGTGGTGTGACAGCTGAGACAACCCTTGCTCGGGGTGACCATCGACGAAGCCTACAGCATGCCACCAATCCACGACTCCATTAAAGAGATTGGCACAGCTCAGATCTTCACCACCTTAGATCTGAAGAGTGGATTTTGGCAAGTCCCACTGCACAAGGACTCCAGCCCGAAGACAGCGTTCAGCCTGCCTGACGGGTCCTCGTACGAATTTACGGTGATGCCCTTCGGCCTCAAGAACGCACCAGCTGTGTTCCAGAAGCTCGTGACTTCAGTCTTCGCAGGATACATCGATGTTTTCATCAAGGTATACATGGATGATATTATCATCTATTCAGAAGACTGGACCCAACACCAGAACCACCTCCGCCTGGTTCTAGAGAGACTTCGGACACAAGGACTATGGGCATCCCTAAAAAAGTGTAAATTCGCAGCAGACGAACTGGAGTACCTAGGACAACAAAATCACCTCTGCCAACACCCAACCTCTGGAGAAGCATGTGGAGAAAATCAAAGGCTTCGACACTCCACGGACGATGAAGCAACTGCGAAGCTTCATCGGGACAGCCAACTGGTTAAGGGATTTCATCCCTCGATTTTCGGACATCATAACACCCTTGACGGATCTCACCAAGGGTAAAAGAGACGGATGCACTGGAACGACGCCGCAGAAGCCGCCTTCCAACGTCTCAATATCGAAATCGAGGGAGATCTCCTACTCCACCGACCAGACGCGTCCAAACCCTTCTGCCTCCAGACGGATGCCTCCGATGTCGGCATGGGCGCAGTCCTGTTCCAAGGAACCCAAGACGACAAGAGAGTCATCGCATATGCCTCCACGAAGTTAAAACCAGCAGAAACCCGTTACCATATTAACGAGAAAGAGTGCCTCGCATTAGTTTGGGCACTCAAGAGGTACAAGCACTTCCTCCAGGATCAGCACTTCACGCTGTACACCGACAGTCAGGCTCTCCTGTGGCTCCATCGGTTCAAGGAAGACAAGGCCAAACTATCCCGATGGGCCTTGCTACTTCAGGAGTTCAACTTCACCGTGGTACATATCCCAGGGAAGGAGAACGAACTCCCTGACCACTTGTCCAGGAACCCAACCACGGAAAGAGAAGAAGAAGCTGACCAAGACGAGGAAGTGGTGCGACTTAGCTGGCCTACAACGGACGTGGAGGAAGACGAGTCCTTTCCTCTACTATGTATGATGGAGGACGTCGACGAGGATGAAGACACCAACCCCATCCTAGATGATCTGGTTGACCTACCACTCCAGGATAAAATCCGGAGAAGCCACCAGACACACCACGGTATGCAGCGGTTTCGGATACGCTACCTAGAGATCTCTGGACGTGGACCACGGAACGAAGTCGAAGAAAACCTTCTCCGTGAATTCACACTAGTCAATAACGCCGCTTACTACAACGCTGGACCAGACCACAGGACGCTGATAGTACCCCCATCCCTCCGGAAGGACGTGATGAAGGTCTATCACGACTCAGAGGAGGCCAACCACCCAGGACAAGACGAGACCATCCGGGCCATTAAAAATATCTATTACTGGCCCACATTATCAAAGAATGTTCGCGCCTACGTCAAGTCCTGCCTGACCTGCTTGAGGACCAAAGCTGCTCCACGACAACCAGCAGCTCCTGTGATGCCCAGGGAACCCGCCAACCCCTGGGAGAGAGTGTCCTTCGACATTTTGGGACCATATCCACCAGCCAGAGGAACACGCAACCGCTACATCCTCTTGGCGACAGATTGCTTGAGCAACTGGGTGGAATATCGATGCGTCCAATCTACAAAAAGCCGGGACATCATCCAGTTCCTCCAGGAGGAAATCTGCGGCCGCTGGGGAAACCTACCACCCTCATCACGGACAACGCAGCACAATTTCGGACAGATGCATGGGAGAGATTCTTGAGACGGCACAACATCAAAGCCGAATTTAGGCCTATCTTCCACCAGAGGGCCAACCCGGTTGAACGCCGAGCTCAGGAGCTCAAAAAGGGACTCCGCGCCCGATTCAAAACTGCAAATGATCCGAAATGGGAATCCTACCTGGCTGACATCATGTTCAGCCTAAGGACACGGAGGAACGAGGCCACCCAGGAAACACCCGCTGAACTTCTGCTAGGCTATCTGTCACGGCGCGCAGAAGAAAACACAGCGTGAGCATCGTCTGGCAAACACCGCAGCCAGACGAGACGAAAGGGTTGCCAGAGCAGTTCAAAAGACCACTGTATATGCCAGGAACATGTTTCCTGACAACCCTAACGCTCCACCAGCCAGGAGGTTCATCGAAGGAGAGCAGGTCATGGTGAGGAACCACGTCCGAGGGAACTTCGGACCGACATGGACGGGACCACACACGATCCTGAAGGTGCTAGGCGATCATACCTATGAGATACACCGCGACCGGGACGTGAATAGGACCATCCATGTAGATGACATCCGCGCTGCTCCTCCACCTAGGGACGAACCTCCAGAGCAGGATTAAGGTTTATTACGACACGTGTAGATATCAAGGTGAACTGAGTAACCTTATATCTTCACGACGTCGTAAGACCTTCCTCAGGGTGAATTAAGTAGCCCTGCCAGAACAGCTGAGGATAACGGGGCCCTGTTACAAAACGTTACAGACACCAGGGTGAATCGAGTAACTCTACGTGTTCTGAAACGTCGTAAGGCCCCAGCCGGGTGAATTAGGTAGCCTGGCCGAAACACCTGGACCACCGGGACCACCTGGACCACCTGGGCCATCTGGATATTATAATAGTTAAGTGTAATATATCTTAGTCGCTAGCGTAAGTTTGAATTGAATTTCTTTGTATTGTATTTCTCTTTTTTAGGTTAAGGACTTTTTGTATTATTGTATTGTTTGATCTTTTTTTATTAATAAATTTTTTTTAGCACCGTTAGGTCTTTCAGAGGGGGGGATGTCTCCGGAGGCGTGTCAGGGAGAAGCTGACCGCCGTGCCGGACGCATTTAGAAATTCGGAGAAATACTTGGAAATTCCAAGTGTGGGCAAATCCGAATTTCTAATTGACTCGATGTAGGGAAATTCTACTTTTACTAAGTAAAACAAAGGATTTGTTTTATATAAAAGCAGACGGAATTTCTCTCATCGGTCAGTCGAGCTTGCCTCTTCTACTGTAGACCTAGTCGGTGCTATTATTGTTCCAACTAAGTTATTGTTTTATTTCTGATTTCCTATATACCATTTTTATTTTAGCATTATTGTATATTCAGACCTTTTCAGGTTAGAATATTACACATTGTTCTTGTACTTATTGTTTGATATTTTATTTGATTATTTTGATTGATTATTTTCTTGTATTTGCATATAAGTTGTTCTTTCCGGTAAGTCAAAGAACTTTTAGAAATATTGCTTTGCTATTTTATTCGACTTGTTAATTTGTGTGTGTCTAAGTCGTTCTTTTTCCGGTGAGTCAAAAGAACACTTAGAAGTATTTTCATATTTGCATTATTATTTCTGATACTTTTATCTAAGATATTATTTCATATTATTGACTATTTTATTTTCTATTTTTTTGTTAAGTTGTTTCTTCCGTAAGTCAAGAAACACTTAGCAATATTTTCACATCTTTTCTGTATTTGATTTTCTTGTTTCTATTATAAGTTGTTCTTCCGTAAGTTAAGAAACACTTATAAATATTTGTACATCTATTTTACCATATTCTCTTGTTATTTTCTGCTCTGTTGTTTCTTCCGTAAGTCAAGAAACACTTAGACATATTTCTATAATCTATTTCCCTTTTGCATTTCTTGTTTTTATACTTTGAATGTTTTATTTTCTAAGCCGTTTCTACCGTAAGTCAAGAAACACTTAGAAATATTTCCATATTTTATTCTCACATTTGCATATTTTCACTTTCTATTATATTTCTGTCCTAAGTCAAGAAACACTTAGGAGCATTTACCTTGTATTATATTTTTATACCGTTTGATTTATTTTGATTTACTAAGCTATTCCTTCCGTAAGTCAAGGAATACTTAGATTATTGTACCTGTTCTGTTTTCTATCTTTGATCCGTTATTTCGCAACCGTTCCTTGGAACGAACTGTTACCTATAACCGATACTTGTCACGGTAACTGTTACTTTATACCAGTAGCGATTATTAACCCTTTCGATAGCGACAAACAAAGATGGTCAACACCCGATCAAATTCCGGGGACAGGAAGAAGTCCGAAGAGCCGGCGATGGGTCCCACAGGCCCTAATGCCCCCTCTCGGTAACAATAGTGGATATTGGTAATTCTCGATGTTTGCTTTGTCTCCTTTCTAAGTATGAATAGTAAAATGACTTCGGAGTTGTACCATTTTTGAGGAATATTTCCTTCATTAATTACTTTATTAAATAAATATTTAATACCTGTTCCATTTTTCTGCCACCAATTTTCAACATTTCAACTGTAATTTTATCATCTCCCGGACATTTATTCTTTTTAGTTGATTTAGGGCCATTCTTATTTTATAGTCGGTTATGCCCTGTATTTCTTCTGAGCCAGTGTTAATTATTGTTCATTCAGTACGTCGTTGTTGTGGTTGTGTATTTACCGAGTATAATTTAGTGTAGAATTTTTCAATGGCCTCGCTTATTTCCTTTTTGTCTCAGACGGTGACGTTTTTCTCATTTTTTATTTCTATGATTTTTGTTATGCCGCTTGAGTTTTTTGCTTTCTATGTTGCTAATGTTTTGAATGTGACATTTTCGAGGATTCAAAAATTGAGCCAGATCTATTATCTGCCCTGAAATATGCTCTAATTACATCTGTCGATGTAGAACGTTTATTTTTAATGTACAAATTAATTTTAACTAATCTTTTTCTTCTTTTTCTTTTTATATAGACATGATTCTGTCTGTTTTTCAATATACCTCCTACCTTCCGTTTCTTTCCCGATATTTTTATTTCTCCATATTATTTCATTTAAGCAGCCTGCGGCTCTGTTTGCTCTATTCACTTTCATCTTTCATTTCGGTTTCGAGCTTTCCGTAGCTAGATAATGTGATGCGTAGATATTTAAACTCCATCACTTGTTCTATTATCTGGCCTTTCAGCTCCAATTTACATCTTAGTTAATCTATTGTAACCATGCATTTTGTGCAGCATACGTTGTAAATCATCGTCACTTTAAGAGATTAGTATTGCGATGTTTGCATAGCAGATTATTTTAGGTTGTTTTTCTCCCATTTGGTAGCCTTTTTTAGTTCTTACTTTTTGAAATTATACTTCTATACGCGCGCTCGACGTTGGAAATTTGCACGAGAGTGAATCTGTGAAACCATTACATATGTAAGATAATAAGTAAGAGAGAGACAGAAGATATATTTTCTTTCTCTTTCTCTCTCGAGAATAAAAATGTTCCTTTTGTATATATATTTAATATTAATATTAAAAAATATAATATTATATAAACAGTGCTTTTCAGATAAAACTATCCACCTTAAATAACTTTTGAACCTCTAATTTTTTGGAAAAACGCAAAAACATTTTAATTAATATCTGAAGGGGGAGGCATAATATCATATTTAAGGTTGCTGGAAAATGCACCCTCTCACCCCCTGTATCAACCCTTTATTTTTTTTTAATTACTTCCCATTTTTTTATTTTATATTTGGATTCTCCTTTTTGTACTGATTTCAGAAATGTATAATACATGATACTTGAAGTGATTAGTTTATGAGAAAAGTAAATACAAAAGCAAGAAAATTGGAT
Source organism: Diabrotica balteata (assembly GCA_918026665.1). NCBI lineage: Eukaryota > Metazoa > Arthropoda > Insecta > Coleoptera > Chrysomelidae > Diabrotica > Diabrotica balteata. Next base: position 149,865,326 of record OU898277.1, on the reverse strand, counting down.
TGAAAAAAATTATTTTTTAACAATTTTATTACACACATTTAGAGCAAACATTTCACTACTAAAAATTTTTACAATAATTGTTCAAAATGACTGCCTTTCACTTCCATACAATAGTACAATCTATTTTGAAATTCTTCTCTGACATTGCTTAACACGTCTGCATTTAATTGTCGACATTCATCCTCTATTCTTTGTTGTAAATCATCTAGATATTCTGGTTGAGTAGCATAATTTTTGTTTTTAAATACTCCCATAAGAAGAAGTCGAGGGGTGTTTAATCCGCTGACCTAGGTGGCCAATCGATCGTCTGTCGTCTTTTACCTATCCAAGGACTGGGAAACGTTTCGTTTAAAAATTATCGCACAGGTAAAGCAAAGTGTGGAGAAGCTCCATCATGTTGGAATACAACCAAATCATCGGAAAGGTTATCATCATTTGCTACTATTGTTCTAACGATCAACCACTTGCCTATATAATTCAAGATACGATGCACCATTTAAGTTTCCAGTGATAAAGAAGGGTCCGATAATGTGATTACGTAGGATACCACACCATACGTTTAACCTTTGAGGATGCTGTGTGTGAAATTCGCGTACAATATGTGGATCACTCTCAGCCCAGTATCGGCAATTATATCTGTTCACCAAACCGTTTAATGAGAATGAGCATTCATCCGAGAAGCAAATATTGTTTAACAATTGTGGATTGTTAATGATGCATTTTATCATTAATTCGCAACATTCGGGACGACGATCAAAATCTTCTTCATTTAACTCTTGTACTAATTTAATTTTATATGGATAAAACTTAAATTTATGGAGGACTCGGAAGGCTGTAGAAGATGAAACACCGATTGCTCTGCTTATTGTTGACAGTGACTGTGATTGTTAAGAGTCTAAGTTAACTTGCCCTAAAACAGCTACTTGGATTGCTTTTTTATTTACAAGTTCCTGTCGGTTATGTTTTTTTATTGCAAACTGACCCTCTTGATCTAATTTTTTCTGCATCAGTTCAATCACACACTTATGAGTTGCATGTCTATTGTGGTGTGTTTCATTAAAAATTCTAGCAGCAGCTCTTGCACAATTATTATTTTTGTAGTATAAACCTACAATTTCGATTCTTTCTTGCAAAGTGTACACCATTTCAGCGATCAAATTGCACACGTATCAAAATAAGCTGTTACTTACAAGTTATAACAAATTGTCGCTATTAACCGATTAAAACAAATGTAAAAATGATATCGAAAACCTTTGATAAAACTTGAATAAAAAGTGAATTTTTTTGTTTCTTGGTTTTTAAAGGTACTACAAATAGTACGGTTAAATATTTAAAGAGTTTAAATTATGCTACAACCTATTTTGTTAGAGTCAATTAAGGTGAGAGAGATACTGTCTTGTTAACAGGAAAATTGTCTATCTGATAAACTAATCACTTCAAGCCAAAGGTATTATACATTTTTGAAATCAGAACAAAAAGGACAATCCAAATATAAAACAAAAAAGGGGGAAGTAATTTAAAAAAAATAAAGGGTTGATACAGGGGTGAGAGGGTGCATTTTCCAGCAACCTTTAATACGATATTATGTCTCCCCCTTTAAATATTAATTGACGTGTTTTTGCGTTTTTTCCAAAAAATTAGAGGTTCAAAAGTTATTTAAGGTGGATAGTTTTATCTGAAAAGCACTGTATAATATAATATACATATTATATTAATATTATTATTTATGTGATATGTTTGTATTACTTATTAAATGTTCATAATTATTTTAGGCTTTATTTATTTCAAAATAATTACTGTATGACCGACAACTGTCAATTTTGAAATCCGTTAGTGTCGTGTTTAATTGGCAAATCCTTAATCTGTTTTGGTTCATACGCTGGTGGATGTGAGTTCGAATCCCAATATGAATTTCCTTTTTTATTTTTGAAATATTGAAAAACCTTACGTTAATCTTATTAAATATATGTAATAAATGCTAAATTTTATAATAAAATAAAAATTTACAACATAATCCGAGTTGTTGGTTTTTATTTTTATCTTCGTAAAGTAAGTTATGTATATTGGCAGTTTTAAATACTTATGAATATTGCATTTTAATTTGTATTGTATTATTATATTGAATTATTTTGCAGTGTATTGTATTGTAATTTTTATATTAATAACAAAATAAATAATGAATTTTACTGCAAAGTATGTGTTAAAAATTTTTTTTTGCATTCAACTCCTTTTATACATATATGAAAATAAAAATATATATTTTCATTAAAATGTTGATACAATCTTTCATTTACTATACTCCTATTACAGGTCAAATGTTTATATACAGCAAACTATGCACCATATACCTATATACCTAAATATTTTTCTCTTTCTGCTCTCTCTTACCTATAGCATTACATATGTAATGATTGTACAGATTGACTCCCATATAAATTTGTAACGGCGAACGCGTGTATAGAAATCTTCTACAGGCAGTCTCACAGGACTGCCATATCCGTTTTTTTATTGTTTCATCCATAATTAGGTTGAACAATACAGGACTCAAGGAATCTCCCTGTTTTATCCCATTGCCAGCTTTAATAGGATCGGTTAATTCTTCTTCTACTTTTACTTTTATTGTATTGTTTTGGTAGATATTTTCGATCGTTTTGATTATTCCTAGAGGTATCTCTCTTGCATACAGTAAGTGGATAACGTCTTTTAACATGACCCGGTCAAATGCCTTTTTAAGGTCCACGAAACATAGATATGCCGGTTTGTTGTATTCTAATGACTTTTCTTGCACTTGCCTCATTATAAATATAGCGTTAGTGCATGATCTTCCCGACCTAAAACCTTGTTGTTCTTCTGCTAGTGTTATAATTTTACTCAATTTATTTGTTATCACCTTGGTTGTTAATTTTAGTGTTGTGTTTAATAAATTAATTTTTCTGTAATTTTCCGGGTCCGTTTTGTCTGTCTTTTTGAATAGAGGTATTAGGATGCTTGATCTCCATTCTTGAGGAATTCTGTTTTGTTCCATTATTTTTTTAATTAGTTTTAATAGTTGTTTGGTCAGATCTGGTCCTCCGTACTTTAGGAGTTCGTTCGGTACTCTGTTCTCTCCTGGTGATTTTCTATTTTTTAATTTCCTTAATGCTTCCTTTACCTCTTCCTCCTCAATATTTATTTCTTCGTTTATCATCACCTCTGGTATTGGTGGTTCATTATCGTTACCTTTAGCAAACAGGGATCGAAAGTAGTCTACCCATGTTTCCTTTTGAATGTGTTTCATTTTTATTAGTTCGTTTATCTCTTTTTATTGTTCTCTAAACATTCTCCATATTTCTTTTTGTGTTCCGTAGAAATTGTGTTCCATCTGTTTTGACAAACTCTGCCAGTGTCCTTTTTTTATTTGTCTAACTAAAGTATTCGTTTCCTTTCAGATTCGCTTATAGTGGTTGTATGCCTGTTGTGTTTGTTGTGTTCTGTATTGTAAAAAGGCTTTCTTCTTTTTTTCACATTTTGTCTTCACTTCCTCTCCAAACCATGTTTTTTTTTCTTTTTTGATATATTAGTGTTCGTTGCTTTCCTCTCTCCAAGTGATTCTGTTGCTGCATTAATTATATTATTTTTGAATTTTTCCCAGCTTTTCTCGATGTTATCGTTTTCTAATATTTCATTCCCAGCCATTTTCTCTGATATTCTTTTTCTGTATAAGTATTCCGTCGATTTCGTATTTAGCCCTTCGACTTTGATTTTTGTTTGTTTTGGCGCCGCTTAGATTTTAACTAATCTAAGACCAAAAACATTGAAACTATTTAAATTGTAAGAATTTTAGGTGATTACAATGTTATTAATTAATAATTATTTAGTCACTAATTTATTATGTTACTAATGTAATGTTTTGTAAACATGTGTTAACTTGCATTCACTTTTTATAATAAATAGTAAATTATTGGCCTATACTGCCTATGTGTTAAGATTTTTGCCTTCTTTAATAAAAATCTTTGCCTATATTGCCTTTTTCTTCAATTTGTGTTGCCTATAATTACAAGATCTGGTCATTAGATATGGATTCACATCTCATATCTTCCTCCTCCTCCTAAGTGCCTTCTCTATTGAGGTTGGCGATCAATATGGCAAATTTCTCTCTGTTCTGGGCTTGATGGATTAAGTCATTTCCTGTTGTGTGAGTCCAATCTCTGCCGTTTCGGAGCCAGGATTTCTTCTTTCTTCTTATACCCCTTTTACCCTTTATTTTGCCTTCTAATATTACCTGGAGCTGCTCAAATTCCTTATGGCGCATTATGTGTCCTAGATATGACGTCTTTCTAATTTTGATTGTATTAACCAGGTGAGGTCGTGTGTTCATTATTTCCAGTACCTCTTCATTTGTAGTTTTGCTGGCCCAGCTTATTCTTAGCATTCGGCGGTACATCCACATTTCGAATGAATTCAGTTTGTTGACGTCATACTGTTTTAATGTCCAGGTCTCACAGCCATATAGTAGAAGAGACCACACATAACACTTTAGTGTTCTTAACCTTATTGTGATTGATTGCTTGGGGTTACAGAGCATTTTACGCATGTTCATGAAGCCAGATCTTGCTATTTCAATACGTCTTCTAATTTCTTTTGAGTGGTCTAGCTGACTGTTTAGCTCTCTGCCCAGGTATATGAAGCTTTAAGAGCTCTGAAAAGTGATACCATTGATTTGTATGTTGGGTGTAAATTGTTCATGGGGGTTCTTGTGGAATAACATGATTTTGGTTTTGGAAAGATTAATATCCAAACCTAGTCTCATATCTTCAACAGACAAATAATTCTCACAATTACAGATGCAATATGAAGTATTATTCATATTATGGTGCAAATTTAGGGATTTACATAATAAGGGCATAGTGATGCTAAAACAGTTGAAAAAAGTCGTTAATGAAACGTTGTAAAAATTTAGAAAAAATTGTTCTAATCTTTTATGTATAAAAACTAAAATTTTAATAGTTAAAATCTCATACCACTGGCAGTTATTAAACCTTTTCCATTGAATTCTTCTACAAATCTGTATACGTCACGATCTTTCGTAGTGAAATTATAAGAGGACATTATTTTCTAAAACAGATAATATTTACTAAAAAGTAGTTATATATTATTCGGGGCGTTACCTGAGCCTGCTCAACCTCTGAAATAACCATAGAAAATTTTGGGCCAAACCATAATCTAAGTGGACTGGGATATTTTCTACAAACCTCTGTTGATCGGTCCAGTAATTCTAAAATATATTTTTTAATCAGTTTATTATATTTAAATGCAGGGTAGTATAAAAGACTCATCATATATTTTACTATGGTTTTTAACAATGAAAATAAGATGATATGGTGCGACTTAAAATTTTAAGGGTAAATAGAAATACCTTTACAAGCAACTTATATTAAAACTAACCTCAATATCGTTTTAAAAATATATTTTAACCAAAAAATGTTGTATGGAAGTTTTTTTCGCAAAAATCAATACTTTTAGACTTAGTTGTGATCGAAAACTTCAATTTTTCTTATGTTTTTAATCAATTTTTTACTAATAACTCACAAACTTTACATTTTATTGAAAACATTTTAATATAAAATGTAGCTTATAAAAAATGAAATAAATATATTTTTTCGCAAAATCTATAAATATAGGTTATTGTAATTGTAAGGTAAGATCAATGACGTATATATTTATTATATATAACTGGGTAAGATAAACATACACTTACTATAAAAATAAAATGACGTTTAACAACCGTCAACGTTTTACTAAAATAAAATAAAATAAAAACTAAATAAGATTAAATAAAATCAAATAAAATTAAATAAAGCTAAATAGAAATAATTAAAATTAAATCAAGTTAAACAGAATTACGTAAAATAAATAAAAATAAAATAAAATAAAATAAAGTAAAATTAAATAAAATTATGTATGTATATAAAGTTAAATAATGTAAAATCCCATAAGAAAATGCTAAGGTTTATTCTCCTCATTTTTTGAGCGTTTTGTGGTCGGGTTGGAATAGTTCGTCGAACCGTGACGTATGATACATCATTGGAAATGAGAGAAAGAGAGTCTTAAATATGTTGAAATAGAAAAAACACACATTGCGGCATTGCCAAGAGGGCAATACATCATAGCTCCTTTGATATTAGTCCGATTGAAGCGCGTGATGCGTTAAATGCAAAGGAAAGATATAACGAATACATTAAGAAATAAAAAACAAAGAATAGCACTACCAAAAGGGCATTACGCAGGGTCTTCATTATTATTGGACGTATAGTTACATACGAGATGTTAGAATGTAGACTTGCTGATATTTTGCAAAGCCCCTTCTAAAACGGAGATAATAACAGCTATCAAATCTCTGAGAAATACCAAGAGTCCGGGAATCGATAAAATTGCTGCCGAAATACTTAAAACTGACCTGCATCTAACTGCTGAACTTTTACTTTCCATAATTCGAGAGGTATGGACAACAAAACGCATTCCAGCGGGCTGGAAAAGGAGTAACATTATTAAGCTTCCAAAAAATGGCAGCCGCACACTGTGCAAAAATTGAAGAGGAATAACTTTGCTTACCGCCATAAATAAAATCTTCACGATTATCTTACATAAAAGATTAACAAACAAACATTCAGAATGCTGTAAATCTATACATGGAGGTCTTATAGACAGTTTTATTGTTAGCTACAAGTACACAAGGCACTGAGGATGATCTGTTCAGATCGAAAACGTTCTGCTAAAACTTAAATGTTGACGACACTTTTATAAAGTTTTAAATATTTGTTTTTATACCACAATACACATGTGTGAAGTGTTTTAACTTCTGTGTTTTTTTAAACGATGGTATACAGCCAACTACGGGGTTTTTTTCATTAATTTTAATTTTGTAAAAAATAAAATTGAATTTCGAGCTGGTCAAACAGGGTTTAGACTAGAATCCTCTTGCACAGATCACATTAATACTGTGAGGGTAATAATGGAACAATCGATTGAATGGAACACACCCTATACATGGTTTTTGTTGACATCGAGCGTGCCTTTGACAGCTTATCTCATGCTGCTTTATGGACAATTTTATAGCTAAGAAACATCCCGCATAAAATAATTTCCACTATAAAGTCACTGTACACTGAGGAGAAATGTAGCGTGACATACAATGAAATCAACAGCAACGAATTTAACATACTTACTCCAGTCAGACAGAGATGCGTGCTTTCTCCATTTCTTTTTAACATAGCAATTCTCTATGTTTTCCCAAACTAGATTCCGACACAAGAGGGATACAATGGTCGTTAACCACATGCTTAAGCGATCTGGAATACGCCGACGATATCTGCCTGTTAGGACAAAGGTTCCAAGATGTAACTGATCAATTGAAAACACTTTCTACTGAAGCTCATAAAGTAGGTTTGAAAATCAATATTAGTAAAACCAAATCTATGAGAGTAAATGCAAGAAACAAGACGCTATCTAGTTACTATCAATAATATGCAGATTGAAAATGTGGAAGACTTAACGTATCTTGGAAGTATCATAACAGAAAGCGAAGGTAGAGAGGACGATATTCGTATGAGGATACGATAACCTTAACAAGCATTCAGCGTGCTTAATCCTGTTTGGAGATCTGGCAAGTATACTACACGGACAAATATCTGCATATTCTAGTCAAATGTTATGTTTGTTCTACTCGACGGATGTGAAACCTGGAAAGTGACAAAAACCCTTACAGATAAACTGCAGGTCTCTATTAATAAATGTCTACGAGAAATTGTTCGTATTTTCTGGCCTAAATCATCAGAGAATGGGGATGGATTGATCACACACTCAGAAAAAATAATTCCAGTATTGCAAAGATTGCCTAGAGTAGAATCCCCAAGGAAGAAGAAAAAGAGGTCGTCCTCTTATTAGGCCCTCTTATATAATATATCCCCACTTTAAAGGTAAAACTCACTAAGTGACATGTTGTGCAAAAATGAGTTTTTTCACTAAGTACATTTAATTTTTGATATTCTACAAGGTAAATAATTCACTAAATTGGTACGCTATTATAGTTACTATTTAGTTTAAAATCAGTAATCATTAAGTACCGTTTTACACAAACATACGAGAGGAAAAATTCAGTAAACACTTATGGAGTTTTACTTCTAACGTGTTTAATATTCGGGTATGCAAACTACTGAGAAGCAAAACTCATTAACTTACACACAATTTTAATTCTATGCATTCTGTGATTTATGTGTCATATTAATGCTGAAAATTGTTCATGTGGAGAATGGCAATCAAGATGTTACAAGAAATAAAGAACGGATCGACCAGCTATTACTACAAGCCGATGTAAGTACGATGTAAATACGTATTATATTTTACTTTCTCCACACCAAACAGTGGCAGATTTTTAAAAGTTTCTCGGTTAGTGCCAACTAGTCAATTCTATTTTTTAAATTGCTAAGTTGACGCTAAAATTACTTTTAAATTGAGCCCTTGGGCACTTAATTAGTTTCACAACTATGTGACTAATTTAATCTGTTGTACACAGGTTGATAATTCCCAATTTAAGATTAAAAATGACTCTCAAGTGGAGAACGAGAATGAAGGTCTCGCACGGAATAACAAACAGATTGGCCAGCTGGTTATACAAGCCGACGTGAGTACTAAATATTGTAATATTTTTATTTTATGCTAGCCTGCGTTATGTATATCACATGTTTGTGTTTAATTAATCTGTTGTTCACAGGTTCATCACAATCCAGATTTCAAAATAAATAGTGACCCACAAGTGGATATTAACGACGAAGGTGTTGAAGAAAAGAAAAACAGGACCATATTATTTTACGATCTTCACTACCATTGGTATCGTACCCTAGCAGTGAAGATTTTTTTACGATGATTCAATTAATGATCCAACTTATCATCTGCAACAGATGATAAGTTGATTACAGTATGGTTACAGTACAGATTTAGCTTCAATTATAGATTCAGATGAACAGTCACTAGAAGATTGAATGATAATCACCGTCAAAAAGACTTTCTAATAAAAAATTACAAATAACGACGCCACGAGAAAGGAAAGTCGGTTTCTTCTTCTTCTTAAGGTTCCATCTTCTAACGAAGGTTGGATATCAACATGGCAATTCTTATTTTACTTACAGCAGCTCTAAATAGTTGGCTAGAGCTCAGACTAAACCATTCCCTTAGATTTCGTAGCCAGGATGTTCGTCTTCTTCCTACATCTCTTTTACCTTTTATTTTGCCCTCTATAATCAAACGTAGTAGCCCATAACGAGGACCTCTTAATATATGACCGAAATATTCAAGTTTCCGCCTCTTAATTGTCTGTACAATTTCTTCCCTCTTATTAACCCTATCAAGGACTTCAATATTGGTAATTTTGTCTACCCATGCTATTCGTAGCATCCTTCGATAACACCAACGCTCAAAAGCTTCCAATTTCTTAATCTCCAGTTGTTTCAATGTCCATGCCTCAGATCCGTAGAGCAAAGTTGTAAAAATGTAGCAGCGCAATAACCTTATCCTTAGATCCATTCTTAGGTCTCTACTACACAATAGATGTTTCATTTTTACAAATTTTGCCCTTGCTATTTCTATACGGCTTTTAATCTCTTGCGTTTGTTCTGCGTTTTGACTAACCAATGTTCCTAGATATTTGTATTTATCTACCCTTTCTATCTGGATATTATTAATATGGAGTGTCTCGTTGTCTTTTGGATGTTTTGTAATGACCATGAATTTTGTTTTCTTTAAGTTCATTTTAATACCATATATGGTACACTTTTCATTCAGCCGTTCCAGTATGTTTGTTAGACTTTGCAGAGTTGAAGTGAATATGACAGTATCATCGGCATATCCTATATTATTAATAATTTCACCATTTATTATCATTCCATCGTTACACTCTCCTAAAGCTTCTTGGAAAATGGCTTCGCTATATATATTAAACAGCAGTGGTGACAATACACAGCCCTGTCTCACACCCCGAAGAATTTCTATATCTTCCGACATTTGATTTTCAATTCTTATTTTGACTTTCTGGTTCCAGTAAAGGTTCGAGATTACTCTGATGTCGCGGCTATCGATGTTTTTCATTTTTAAAATATTAATTAGTTTATTGTGCTGTACCTTGTCAAATGCTTTTTCAAAATCAATAAAACATGTATACATGTCTTGGTTCATATCCAGATTTCTTTGCATGAGCACATTTATACCGAACAATGCTTCCCTGGTTCCCGTGCCGTTTCTAAAGCCTAACTGACTATCACTAATTTCATCATCCAGCTTTCTGTAAATTCTGTTGTGGACTATTCGTAGAAATACTTTCAAAACATGGCTCATTAATGCAATTGTACGGTGTTCTGAGCATTCTTTTGCATTTTGCTTTTTGGGAATAATTACGAATGTGGATACTAACCACTCCTTTGGTAAAATACCTGTTTGATAAATATGATCATAAAGTTCTACTAGAATGTCTATCATTTCATCATCGATCAGTTTAAGAAACTCAATCGGGATTTCATCCGGACCTGTGGCCTTTTTCCCTTTTGTCTGTTTTAATGCGTATTGAACTTATTGTTTTAAAATTTTTGGTCCCGATTCACCAGAGTCCTCATCTATGATTTGTTGTCTGTCATCCCCGAATAGTTCTTTTATGTTTAAGTCGATTTATTAAGCAGTAAAGCTCGATCAGTTTCAAAAGCTTATTATTTAAAATATTCGAAGGGTTTCAGAGTTTGTGCTAATTTCTTTGAAAAAAACACTCTGTATATCGAATGGGCATATAAATACTGCTGTTGAAGGTATGAACAATACGGGCACCTATCAAGGCATTGACAGACGCGGTAGAAAGACACCTGGGAATAAAGCTTCTGATGAGCAAGTTGCAGTAGTTAAAAATCATATTGAAAGCTTTCCTTGCATGGAATCACACTACGAACAAAAGCGCACACAAAAGAAGTATTTAGATTGTACGTTGTCGATATTAAAAATGTATGAGCTATATAAACAAATGTGTAAAGAAATATAATTATCCATAATAAGTGAATATTCTGTACGGAGTAAAATCTCTCGTTTTTCAGGCCAAAGAAGGACCAGTGTTTATGTAACAAATATGCAACGGCAGATGTAGAAAGAACGAAAGATTTTTAAGTAAAATATTATGAACATATTAATAGCAAACATGAATGTAATGCTGCCAAGGAACAAGATAAAGAACGCTGTAAAATTGATCCTTCCTTCATAACAGCAAATTTTAATTTGCGGAGTGTATTGCTATTGCCATTCTCGAATGTATCACAATTTTATTACTCTCATAAAATATGTTTGTATAATCTAACCATCTACGAGGGTGCAGGTTCAAATGCATATTGCTTTTACTGGAACAAGTTAAATGTAAAACTTGACAGTTGTGAAATAGGTTCCATTCTTCTCTATCCACAATAGAACATCTGCTATCCACAATAAGTGAAATATCATTTTTCAAGCAACAACCTCGAAGACCGATGCACCAAAGTAGTATATGGCCCCATACCAAAAACTCAGCATAGACCAATTGGTATAAATATCTTCCCAATTGTCAGACCACAAGCTATTCCATTCAGAAGGAGATTTAACTTCAAAAAGGCAAACTGGCAAAAGTACGCAGACATGCTAGATTTTGAACTACTACGCCTTGAACCAAAAGTAGAGAACTACGAAAAATTCGTAGAGGTACTCAAAAATGTGTCTAGAAAAACTATCCCTAGAGGATGTAGACAACAATACGTTCCCGGGATGTCCAGCGAGTCCAAAGAACTAATGAGTACATACGAAACCCTCTATTCCACTGACCCTTTTAGCCAAGAAACGGTTGACTGCGGAGCAGTACTACTCCAACAGCTAAGTCAAGCCAGACAGGAAAAGTGGATTGAGACCCTGGAAAAAATGGACATGACACATAGTAGCAAAATAGCATGGAACCTTGTAAAAAAACTCAGCGGTGATCCAAAAGAACATAAACCACCTTGCAAGGTTACAGCAAACCAAGTCGCTACTCAACTCCTTACGAATGGAAGAACTACGAACCGATATAAGGACCCAAACACTAGGAGAAGATTGGATTCGGAGACAAACCACCTAGGAACTCCTTTTACTCTAAAAGAACTTCACGACGGTCTGAACAGGTTAAAAAACGGGAAAGCTGCAGGTGTGGATGATATATGCAGTGAACAAATAAAGCATTTAGGCCAAGGAGCAAAAAACTGGATCTTGCAATTTTATAACACGTGCTGCAAAACCTGCAAAATTCCAAAATCATGGAGGAAATCTAAAGTAATAGCCTTGTTAAAACCAGGAAAGGATCCAGAAGACCCCAGTAGCTACAGACCTATTTCGCTATTGTGTCACTTTTTTAAACTATACGAGAGACTCATACTCGCCAGAATAGAAAAAAATGTCGACAAGCACCTCATCCCACAACAAGGAGGATTCAGACCTGGCAAATCTTGCACCGGTCAAGTCCTCGCATTAACAGAACACATTGAAGAGGATTTTGAAGAAAAACTTATAACAGGGGCTGCTTTTGTAGATCTGACAGCAGCCTATGACACAGTAAGGCACAAAAAATTGCTCCGCAAATTATACGATACTCTCAATGACCACCATCTGGGAAAGGTCGTATATTCCTTACTGCAAAATAGACGTTTTTTCGTTATGCTGGAGGGTAAAGTAAGTAGGTGGAGAGTTCAAAAAAACGGCCTCCCACAGGGAAGTGTTTTAGCACCAATGCTCTTCAATATATACACAAACGATCAACCTACTCCGACCGAAACCAAGCACTTCCTCTATGCTGACGATCTTGCAATATGTGCTCAAGGAAATAGTTTTAAAGAAGTGGAGGAGAAACTCGAAACTGTCTTAAAAACAATGACAGCGTACTACCTGCAGAATTCTCTGAGACCCAATCCCTCTAAAACCCAAGTCTGCGCTTTCCACCTTCGCACAAAGGAAGCCAAGCGAAAACTCCAAATTGTGTGGAATGGTAATACATTAGAACACACAAACCAACCTATATATCTTGGAGTAACTCTGGACCGGTCCCTCACCTACAGACAACATTGCATAAAAACAAGAGGGAAAGTAACAACTAGGAACAGCATACTCAGAAAGCTAACGGGAAGTAAATGGGGCGCACGTCCTGGCGTTTTAAGAACAACGGCACAGGCACTGTGTTTCTCAACTGCTGAATATGCATGCCCCGTTTGGAGCAGATCTGTCCACACCAAACAAGTTGATACTGCGCTAAATGAGACATGCAGGATAGTAACAGGGTGCATGAAACCAACGCCACTTTCAAATCTATATAGAGCAGCGGGTTTTGCAGAACCCTCAACACGCAGAGGCGCTGCAGAACACATAGAGAAAATTAAACAGATCGCGGACGATCGGCATGCCCTGTACAAAACTCGAACACCACGAAAGCGACTAAAATCTAGGAAAAGCTTCCTTGGAACAGTGAAGGATGAACCGCCTGAGTATTTTCCACTTCCCCAGGTTCAATGGGCCGGCCAGACCCTAGACTTTAAAACGTGGAAAAACCTTAAATAGGATAAGAACGGGGGTTGCTACAGTAAAATCAAACATGGCAAAATGGGGAAAAATAAACCAAGATGATGTGAACGGTGACTGTGGAGAAACACAGAATATGGAACATCTTCTTACATGCATAACTGTCCTCATCGATGTACCCTTGAAGATTTGTGGCTCGCCAACAAAGATGGAACCGACGTAGCCCGATACTGGGCCGAAATTTTATGAATGACATGTCCGGACACGATAAAACAAAACAATCATTTTTCTCCGATACATGTGGGGGGCAAAAATAGGAACCAACAGGTGGCAGCTGTATTGCTTACTGCCATTAAAGTGACTCACATTAAAAAAATTGAATTAAAATTTTTGGAATTGGGTCGTACACATACGGAGTGCGATTCAATGTATGCCGCTATAGAAAATGCTAAAAGAAATAAAACAGCGTTTACTATGACTGATTGGAAAGACATTTTTAAAAGCGTTAGATCTGAGCGAAATACTTTTAGATTATCAAAAAAGAAAAACCGGGAGTTTAAGCCACCGTACCAAACAAAGGAATTCAAATTCAACGAGTTTAAAAGATCTCCAATATCTGGTTTCGAAAATAATAAAAAACCGCAACCGGGATGAGTCAAATTTCATGGCTCAAATTAAAATGTTTAAAATTTGAAAAAAACTCCCCCAACGTGATCTTTTACAGATATGATCATAAATCAGATTACCAAAAAATTAATATCACTGGTCAAGGTCGTCGTAAACTTGAAATTAATGTAGAACTTCCATCAGCATACAACCTACCCATAACAAAGCAAAAAAGAGATGATTTGGAAAAATTATGCAGGTTAGGATTAATACCTGAAGAAACTCACTTGTGGCACCAAAACTTACCCATTTCTATTAAGATACAATTGAAAGACTTCCAGAACCGGACGTGGATGAAGATTCTACAGATGAATCAAATTTTTGTTTCTTTAATTTGAGTAACTTTTTTTTAAATACATTTGAAAATAGGTTATGTTGTTTTATTAGCCTTATTCACTCTTCACCTTATTCATTAGTACTGAACATAAATATGTTAAAAGGAAAAATCTATTAAGTACTTTTTTACATTTTCTGACGAAACTGAAAATTCTAATTTTGAATTTAATTATCAACATCAAAGAGCGTCTTAAAATAAAATACCAACCCAAAAATCAATAAAATCGGATTTAAAATAAATGTTCTGTGTCCAAAAATATTGCACTTTTTCTTAAATCTTCATTTTATGAATATATATATATATATATATATATATATATATAATATATATATATATATATATATATATATATATATATATATATATATATATATATATATTATTGTGATATTCTACGTCTTAGTGCGCCAATCAATTAATTAGCTCATCAATTTATTAATGAAAATTATTTAAATGATATGATTATGATTCTATCACAATTTTTAATTCTCTTATCTCAGGGTTATATTCGTGCTTCTATATCTATGCTTTACATGTGAAAGGTAAGGTCCAAAGAATACCGAATAATAAAAAACATAGATGATATAACATTATATATTGAAATAAAATAATGAAATAATATTCACACTCAAATGTTTTCAATAAACAATATATCATATAATGATTCTTAAAATTTTGTTCTACGTACGTGAACCTTCAAAATTACTGGTACAAACAATATTAGTTGAAATCTCAAAATCCAAATATTATTCTAAATCTCCTAATCAAAATATTTATATCCTTTCTAAATTAAGTGTAAAAATTGTGTTATCAATAAAAGAAAAACTGCAGAAAACAAAACTATCTCTCTCTGATGATGAGTGGTCCAAATCCTTGTTCCTTGTAGACTATACTATTTACTCGTAGCCGCTCCCTAGGTAATCAGCAATCTTACAAAATTATTGCAAGTTTATCGTCCTTAATGATCCTTCAAATGCACGAATCGTTCAAATTATGCTAACTTCTTCTTCTCTCAATAAACTGAATCTCTCGTTGGCCTGAGTGAAAAATGACTCTTGGAATATCTTTTCTTTACGATAAACTGAATCTCTCGTTGGCCTGAACAGTGACTCTTGGAATATAAGTAGAAAATATAACTTACAATCTTTTACTGGATCAGCTTTTGTCAGATACACTAACTACACGAAGACTAACAAACTTTCACTGCTCCTGCTTCCTACCTCTGGGAAACTACCCGAGAACCACGGCCGTTCGCCTTGCACCCTTGGAAACCAACTGACTATCAATTTTTCTTTCAAAAATAACTAACGTCTCATTCTCAAAGCAAACCTCCCACCTTTTCCAACCTCATCCAATCAAAACGCGTCATACATCTCCCATTTCTTCATTTCGATAACACCAAAATTTTTACCTACAATTATAAAATTTCCTAAAACTTATTTACAAAATCTTTTCCTACCAATGCTAAAGAAACTAACAAAAACATATCTTTCTAAAATCTGTTCTATTGTCCTAATTACTGCACAACATTTATTTGGAAAAACTGCTTCTAATGTCTAGGATTTTACTTAAGCTTATAGGGGTCACTCAAGTATATTATAACAAAGAAAATAATTTATGCATATCTTACGTTTTGTTAAATACAGGTAATCCAAAATTAAAATACTTTCATTCTTCGAAATGTTTGTTGTTCATTATTTGACTTATCTGAATGATTTTAATGTTTTTGAACTTTGAAATATTTTAAGCAAAACGATATTTTCTTGATTTTACATATCATAACAATATTTATATATATATATATATATATATATATATATATATATATATATATATATATATATATATATATATATTATATATATATATATAATGGCTATACACCCCAACGTGGGGTTAAACCGCAAATGCTTTCTAGATCCTATTTCTTAAGTGGATCAGTCTTTTTTTTTTGTTTATCTTATCTTCTTGACAATATCTCTCCATTTTTTCCTGTCTCTAGTTCTTCCTCTCCATTCACTGACTCCTGCCCTTTGGAGGTCTTCTTCAACTTCTTGCAGCCACTTTGATCTCGGTCTTCCCCTTCTCTTTCTTCCTCCTGGATTCCATTCTATCATTGCGTATGTCACTGCCTCATCGCCTGCTCGCCAGATGTGACCTAACCATCTAACTCTGCATTGCTTTATTTTAGTTACAATGTCTTCCTTAAGTTCTTCCTTAATTTCTGCATTTGTTCTGCTTCTATATTCATTTTGCTCTGTTCTGATTGGTCCTAGTATGGTTCTCATAATCTTTCTCTCTGCAATTCTTAAGTCTTCTTCATCTTTTTTAACCATCGTCATTGTTTCCCCTGCATATAATAATATTGGTCTAATTATGGTGTTATAAATGCTCATCTTGCTTTTTTTAGTCAGTGTTTTGCTTTTAAGTAATCTTTTGTTTGCAAAATAAGCTTTATTCGCTGCTAATATTTTTTCTTTTATTTCGGATTTCCTTTCTCCGGATTTACTTATTGTAACTCCTAGGTATTTGAAGTATTCTACTTCTTCAAACTCGGAACTCCCTATTTTGATTTTTTCCTTCATTGGTTTTTTCCCTAATCTTAATATTTTTGTCTTTTCTTGATTTAATCTTAGCCCCATTACCTCCCCCTTCTCTCTTATTTCTTCAAGCATTTCTTTCATTATTTTTCTGTTCTTTGCAATAATAGCAATATCATCTGCATATGCAATTATTTGACCACCTCTTGTTCTAAGATTTCCTTTATTTATATTTCGCAGTACATATTCTAATGCTAGATTAAATAGCGTCGTTGATAAGGCATCTCCTTGTTTCATCCCTTTATTTATACTGAATTCCTCTGTCTCTCCTCTTTGTGTCTTTATGCTTATTTTTGTAGTTCTCATTGTCATTTCTATTAATTTTCTGAGTTTATGTGGAATTTTTAATTTTTTAAGTGCTGTCATTAATACGTTCCTTTTAATTGAATCAAATGCCTGTTTGAAGTCTATGAATAACATTTCCAATTCTAATTTATACTCGTTTGCTTTTTCCATTATTTGTTTTATTGTGTGTATTGCATCTATTGTAGATCTTCCTTCTGTGAATCCACATTGGTACTGTCCTACTGTCTTCTTTGTGATCTTTGATAACCTCTTTTTTATTATTGATGTCAATATTTTATATGTTGTATTTAGTAATGTTATTCCTCTATAATTTTCACAGATTTGTTGGTCTCCCTTTTTATGTACTGTTATGATCTGTCCTACCTCCCAGTCACCTGGCATTTTCTCTTCTTTCCATATATTTTTCAATAGTGCCAGTATTTTTCCTCTTAGTTCCCTTCCCCCGTATTTTATTAGTTCCATATTAATTCCATCTTTACCTGGGGCTTTTCCATTTTTGCTTCTCTGTATTACTTCATCCAATTCCTCTAATGTTGGTTCTTTTGAAATTTCGATGTCTACTTCATTTGCTTCTTCTTCGTGTACTGTTTCCTCCTCGTCATGCATTTCTTCTTCTGTTGTTTCCTCCGTCAAGAGCTCTCTGTAGTAATCTCTCCATACTTGCTTGTATTCTTGGTCCTCTATTATTACTATTCCCTCTCTATTTTTTATTCCGTTTGTTTTGCCCTTGTATTTTTTGTTTTGTTCTTTAATCTTTTTGTAAAAACTTTTCGTATTTCTGTTTGTTCTTTCCTGCTCTATTTCCTGCATTTTTTTGTCTACCCATCTTCTTTTATTTTGCCTTATCACCTTCTTAGCATACCTTCTTAATTTTTCATATTCTTCTCTGTCTTCCTCTTTATCTGTTCTTAGCCATTTATTTCTGGCTTGCACTTTTTTTTCTGTTATTTCTCTACATTCTTGGTTATACCATTCGTTTCTTGTTATAGCCTGACTTTTACCTATCTGCATATTTGCACCTTCTTCTATTGATTTTTTGATCGTCTCCCATTCTGTGTTTATATCTTCTACTTTATATTTCTCTTTTATTTGAACTGTTACTGCCTCTTCATATTTTTTTCTTACTTCTTCATTACTCAATTTATTGACATTCCACTTTTTATGTTGGTTTTTTTGTTTTGTTTCAATTTTAACTTTTTGTCTTAAAATGGCTGTGACCATGTAGTGGTCTGAATCTGCACACGCACCTCTGAACGTTCTTACATCTTTTATTGACGATTGTTTTCGTTTATTAATCATTATGTGATCAATTTGACTATATGTTTTCTGATCCGGTGACCTCCATGTTACCTTATGTATTTTAGGGTGTTCAAATTTTGTCGAGCTTATTAACAAATTTGTTCTTGTTGCTAGTTACATAGTCTTTGCCCATTGTCATTCGTGTTTTCGTGTATTGTATGCTTTCCTGCAATTTGCTGTAAAAAGTCCTCTTTTCCAATTTGGGCGTTGAGGTCTCCCAGTACAAATATGACATCTTCTTTGGGTATTTTTTCTATCTCCTCTTCGACCTTATCATAAAAGATTTCTTTTTCGTCTGCATTGCTTGTTTCTGTGGGGGCGTATAAATTCAAGACTGATATATTAAATGGTTTGCTGTTGACTCTAACATAGGCCATCCTTTCGCATATTGGCTTGAAACTTATAATTTTCTCTCTTAGGTGACTAAGTATCATGAATCCCACGCCTTTTTGCCCTTGCTTCTTTCCTCCTGAATATAACATTGTAAAGTCTTGTTTGTCAATCTGTCCCTGTCCCTCCCAACGTAATTCTTGCAGTGCTGCAATATCTATTTTATACTTTTTGAGTTCCTTTCCTATTTCTAGCATTTTTCCTGGAGCTAGCATAGTTCTTATGTTCCATGTGCTTATTTTCAACTCTTTATTTTTTTTGTTCTGTTGTCTTCGTCCTTTATATTTGTTTTCTTGTCCATTTTTCTTTATTTCACTTTTGTTGTGCCCGGGTTTATCTGCAGTTATTTCCTGTTTCTTTGCCTCGTCCGTCAACGAATAATGTATCCTCTCATCCCTTGCTAGTTTTTTGAACCCCCTCCATGATGGTCCTCCAGCTGGTTGGTGTTTCTATTCCATTTCCTTTCTAGACCATCTATTATAAGTTTGTTGGCTTTAATTTGGACACGTTTACCTTTCTTTATTTCATCTTTTGCTATTCTTCGTATTTCCCTCTGTATTTGTAATTCCTCTGTTGTTAGATCATTGTTTATATATATTTTTTCTTTTTTCACTTCTTTAAGTTTACTTTTGTTTTCCATAATTTTTGTTTTTTCTTCTTTGTTTGGCAATCTGACTAAACATGTTTTATCTCCTAGTTTCACTGCTTCATCTATATTTACAGTAATATTTAGCTCTTTTGTCATAAAATTTTCTATCACTTCTTTTAGTACTCTTCTATCTCCAGTTTCTATTGTCATTCCCTGTATTATCACATTATTTTCTTTTCTTATTCTATCCAGCCTTTCAAGGCGTCCTTTTGTCTCATTCAGATCCTTTTTGATTTGTTCATTTTCTTTCCAGATTTTACTATTCTCTTGTTTTAGTTCTGCTAGTTCAGTTTTGAGTTCCCTCATTTCTTCTCTGTATTGTTTTTGTTCCGTTTTTACCTCTTTTATATCAGTTTTTAATTCTTGTAACTCTATTGTTAAATTTTTTATCATATTTAGTATTTGATCTATTTTGTTTTCATCTTTGTGACTTTTAATTGGGCTTCTTTGTACTTTTTTACTGGGACCAAATAATAGTTCCTCTTCTTCTCTATTTCTTTTCCGATTGTCATCGGATGTATTATCATCTGAATCCATATTTATGCTGCTACTACTCGCGATAGAGCTAACCTCCCCACTCAACGCGTCGAAGGAAGATAGTTCTCTCAAGTAGTAGCTTGTAGTAATTTATTTTCTCGTTTTCTTCCTAGATAAATTAATTTTCAATTAAAATAATTGTCAGATACTTTGGAACGGTTTGATTTGACAACGCCCACCTCTAGCTTTTAAAACTGATATATAGTGTTAATTACCTGGGCCGGTTTTGTTTTTAGTTTTTTGTGTTGAGAGTAAATAAAATTTCCTTCGCCTTCCTAAATTTATCGAGGTTATGCACTTACCTCTCTTCCAATGTCTTTGCTATAATTACCCTTAACACTTTTATTCTTGTATTACACACTGCACGCAAAATCAGCAAAATTATCGACTCACAATAACCAAAAATTGAAATTATTATGGAGCAGAATTTACACACATCTATTCCTTACACTAGAGAATTTAATTTTGAATTTAATTATCAACATCAAAGAGCGTCTTAAAATAAAATACCAACCCAAAAATCAATAAAATCGGATTTAAAATAAATGTTCTGTGTCCAAAAATATTGCACTTTTTCTTAAATCTTCATTTTATGAATATATATATATATATATATATATATATATATATATATATATATATATATATATATATTATTGTGATATTCTACGTCTTAGTGCGCCAATCAATTAATTAGCTCATCAATTTATTAATGAAAATTATTTAAATGATATGATTATGATTCTATCACAATTTTTAATTCTCTTATCTCAGGGTTATATTCGTGCTTCTATATCTATGCTTTACATGTGAAAGGTAAGGTCCAAAGAATACCGGAATAATAAAAAACATAGATGATATAACATTATATATTGAAATAAAAATAATGAAATAATATTCACACTCAAATGTTTTCAATAAACAATATATCATATAATGATTCTTAAAATTTTGTTCTACGTACGTGAACCTTCAAAATTACTGGTACAAACAATATTAGTTGAAATCTCAAAATCCAAATATTATTCTAAATCTCCTAATCAAAATATTTATATCCTTTCTAAATTAAGTGTAAAAATTGTGTTATCAATAAAAGAAAAACTGCAGAAAACAAAACTATCTCTCTCTGATGATGAGTGGTCCAAATCCTTGTTCCTTGTAGACTATACTATTTACTCGTAGCCGCTCCCTAGGTAATCAGCAATCTTACAAAAATTATTGCAAGTTTATCGTCCTTAATGATCCTTCAAATGCACGAATCGTTCAAATTATGCTAACTTCTTCTTCTCTCAATAAACTGAATCTCTCGTTGGCCTGAGTGAAAAATGACTCTTGGAATATCTTTTCTTTACGATAAACTGAATCTCTCGTTGGCCTGAACAGTGACTCTTGGAATATAAGTAGAAAATATAACTTACAATCTTTTACTGGATCAGCTTTTGTCAGATACACTAACTACACGAAGACTAACAAACTTTCACTGCTCCTGCTTCCTACCTCTGGGAAACTACCCGAGAACCACGGCCGTTCGCCTTGCACCCTTGGAAACCAACTGACTATCAATTTTTCTTCAAAAATAACTAACGTCTCATTCTCAAAGCAAACCTCCCACCTTTTCCAACCTCATCCAATCAAAACGCGTCATACATCTCCCATTTCTTCATTTCGATAACACCAAAATTTTTACCTACAATTATAAAATTTCCTAAAACTTATTTACAAAATCTTTTCCTACCAATGCTAAAGAAACTAACAAAAACATATCTTTCTAAAATCTGTTCTATTGTCCTAATTACTGCACAACATTTATTTGGAAAAACTGCTTCTAATGTCTAGGATTTTACTTAAGCTTATAGGGGTCACTCAAGTATATTATAACAAAGAAAATAATTTATGCA